>JAMRXY010000072.1:0-600000 GCA_024447195.1 Panagrolaimus sp. LJ2414 | reverse complement strand
AAAGGGCGTCCGGTTTACAAATTTGCATATTATCCCATATGGCCATCCCACCATGAAAATTTACAAAAATCCATAAAACTCATACTTACAAAATTTTGACCATTTTTTCATAACTCTCTACTATCAGTAATTTCTGTGCATCGATATTAATTATTGCATCATTCTTAGTCATGACAATAAAATTAGCATAATCTCCAATTGTTATGCAAAGTTCAATCAGTAATTCAAGGATCTCAGCAAGGGAGGGCGACCAGGAGCATCGATTAAAAAACTCCTTTGATCTTTCGCCGCCAAAAGATCAAAGGCGGCGCCTTTGAAATGGCTTTTGCCAAAATAAAATCAAACTTATGCCCTTAGCTTTTTAAAAAAAGATTACGAAATATTAAATAGTCGATTTTTTAGCAGTTTATCCATTAATCGAAAATGAAAACAAATTTTTGGATGACATAAAAACTGTTTATGAAGACCCTGATGGGGAATTGGATATTCCTTGGTACAGAACAATTGAATGGTTCAAGGATCAAAAAGAAGATTTTATTGATACTGCAATGATATATGTTGGTGATGATTTTCCTGAAATGAACGAAGAAGATTTTCCTTATGGGACTGAAAGCTCACCATGTTGTTTGCCTCGAATGATGCTGGGTTTAACAAAAAATGGCAGTTTAATCGGACTTTTTGGTTATGTTGTTTCTACATAAATAACAAGCCTGGGCACGAATGTTAACTTTTTGAAAGGAGGGAGGGAAACGGAGAAGGAATACTTCGCCAAGGAGAACGAAGGAAAGGAGATTTTTTTTTCTCCATTCGAATGGAGAACGAAGGAAAGGAAAACATAGTCTCCTTTCCTTTTTTAAGCTTTAAAAAAAGAAAACAATGTATGTAAAAAACAGTAATCCATTAATTAAGCACAATGAATGCATTTTTTATCAATATTTTTTATTTTTACTCTTTTTTCCTTTAAATCCGTGAACGGAGAAAAAGGAGTTCCTTTTTTCTCCTTTCCTTCGTTCTCCATTCGAATGGAGCTCCATTGCAATGGAGGCGCGCGCACTCCATTCAACTGTTAAAAGGAAGGAAATGCCCAGGCTTGATAAATAAGTTGTTTTTTGAGTTTCTGTGTTTGTATTTTTTTGATTATTTGAGGATTTTGTGAATGAACATTTGCAGTTTACCAATTTTGAGATACATTTGACAGTACTTATTTAAAATTACAGTCAGAAAACTTTATAGGTACAATTAGGCGATTGCATCATTCTTACGCCATTTTCATAATAAGATATTTTGATGTCAATGTAAAACCTTAAAACATTCTGCTTCAAAAAAAAATTTTTTAAACAAAATAATTTATTTTAAAAAACGGCAGTGTTAATTTAAATAGAAAAATTGACAAGGGAACCGTACCGACTATAACCCACAATTTGAGATATGATATATTTTATCGTGTTCCCCATGTGTTCAAATGTATCCATGCAAATTTCTAGCGGCCCCGATTATCAAGTGTCATTTTCGCCTTATTTTAGTAATGTACTATACTTTGGTATCTAGTTCAATCCTTATATCTTGAAAGCGTGTTTTTGGTTTTACAAGTTTCAGAAAGCTAGCAGCAGATAAAAAGGGTCATGTAAACGATAAATGACACACTTCTGACCATATCAAACTTTTATAAACAGACGAAGATAATTTCAAGATATAAGGATTGACCTTGATACCAAATTATAGTACATTACTAAAATAAGGTGAAAATGACACTTGGTAATCGGGGCCGCTATAAATTTGCATGGATACATTTGAACACATGGGAAACACGATAAAATATATCCTATCTCAAATAGTGGGTTATAGTCGGTACGGTTCCCTTGTGAGTCTTTTTAACAAAAATATAACAAAAACAAGTTCAAATGGCTGAAGATTGAAATATTTGCCTTTTTGGAATAAAAATATCTGGTCCATATGGGCTGGCAGTGTTGTCGAAGTTCGTTGGAGGGGGAGGGTTTTGGGGCTGAAAAAAATTTGCATAAAGTTTAGAAAATAATTTGCATAACTAGATCATTAGGATTATTAGATGTAAATTATAGATCTGTAGAATTATGCAAATCTTTATAGAAAAATTATAAAAATTATGCAATCAGTCTAGAAATATGCAAATTTTTCCATTTTCGAACCTACCCTTAAATTCGGATTTGGACCATTGGTTGTTGTGGTATAGCTGACCCTTGTAGAAGCTGGACCATTCCCAGTTGAAATTGAAGGAGTATCTCTTTTAATCCCACCTCCTGCTCCTCTTGTTGTTGAAGTTGTTCGACTAATTGTTGTTCTTGTCTGAGGAATATTTGGTAAATTTCGATTTCGATATTTTCGAACTTTTCCAGCTTCAATTGCATCGGCTTCTTTCTTCCTTCGAATACTCCATAAAATACAAAAGAAAATAGTAAAAACTAAAACAATCCCAAAAATTGATAATAAAGCTGTCATCCATTTTAGGGCATATTCTAAATTTCGATCTCGGCACCAGACCCACCATCCTGGTGACCATGTCCCGTTGTGACAAGTCCTTACAGGATCACCATGTAAAAAGTATTTTGGCTTACAACTAAATGTTACAGTATCTCCATCGAGGTAATTTGCAGCTGGTGGAATTTTTATTACGCCTTCTTTTTTAAGTAGCGGGCCACAACTGGTTACTGTAATAGAGATTTTAGAGATTAAAAATGACCTTAAAAATTACATTTCTTTGAACCACGTTTTTGTAAACTCAAAAATTCTTTTTGTTTGGCTAAAGTTGATAACCCGACTTCTTTTCGACCAGTTAAAATGTAATCATATTCACAAGTGGCAACGCCCATACATTCAACTTGAACCTGTAAAAGAACTTTCATAATAGTGAAAATTTAAAAAATTTATATAATTTTGTGTTTTAACTTTTTCAGGTAAAAAATTCAAAAAATTTTTAACTAGTTCCATGCATTAACATATGCAAATTTACAAAATTTGATGTCTAAAAATCCTTCGAGGAGCAAATAAAATTCCATGTTTTGCAAATTTGCATATCGTTATTTTAGCTGCTACATTTAACTTGAAACTGTAATAGAATTATATTAATGATACTGTAAGTGCAAAATAAATTTGCATAAATTTTCAGTTTTAAATATTGGAAATGAGAAATTTTTTTTCGATGATTACAAATATGCAAATTTTCTCCTCTTCTGGACAGAATTGGAATCTTTATCCCGAAGGAACAGATTCCAAGTTTTGCAAATTTGCATATCACCGATATCATAACTAACCTGTTCCAACGTAAACACCCTTGAAGCATTCATATCAATATATCCTGGCCAAAAAGTTGGATAATAATTTGGAGATGCAAAAAGCAGCGGATTATAAATTGGCTTAAATCTATCTTGAAACATAACATTTCCAATTCGATCAATTTTGCCATCAATTAACCCTAAACTTTTTATATAATTTTAATAAACCTTCAAAAATTTGCATACAATGCATTCCAAAATTTTCATAGATCATTTGAACACTTGCAGCATTATTTAGATCCCCTGTGGCACGAGTTACTAATCCCGTCAAGGTCATAAGGTCATCAGTTGGATCATTGTTATAAGTTCCCAGAAGGCCCATTGTTGTATAGCAACGAGTTGTTCCACTGAAATTATTTGTAGTTTGTGTACCGATATTTTGTCCGGTATGGCAAGTTGTATTATAGCTTGGGGGAAGAAACACCGTAACATCCAACATTCCATTTGATTCTCGAACTCGCACTCCTGTTCCTGATCGAAGCATTACAATTATCTCTGATTGATCCATATTTAAAAGAGGATTTCGAATTGATACTCCTGTAAATTTTTGTTGATTTGATCAGCAGTGATACTTAGAGTGGAAATATGCAAATTTGTAAACTTTTCAAGTTTGCCTCTATTTGATGACCATAGTTTAAAAAATTTGCATATTGGGGATTAACATGATCTCTGGATGAGAAGGGATTGGCGGCTAAGATCACAGAAAAAATCTAATGCAAATTTTTGAATCTAACGGGTTTCAAAAATTTGCATATTTTTACTAACGTCAAATCTGTGCAACTTTTTGTCCGTAAAAGAAAATATGCAAATTTTGAAAACGTTTTAAAACTTTGAAGGAAAAGCTATTTGTCAACGTTGTACAAATTTTCATATTTTCATGATGAAGCCAAAAAAACTTTATTTACCATTGAACTGCTGAAATTTCCAATGGGCCTTATCAGTAAAACGCCGAAGGCCATCAACAAAGATATCCATTTTATATCTCCATCGACGCATTGGTTTCCTTGCAAATACTTGCACGATTGAACTATCATTTTCTTGCATCACAATACCCGTGATTACGGTAGCATTGACACGAGCGTGCCCTAAAATCAAAAATAAAAGTTATACAAATTTGCATAATTGCAAAACTAACAAAGTGTATCATCAGGTTGTTCGAGGCGAACTTGGATTTTCAAAGTATGCAGAGGATTTTCACTCATCAACAGGACATAATATCCTTTTCCAGGAAAAGTATATTTTGTGCCATCAAATGTAACAATATGTCCATTACCATACATAAATCCTGCCGCAGGGGGTTTATATCCAATACAGCCATCAGTTGTTCGACGCCAATAGAAGAATTCGCAATGTTGGGCATAACTGGAAATGGATATGCTAATTAGGAGTTGTGTTAAAGATAAAGAAAGCTTACTGGCAACATTGCATATACGGCATAATATCATTTTGAAAATTTGAAAGGGTTGGGATATATGGTGGATTCTTGTATGGGTAAGCTCCAAAATCATGTGCACGAGCAGGTGTTCCAGGTTGAAAGAATCTTGTGTAATCTCCATCAGGTTCCCAGTCATCTGTGAACATTAGATATCCTTCATAATCGTAACAGCATTGTTGAGCTGATCCTGTCCAACTAAAAAAATTTGCATAATACGGTTCATGGATTTGTAACTAGATTTTTCATGGCATTTAAAACTTAACGGAAAATAAAAAATTAGGGACATTTTGGTTTGCCGATAAAAATTTTGGGATATTTTGGTTTGGTATGCAAATTTTTTAGCGAAATATAAGTGAATCGATTCAACAATATTTCGCTAAAAAATTTGCATACATTTTCGACAAAACCAAAATGTCCCAAACTTTTAATACGGGTTTCATTCGACAAGATCGTCAACTTCTACAACTTCGTTAATCTTTGAATGCCACGAAAAAACCAAGACAATTTTTTTTGCGAAATGGCTTTTTGGCGAAATATCCAGGACCTGTAAATCTCATAACTATATCGCCATCTCTTGTCTTACCTTGGTTCAACAGATTGAATGCAATGTTGGGCGCCTTTATTATACGGGCAACTGGTATCACCATCTTTGTCACAATTCATTATTGGCATAAATCTTCCCAAATCTAGCAAAGCTTGATTAAGCTTACATGGGCATGGCATTTGTGCCGTTAAATCCATAATAAAATTCCTCCTCTGACCATCATATTCAAACCATTCAATACAAAGATCGGTTGCCCATGATTCTCCATATTCATCTTCCCATCTCGGTCTATGATACCATGGAAATGGGGTTACTGTAGACCATAGAACACCATCTTCTTCATCGGATAAAGCAATTTGAACAAAACCAAAATGAAATTTTTTCCATGAATCTTTTACAGCGGCATGCCGTTGAAGGAGATTCGGTTTAAAGCTATGCTGACCACTATTTGGAACACCTTGAGCAATTTTATCAATCATCATATAATGGCTTCGATCCGCATCTTCCCAATATCCAATAAGATTAATATCGACACGAGCTTGCCTGGACCATGTAAGATTTACAGCTTGCCATTTTAGTTCAAGCTCATCGGCATCAGGATGATACCATCGATTTCTTTCATTTTGAACATCATCAATTAGTTTTACTCTTGTTGGACCACGATGAGGGGCAACTAAAAATAGGATTTATGATATCCGTTTTGGAAGGGATTTGATATATCCCATTTTTAGATGGATTTAATATATCTCATTTTTAGAGGGGTTTTGCAATATCCCATTTTCTGATGGGATTTGACAAATCTCATGTTTTGATGAGATTTAATATATCCCATTTTTGATGGGATTTGATATATCTCATCTTTGATGGGATTTTATATATCTTACTTTTATGTTTGATTTGATACATCCCATTTTTAGATGGGATTTAGCAAGTTCTAGTATCAGATGGGATTCGATATATCCCATTTTTAGATGGGATTTGATATATCCAATTTCCAGATAGGATTTGATATATCCCACAGCGTAAAAACTTACTAATATAAAACTTTCCAGTAAATGGATAACTCTGTCCTCCATCCCTTGACATTCTTACAGTAACCATTCCAGTTTTATGAAACATTGGCATTACACATCTTGCTTTAATCCGATTTAGTCTTTTACAATTAACTACCCAACTTTCAAATGCAACTTTAATAATATCATTTGGCATTAAACATGGTCCTGAAATATTTACTGCCATTGCACCTTGCATTAACCCCCAGGGCGGAGAAGTTACAACGGCACCTAAAAATTTCAAACATGACATTTTAAATTTTTTGAAAAATTTGCATACCATCACTGGCATTTGTACATCCTGCAGGGATAACAGTTTCATCGATTCTATGAATCCATCGACCTGGAGTTAGAACATTCGAGAAGTATCCAAGTTTCCAAACTCGTCCATGTCCAGAGTACGGTAGCTGATACCAGCCAGTGCCATTGCCACCATTGAAGCCAACCATAGCCGCTTGTTTTCCGCCAAATCCATTCAAGCCGCCAGCTTCATTCGATGATGTCCAATTAAGCCTTGCATAATTAAATATTGCAAAAGTTCGAATTTCATCAGTAGCAATTACAAGTTGAAAGGTATTTTGCCAATCTTTAACATAATCAAATTGGGAGACATCTAAAGCTCGAGGGGCACCTCCATATGCCATCTATAAATAAATTTGCATATTTGGATATCTGTGACAAGAACATACCCGATACCATGTAACGATAAAAGCATGTTCAGCTCGAAATCCATTAGCTCCAGTATATCCATCTTGGATGTGCCGAGTAATATTATCAAGGAGGAAGGGATCAATGACCATTCCGGGTTGATTTGTTCTTCCTGGCATTTGCCGTTTTTTACGATAATATTGATTACCATAAGGACCATATTGTTGTTGATTTGGATAAAACTAGAAATTGATAAAATTTGAAAGATTAATACAGTATCCTGTTTTAAACTGTTAGGATTCGTAAATACCGTAAATTTACTCAGAATTGTTTATTTACCAGTTCTGATGATAATAAATGTTGATTACTTTCAAGTCATCACTGACTTAAGAATATGCAAATTTCATTTCGGAGGGGGATGCTTTTGTTCTTTTGCAGAAGGCGGCAAAAGATCAAAGGATTTAAGAATTTAGGTGGGACAATTGCCCCTGGCAAGGACTTCACCAGGGGGAACTAGTTCGAAAATTGCAAAAACCTTTGATCTTTTACCGCCATTGATACAAGATCAAATAGTGTCTCCCCCCCCCCCCCCCCCAAAATAAAATGTTGCAAAGGTCCTGTCATTTTCTACTAAATTTTGATTAGTTCAAAATCCTAACATAAGAATATGCAAATTTTCAGAAAAAATTAATCAACAATTTTGTTGTTTTCTTTTTTTAAGAGTTCAACAATTTTTATCGATGTCAACAAAAAATTGCTGAGCTGTTTTTTTTCTAAGCTCAAATTCTTATCTTTCTTATAAAAAAATTTGTTCCGTTCGTTCTTCAAAAATAGACAAACTTACAGGATTATTGCCTTGTTGGCCCTGATAATTTTGATACCCATTTGAGCCATAATATTGCTGTTGTGGAGTATTCAAATATGGACTATTTATTCCACCCATTTGATAGCTGGCTGCTTGTTCCGCAGACATTTGACTCAACGTTGGATTATAATATTCATCATCATCCAACTAAAAATTTGTCGTAATTATTGATTTTTTGAATGAATCAGAGAAAAATAAAGTTGTAATAAGATGTTTTTTTATCGGAAATGAGGTGCATGTTTTGAAAGAAATCAATTTTGGCAAAGAATGTAGCGTTTTTAAAAAGCAATCAAATTTGGGACGAGTTGTAAAAAATCATAGTAACGAAATTTGCATAATTTGAGTTTTTTGTTACTGTCGTAAAAAATGTGACAGTTTAGTGTCACACAGAAAATGCCATATTTTGTATCACATATAAAGTTTAAAATAAAATTTGTCACATTTTCGTGTTACAAAAAATGTCACATATTTGTGTTACATAAAATGTCAAACTTTTTTGTTACAAAAAGTACAAAACTTGTACTAGCAAAAACACATGCTTTTAAACAACTCTGGTTTAATTGTCTTTAATTTTGACATTTTACTCCCCTCAAAAAACCGTCATCCAACATCTTCCAATTATCCCTCCCTTCCCCAAACATACCCTCGGGCGATGAATACTTCGATAAAAAGTATTTGAAATTTTGACATTTCCAATCCATTGAAACATTGAATCAGCATAAAATGGTGCAATAAAACTGTGATCTCTTTGATTTGGCCAATTTGGATTTGGGAATGTAAATGGCGGGGCAATGAATGGTGGCTGGGCAAATGACACAAATCCAGATGGATACACAAAAGTATAATTAAATCGATAACCAAAATACGGACAATCAAAACCAAAATTTGCTTGATTCTCTCGTCCAGATTGTCCCATCAATTCTTCATCTCTAGCCCATTTCCCAAAAGGATATAAGATGCTTTGCCAGCCTGAAAAATTTGCATATTTTAAAAAAGTGAGAAATTTGCATAACATGAAATTTACAGTATCACTGCTAATTTTTATAGGTTAAATTAATGCAAATTTTAAATGTTTCTAGAATTTTGTAACCTTAAGAAACTTGCATACGATAATTAAAAAATTTGCATAACATAAAATTTACAGTATCTAAATTTTTATATGTAGTTAAAAATATGCAAATTTTGATTTAATTTAATATTGAATTTTAATCGTAAAATACGATTCGTAATAAAAAACATGCTAATTTCGAAAATGCACATTTTTGCTCTTCAAAGGTGGATATATGAAATCCTATGCTTACCTTCTTCATATCTGACATCATAATCGGCTTTACCCATATTACTTAAATAATCTTGAAAATTATTTCTTGAAATTTGACGTTTCTTTCTGACTGGTTCAGGATATAGTAAATCCTCGGCTTCATCCTTTTTTATCAGTTCTTGCACAGTCATTTTAGAAGGATCTTTAAAATTTGTTATTTTTGTATCACAAATTTGAATAAAATATAAATAAGTTAAACATGTTAGAGTCAAAATTGCCGCCAATCGACGCCGTTTCATTTTTAAAAAATATATTTTTTAACTGAAAATTGATTAATTTTAAAAAATGTTTAAAAAAATCAATAATTAATTGGTGAAAATATTTCTCGAGAAAAATACTGTAAAATAACAATCAAAAAATATCGTAACTTTTTAAAAATCAAAAAAGTGTTAAAATATCGATAAATAAATTTATGACTACTTTTTACAACTTTTAAATGGTCATTAAATTTTTTTAACGCATTTTTTTGATTTATGTTTGGACGACTCTGTCTTTTGTTTTGATAGAGGAGAAAAAAAAGGAAAGCAAATCGGGGGCGTCGAAGAAAAGCACGTTCAACTTGACTGCTCTACTAGTGACTACTGATAATAAAAGATAGAGGCTATCATTGGGAAGGGAAGGGAAAATGAAATGTGAGGGAAAGCTTATTTAAATTAAACTTATTGAAAATCGAATCATCATTAAAATATTAAGAAATGTAAACATTGCTATTCTTCTTCTTTTTAGCGACTACTTAAAATTAAATTTCAATAATTCAAAGAAGCCCCTTTAAATTTTTAAAGGCTAATTTCAAAAATGAAACAAAATTTGGTTTTTTTGTTTCTACTGTTGGACGATTTATTGCAAAATCCAGATGAAATTTCAGAATCGATATTTAAAGTTTTGTTAGTGTTAAAGTTTTAAAATAGTTTTTTTCTGAAATCATCGTTTTCAGTTTGCTTTCATCTTTTTCAATATAAAAATGAATACAATTGCAAATTTCAAATATGATCAAATGCAACCAGTTAATTCTTTCTTGTCAACCTTTTCTTCGAAAATCTTCCATAAAAAGTCAAGTTTTTTTGTGTTTCCACTAAGCTTAAATAAAAGGACCTATTTATACAAATTTTTACAAAAAAGGAAATCTTAGTGTTTTTCTTTTAAAATTGTCTGATAACAATTCTTTTAAATATTTTAAAACATGAAATGCCAAAATTTTAGCGATAATCTTTCTTCAGGTTTTTTTAACATTGTCAATACAGATTTGATTTCACTGATTCAGTTGAAGACGTCATCAAATCAAGATTTTATGAACGAAACAAAATGTTCATAGTCAGAAAAAAATTCTTCAATGTAACAGTATTTTTAAAATATCGATAAATAACAAAGCCAAAGGTGTTCGAAAATTGGGTTTGGTGAAATTGTAATTAAATTTGCTTTTTTTCAAATATTGTTTATTTAAACTAATCACATAAATTATTTTGTTTTTCAAAAGTTAAAAAATTTCTATAAATAGCAAATAATTCATTATTTTTAAAAGTTGAACGGAGGTGCTTTTTAAAGTAATTTTGTTTAAGTTTTAAATAAATAAAAAATAATTATTGTACTGTAAAGTGTAAAAAGCTATTTTAAGAATTTCTCTCGAAACAAACTACTCGGCACTATTTTTAACCCTTAATCAAAAACAATTTTGAACGTTTCCATGAATTTTAATGAGAAAACAGAAGTAACATGAAACACCGAAAATTGGAGTCGAATGTTGTGAAAATTTATTAAAATCGGAAGTGGAAATATTCAAATTTTGGATTCCTGTTTCTATTTTTGAAATTGTAAATAACTTTAAAAATCTATTTTTGTGTGCCTGTGAATTTTACCGTATATTTTTGAGTCATTTTTGTGTACTTAAAGGCTAAAAATTACCATTTTTAAAATCAGATTCGAATTTAGCGCCATTTGGCGAAGCGTTCAACAATGCCAAAAAGTATTGTGATTCATCCTTGAAAACATTGGCTTCCAGAAATCATAGAAAAATTAGGCCATTATATAATATTTATTATATTTTTTACGTCATTTAAACTAATTTATGTTTAAAAACTCGTCCTCTTTGAAAAATTTTAAGTAGCTTTTTCCTGTTTTTTTAAAAAGTAATCTTTGCAAAAATTAAAATTTTTGAAAGCAGCATTTTTGTATTTTTTAAGTAAAAAAAATTATGCTTTCAATTACGTTTTCAAATTCCCAAAGATGACAAATTAATGTATATTTTATGCCTTCTGTTGAACCTTGATTTTCCCAAAACTAATTTTCTTCAAATTTTTGTATTCTAACAGAACCTTGTGAATAATTATTCAAGTAATAATTTTTGCAAAATTGTAAAAAACTTGTAACCGTGGGATTTTATGTTATCAAAAAATATTTTTTACCATCATGTGAGAAAACACGAATTTTTTGGAGAAAAAAAGTTTAATCATTGCTTTTTAGCTTTTTTGAAATTTGTCTTAAAGGAGGCGGAACCTTTGGTACTTTTTTATTTATCTAACGTTTTTTTTCGTTGAATTTTCATGACGATCAGGGTCTTTTTCTTTTGTTCTCTTGCCTGATCGTCAGGAAAATTCAAACGAAAAAAACGTTAGAGAAACAAAAAAGTACCAAAGGTTCCGCTCCCTTTAAAAAACACATTTTCGACAGTATTTTTGCATGCCTTCAGGGCAGTACAAGGGGCACGCGCCCTTTCTGAAATTTAAAAAATCCTTTGATCTTCCGCCGTCAACAGCAAAAGATCAAAGGCGGCCCGTTTGAAATATTCTCTGTTTTTTTAACTTGCCTTCAGAGCATTTGTTTTTTGAGACTTGAATGTTTCTGTTTTTATCTTTTTTTGCCAAAAAAATATTTACATATTTATTACAGTAGTAATAAAACACTTAAATATAATTAGAGTTTTTAGCAATTTTTTTATTGTTTATTTATATTTTTTTGTTTCCGTTTTTGATTTATAATTTCTTATTTTTAGCACCACTTTTTTATTAAAGCAGAAAAAGTACGATTCTTAAGCTTCGAAATAATCGTACTTTTTCATAGTTTTAAGTTTAAGAAACAGCAGACCAGAGATAATTTAATAAAAATAATAAAAAGTCAAATGGTACACACTTGTTGTTTCAAAAATCACATAAATAAAATAAATACAATGTTTTTGAAAAAAGGCATTTTGGAGCACATAAAAACCGAAATTGAATTAGTACAGAAAAATAAAAGTTTTGTTGATTTTTTTAGTTTTTATTCATAACAACTGTCGAAATTCTTGGAAGTAAACAAAAAACATTTTTCTGGCTACTGAAAATTTGAATGTTCCTTTTTGTAAATTTTATTTGCAAAAAATTAGTTGCTTTGTTTTTGTGTCTCGAAGGTTTTATTTCATTTTGTATTCTCCAAAAATACTCCAAAAGTCCGGCCTTAATTTATGGCCAAACAAATGTGTTCTGAGGGTTGGGCCTTTAGATTTTTCTTTTACCCCTCTCAATACCCAATAGCTACAGTACTGTATACAGTATACTAACAAAAAACTTTTGTTCTTGATGACAAACATTTTTTTATACAATAATTTAAACTTGCAAGTTTTTGCGAAACTTCTGGAAAATCTATCGAACTTTAAAGGGGATGTTTCATTTGTTGCTTTGTTGATTTCGCAAGAAAGTTCAATGGTTCGAAAGAAATTGAAAATCAGAAACTTTCGTTTTTTTTCTAGTGGTTAAAAAGTTTAAAAAAAGCGAAAATTCCTGTACTACCTGTGGCATGTTTCTCAAAAATTCATTCCGGAATCTCCGGAACGGAACGGAATGCAAAAAAGTACCGGAATTCCGGTCAAAACGGAATCCGGAACGGAATTCCGCTCAGCCCTGTTCGCGAACTTTTTAACAAAATCAAAAAAGCAGCAAACAAAACATCTCCTTTAAACATTTGTGGTAAACTTTTTATTCGATTTCTTTTCATAAAATCTTTAAATAAATTTTTTATTCTTTAGTTTGCTTTTTTTCCCATATTCCAATTTAAGGTTTAAATGAGAAAATTCAAAACTGAAACCACAAAAGCCTCCTATTTTTTGTGTAATCTTTAAAAAAATTTTAATTTTAAATTAATTTAAAACTGAAAAACTTTAACCATTAGAAAATTCTAAACAACTTTAAAAAACTGATGTTTGAAATATACCATTACTTTTGTTAATGGCTATTTCAAACATCAAAGCGGCCCAGCATACTTTTTCAATTTTTTTGTTATCCAAAAAACAAAATTCATGCGCAAAAAACTCTAAATTGATTATAGAATTTTCCATGTTGAATTTTGTTTATTTTTGTAAATTTTTTTACAAACGTGTAATTGTTTATTTGCGTTCTTTTCATAAAAATAATAAATTTGCATATAAAACTGTGTAAGATTTTATTAGTTTTGTAGAAAATAGCAACCATGCCGGACACTGATATCCTTCATGATTGGACTTATTGGAAACCATCATTTTTGGTTGAAATGTTCCCAATCAATAATCGACGGATAATCAATAATTACTGTAGCTTTTCAACATCCATGTTAGTCCATATCCTACTTTTATACGCAATTATTACTCAAACTCCAAAAATTTTCAAACCATATCAAAAAGTTCTATTTTTGCATTTATTAATGAATTTTTATTACACTTTTGTTGGACTTTTAATGCAATCAAATATGGTTTATGGTAAGTAATATTAAGATTACTGTATTTGTACAAATTGTTTAAATTTTCTATAGACAGAAGCACCGATCAATTCTTTGTTCAAATTGATGCTCTAATTAAAAATCCTTCCATGCTTACAACAGTAATTATGACAGGTTTCAATGATTTTGGATCGCTATGGTATATCAGTGCCCTGCCAGTAAATTATGTGTATCGATATTTTTTGATTTGTCGGTAAGTATTTTCATTACGGATTACATCATTCTTGTTCATAAAAAAATTAGCACAAACTCTAATGCAAATTTCATGTGATTTGAAATTTGCAGAAATATTATAGTTTGTGCTAAAGCAAATCAGAATTTCGTTTTTATGCAAATTTTCTTTATTTGCCTTTAGCGAAAAATGGGATTGCATCATTCTTATCCGACGACAATAAAATTTTTTTGAGTTCTTTAGTTTTTATGCAAATCTTACTGAAGTAATTAATGCAAATGAAAACTTTGTTCTTATGCAAATTTCCGTTGTAATTTTTTTTAATAATAATAAAAAAAATTGCATCATTCTTAGTCAAGACATAAAATCTTTCAGAAACTTAAAATTTTTATGCAAATTTTCATTAATTTATAATTTATAGAAGCAAAGAACTACCTACACTTTATTTCATTCTGCTAATTCTTCTCTCAATTATTGCCCCACTTTTCATTGCTGTCATCAACCTAATAAATTTTTGGCCAACTCAAATGTACGCCTCCCTGTATGAAGCAACCTTTAAACAATATGGACAAGTAATTGCAATTACAAAATACCGTACCCTAATTGATGTTTACTCCGCTGCCACGCCTGTCCTCATCACTTTCTATTACTCAATCATTACCGTAACCTTTATTCTAATTTCACTTCGAATGGGTTCCCTCAAAAAAATGTTAACTTCAACAACAGCTTCAATGCAAACACAAATTAACATAATTTTATTGGTGCAAGCTGGAGTTCCTTTGATCATGAATGTTTTGCCGCCAATTGCTCTTTGTTTGAGTTGGTTCTTGGAATTTAATACTCCAAAAGAATTTTTTATTTTTGGTCTTGTAAATGCTTGGACTCCATGCATCAATGGTCTCACAACTCTTTTAGTAATAAAGCCGTATCGGCGATATTACTTCCATTTAATCCTAAAATTATATTATCGAAGAGAGGAAGATATTCCACTTTTTAAGACTTTAAGATCTCGGTCAATTGTGGATTCTGTAAAATCTTTGTCATAATTTTTTATTATTTAACTGTTGTTCAAGTCATGTTTTTAATTAATAAATAATAAATTAATAGCAGTGTCTACAAAAACCAATAAAAAATGTTGGAAATAATGATTTACATCTTGTTTTTATCCCTTATTTTCACGTTTGTGCAGTACGAACCTGACAATCAGGGTCTTTTTGTGGAGGCAAATCCATTCAAATCTATTTTTGTTCCGAAACCCAAAAAAAACAAATTAACACTTGCAACTTTGTTTAAAATACTTTTTTTTGTACTTTTTTTTAAAAGCATTTTTAATAAAAAAATTTAAATAATTTTTTCAGTCATTATATGTTTTTTCCATAAATAAATATTGATTTTTTTGCTGGTTCATTTTTGTTCTTTTAGTGCCATTTTTAAAAGACATGTTTAAAAACATGCCGCTTAAAAATGGCACAAATTCTTTGATTTTTGAAATTTTTTTGAAAAGTTGCTTTTTTATATTTTTGTTAGATTTCCAAATTGTATTATTTTTTATACATAAAAGTTATTTCTTTATTTTTGATCAAATTTGATCACCGGATACATGAACATGTTGCCCCTTATCGCTGACATATCAGATACATCAAAACAACAGAAAAAAATAGTTACAAAGTATCAAAGAATCTTTGATTGTTTTTTTTCCTTCTTCAACAAAAAAAAAACAATAAAAAATCATTTTTTTGACGTTGCTTGTTTTTTTGCTTGCGAAAACATTAGATTTTTTTGCGGTATCCGTTAAAGCTTTTAAAAAAGGGAGAGAAAAGTTTAAAGATTGAAAAAAGATATCGGAAAATTTTAAAAAGATTAGAAAAATAGAAATGTATCCGGGGTGTTTCACGTGAAAATTTATGTTGCTTGAAAGTATTGCAACAATGAAATGAAAGAAACAAAGAAAAACAAGGAAACAAAAAAAATTGAAAAAGAACTTCCCACTTTTTTTACAGTAATAAATTTTTTTTAAAAATGAATAAATACAAATATTTGTCATTCATATTTTTTATCAATTGTTATCACTATCAACTTTATCTGGCAAAAAAAGATGTCCAACAATTTCTTGGGTTCAAATTGGTCTTCTAATAAGGATAACAATGATGGAAAACGTGAAAATGATGACCATCAAAAAGGGACCCCAACAAAATATGGTAGATGGGAATCAAGTAATAATGATAGTGGTAATCGATATGATAAAGCTCCTGGATATCAATCATCTCCTGATCGATCACCACCTCGAAAAAATTCTGATAATCAATATTATTTTTCAAAGTAAGTTTAATAATTCTTACTGTAAATAAATTCAAAAACATGCGATACTTTTTATGGTTAAATCTTTTTTGTAATAAACTTAAAGAATATTGTAGTGTAATTCTTACAAAATTTAAAAATAAAGGTTTTGTTGGTAGAAGTTTTTTGAATACTGTATTAGACTTAAAGCATACTGTAGTTTCTTATTTAAAAAAAAGAATGGTTTTTCAATTTTTATTTTTAAAAAATTCACCCATTTTCTTACATCAATAATTAGTTTAATTGTTGTTAAATTTATCACGAAAATCAGCAGCAGTTTATTTCTGAGGGGGCAGAAACCATTTTGAGGGGGGCCGCCTTTGATCTTTTGCCGATGGCGGTAAAAGATCAAAGCATTTTTATGACTTTTATGATATTGTGTCTCTTGTGCCCTAATCTGCTAATGCTCTTGATACTAGTCAACTACAGTAGTATAATCATATATAAACCGTATTACTGTAGTTGATTTTATAACAAACCCAAAAACTACCGTATTTTTTAACAACCTTAAAATTTTAGAAATTACCAGGACAACAAAGATTCCCAAGCTTCCTCCTGGTATGGTTCCTCAGATTCCCAATCAAATGATGAAAACAAATATTCAAGTGGCAAAAGTTCTGGCAATTTTTATGGCAATTAATCATCCAATCTGCCATCCTTAAAATCGTCAATTAACCCCATTTTAAACCTTCTTCATTAATTAAAACCTTCTAATGTTTTAAATAATATGTATTTTTGATGTTTAATCTATTGCATGATACCCGTTCAGTATATTTTTGTATCTTTTAAAAAAAATAAAAATAAAAGAAAAACAACTTTTTCATCGTCGAAAAAAATGCAAAAAAATGTATAAAAAAAGAACAAAATATTTTTTCTATTTTTTTATTAAATTTGTTTTTTAAATCAAAAATAAAAAAAATATACAAAAAAGATTTTTTAAAAATTTTGCAATGTTAAATTTTTTGTGACCATCAAAAAAATCTTTTTTCTTTTCTTTTTTTTTGCAATGCGCATTTCTTCTCGCAAAAAAGAGTCCCTCTTTCGTTGTCTGCTGCCAGAGTGAACCGCGTGTCGGACGCACAATGAAAAAAAGTAGAAAAAGAAAGGGAAGATGCACAAAAAAATTGGGGCTATGATTAACCTTTTGTTGATAGGAAGTGCCAACTGGAAAGCTCGTGCTATGCCAGATTCACAGGACTATGATGCCACCATTAATTAATTTAAAAAAAAGGATAAATAAAATTTTGTTAAAACAGTAATATAAAACTGGTAAAAAAAACTTTAAAAGTTAGGATTCTTTTAAAAATTGCTGTTGTTTTGTGCTGCTTTTTTTCTTTGATGTGTGTGTCCGTTGAACTTGTTTTCTTTTTTTTTTATTTTTTTGTGAGGGTTTTTTGTTTGGAAGCAGTTGCTACTTTTTTATGTTTTTGTCGGCTGTTTTTAGTTAGCTAACTCAAAAATTGCTGCCGTTCTGGAATAAAAAAAAGAACGCAAATGCTTTTTTAGTACAATTTTTTGCATTCATTTTCTTTATTATTTTTTGCATTATTTTTTTTTGACTTTTTCTAAAGACTAAAACTTTTTTAGTTTATTGATTGCGTTGCTGCTGCAAAGTTCCAACGTGTTCTTTCAAATAAAAATCGATTATTTAAAAGTTTAAAAGTCTATTCCATGATAAAAAAAATAACTTTAATGCTTTTTTCTGTTTGTTTAACCCGAAAAATCTTTCCGTTTATGAGTGCCGTATTTTTTGGCATTTGCCATGGCAAAAAAAAATGCAGTTTTTGGCGGATTTTTCTTAGTTCGGTTTTTTTCATAGAATTTATTTTAATTGTCTTTTTATTTGAGGAGTTTAAAACAAATTTTTCCCAAGCACGATACCATTTTTTCTTGTCTTTTCTCAAACATGAATCAATTATTCAACCACTTTTCTCCCCAAAAATGCCATTTCTGTTTGGCATTTGTGCCATCAAATAAAAAGGTCAATAGTCTTTTCTACATTGCGTTCCTTCACCTTTTCCATCTTTCAATGACCTCAATTTTTGTCTGCTATTTTCTCTCTAACTTTATTTCTTATTGTTTTAGTCGAAATTGTCCCAAAAAAATATGGTTGTTGCTGGCAATTTTGATGGGTCATTTGATTATCCTGACGAAATCCATTTTACCCTATCAAAACCTTGTCCACAAAATTTTTCAATCCCCTCTGGCATTATTCATTACATCTGCCATACACCTTCTTCATCCATAGGATATCCAAAACTTCTACAAACATGCAAATTTTTTATTTTTAAAAAATATATTATAATTACTGATAATTTTGTTGTTCGAGAAGAATCAAATGATATGATGTTGGATTATTTGTTAAGGATTAATGCATTATCAGATGATTTGCCATATAAACTATGGCATCAAAGAATATTAGAAATGGTACTTCATACAGATCAATTTGCAATGACTCGGCTGCTGAATAATACATATCAATGTAATTTGGCACATCTTTGTATTTCACATCAAAAATTTTCATTTGGAGAATATTTAAGGTTGACAGAAGGTGGAGGGATTAAAGAGTTAAATTTGCATAATGTTGAAATATATTATTTAAAAAGTGGTAAAATGGTGCCATTTGAATGTTTGTTGGAGCAAGTTCCAAATGTTGTTGGAGTTTCATGGTATGTTTTTGAATGGCATTTCTTTACATATCCCATATATTAGGGTGGCACAAATTGATGCCAAATTTAAAAAGGCTGTCAAATTTTTTCTGTTCTTTTTAAATCAATACGGCTTGCAGCTTTATTCTCAAAATGGCAAGGATGTCATAACCATATTTCCTTCGTATGGGACAGAAACCATTTCAAGGGTACCGCCTTTGATCTTTTGCCGATCGCGGTAAAACATCAAAGGATTTTATGATTTCGAAGCGGATCCTTGATCCCAAACTCTGATAACGTCCTTGCAGGGTGTTACATGGGTTTTGTTTTCTGCAATAAAAACGTTCTAAAAATTATGCAAATTTTTTTCTCTGGAAAAATAATCAAAATTTGCATTTAAAAAACTTTAGTAACCCCTAACAAGCCAGTTCAACTGTTTTTGTTTAAATTTAGCACAAAAAATTTGACATTCATTTGATATTTGGGATATCTTATAAATTGCAATTACAGTATATCAACCCTAATAAATTTGCATATAATTTCACTATTTCAGTTCCTACACTGATAGCCCTGAATCTGCATTTACTTCAAAAACAGCAGAAAGTCTTATTGCTCTTCCAAAATTTCAAAAATTAAAAGACCTGAAAATTTGTGATAAATATCCAAAATTTGATGCTTCACAATTTTGTGATTTTATCAAAGCAAGTTTTTTATTAAGAGCAAATTATTATTATTAATTATTTAAATTTTTATAGAAAAATGATCCAAATTTTATTAAAATGACATTTTGTTCAACAATTGATGCAACCTGGTTTGAAACAATTGAAACGACATTCGCAGGAACGGATTCAGAATTTACAGTTAAAAAGAAAAACTCTTTGAGCTCGCCGCCATTTTCAAGGACGAATGGTGCCCGAAATTTAACAACTATTGTGATAAGAAAAAATCTTGGATGAATAGTAATTTTTGTGAGGCTGTTTATAATAATTTATAATTAGTCTAAAAGTTATGATAATTTATTAATAAATCAAAAATAATTTTTAATATTTTTCGTTGAAGAAAAGCAAAAAACATCTTATTACGCAAATCTGACACAGCATCAGACATTTATTAAACAATTTTTGATTTTAAACATTAGATTTTCGATTTTGTTAAACAACTTTTTTTCTCATACATACTGATTTAATCTTATTTTTTCTATTCCCAAATTTTTGATTGATTTTAATCTTTAAAAAGAAACAACGATTTTGAGTAACAAAAAATCATTTGAATACTTTTTTCATCACCATTTTTTTGAATCTTTAATAAATGTTTAAAATAAAAAATAATACGCGTAGTTTTTGTCTGATCACGGAACCAAATTTTTAGGATAAAACCAATATTTGTATCGCAAGTTTAGATGATGAAATTCAAAATCCAGACTATACTTTCAATTTTAATTTTAGTTCTGTAATCAAATCAAACTTCTGAGAAATTGATTAAAGTAATTAAAAAGCAGATATTGAAAAAATCCAAAACCAAGCATTATTCAGGATTTTAATTTTTTTATATTTTCTCGATACTTATGTTTAGTAATTATCAGGGATATGAAAAATTACTGTAAAATATTTTTTCATTTTAAGAAAGTCAACGTCAAATTAAATAATTTTTTGGCAACTTGTTGCAAACGTTTTTTACACAAAGCTTGACATATGTCATGACATGTTATGCATGGCTAATTATTCAAACATAATTTTCACTCCAAAATCTATATCTCTAAAAATAAATCTTTCACCAATTTATTCAAGATTAAGTATTTACCGGTGCAGAACAAAAAATATTGTAACTTGATTTATACAAATAAAGAAACAGTAAAAAGGATATGAATAACTAAAACAAACATTGCAAATTCATATTGAACGGAATCATTGCTTGTGGTTGTTGTCTCTGAACCACTTGGTGTATTTAAAGATGTACCTTGACAACATTCAGGTCTTGCATTACAAAGATCCAATCGTAATGCATTATAAATATATGTGCTAGACTCTTGATCACATTTATTTTTTGCATAATTTGTGTAACACCAAATCATATCTGTTTGTCTGTCACAATCTGCACCGTATCCTGGACATGCTTGAAAGAAATTAGTTTTTTTGGTACAGGATAAATATTTGTAATATACTAAAAAGATATTAGGGTACTGTAGGTTGGTAAAAACCATGGAAGCCAGCAGGGCAAAAACCATTTTGAGGGGGGCCGCCTTTGATCTTGCGCCGATGATGGTAAAAGATCAAAAGAATTTTTATAATTTCTGAGGGGGTACAGATTTTGTTTGATGAAACTGGATATTCAAATTTGTCCTAAGGATGGACGAGGGCCCAATTTTTAGGGCCCCGATATTTCGCCAGGGCATGCCCCCGGGGGCCTTCCCGGGGCATTCCCGGGACGTTCCCGGGGCATTCAAAATGCCCTGGGCCCTCGTCCATCCTTAATTTGTCCTGTCGAAATTTGAATAAGATATTCTTATTTATGCAAATTTGCTTATGATATTAAGATTAAAAAAACAAGTTTGACCTAACAAAATTTGCATAACGAATTCCATATTTATGCATATTTCTTTATTATGACATCAAGATTTTTCTCCATTAAAAATTTGCATATTTCTCATACAAAGCCTTGTCCTTGCAGACGTCCTTGGTAAAATAAATTCTTGAACGAGAAAAACTTACAAGCAAAATTATTGCAAGTATAATCATATTCATAATAATTTCCAACATAATCTCCTGCAGAATTTCCACCAAAAATTGGAACATTTGTAAAAGCATTTTTATTCATGCAATCTTTATAAGGCCTGAGGCATTCTTGAAGTGACGAAAAAATTAAACAAAAATCGTTGAAACCATTCCATGTACTAACAAGGGTATTTACGGTATTTTGATAATTGTTAAATGTTATGGATGAAATATTTAGAGATGCCATATATGTGTCATAACATGTTTCAACTTTCTAAAGTTTAAAAATTAGGGTACAACTAGGATTTGAATAGGGACAGAAACCATTTCGAAAAGATCGCCTTTGATCTTTTGCCAATGGCGGTAAAAGATCAAAGGATTTTTATTTTTTTAGGGGTAGAAACCATTTTCGGAAGGAAGCATGCCTTTGATGTTGTGCCGACGGCGGTAAAAGATCAAAGGATTTTGAAGGTTTCAGAAGGGGCACGTGCCTTTTTGTAATGCCCTGAGGGCACAATAAAAAGTTTATAAATACTTACTGTAGTATCATCTGTTGAACAATCACAAAATACTTCTGATAAATAAATTAAACAAATTAAAATTAAATATTTTAACAAAAATGACACATTCATTTTGTTCAAATTCATCTGATACTGATTGGAGCAAATTTTGATTCAAAAATTTGGACATATATTTTTTGATAAGAGTGCACTATATATATAAAAGTACAGGAAAAAAAATCCCACATAAAATTTTATTTCCTGCACTTTTACAGGACTTTATTGTGTGTAATCGATACACCCACAAAAAAGGCTTGAAGTGCAGAAATAAAAACAAACAAATTCCTTTTTTTCTGAATCATCAAAGGAGTGCCGATGTAGAGTGTTTAGGGATTGTCCAGATCTTACGTCGGGTTTTCATTGAAATTTTTAAATTGTCTTCTTCAAAAAAACTTGCTTTGATGTTTGCCGCTTTTAAGGTAAACGACAAATTTTGGTTAACTTCGTTGAAACATATTTCTAATCAAAATTAACATAATGATGATTACTGTATTTGTAAAAAAGCTTCGAACTTGTCTTTTTTTTCAACTATTTTCTTAAGTTTTTTTATCTTTCTTTTTATGCAAATTTGTTTGTAGATCCAAATATCACTAAATGAGACATACGGTACCACAGAGTTGTCAATGAAAAACCTATTTTATTTTCATTGAAAATTGACTAAATAAATACAAAAAAGGAAGCAAAAATAAATCACAAAACAAGATAAATGAAAAAGGAAAACAGGCTTATGAATTTTGAATATGAGACCATGAATTATCATTAACCAATTTTTTGATTTCATCATCATTCAAATCATCCAAAGTTTCATTGAAAAGTTCTCCATTTTTGATGTTCTTCGAAAGAAAATTAATACAAAAGCAGCGAAGAATTTCAGCTTTTAATTCCAAAGATTTATTTGTCAATTCACAAACATTTTCAACCGTAATTAATTCGACTAATTTATGTTCAAGTTGTTCCTGAAAATTAAAATATAATATATGATAAGTCAAATTAACATTGAAGGCTTACCTTAATCAATGGCATATCATAGATATTTGTGAAATCGATAAATTTATAAAGAATTTCAAAATCTTTTTTATCAAAAGCGTAGTCGAATCCATAACACATTCTGACAATGTTTGCCACAAGATCCACTTCATAATTTTTAATTGTTATTTCATCCAAATCGCCATGACCAAGAATAGAAGAAAATTGACGAAGAATAAATTTATGAGCCTACAACATAGGGTGTTTAAAACAATAATATTTTTTTGAAGGAGGACACCCACTGTAAATAAGTTTTTGTCCCCTTTATTCATTGGTGTCGTGGAGAACGTCCACGATCTTAGAAATTTACATAATATAATTATAATTCACAACAAATGTCTATAAAAGGGCTTGTTGTCATCATTTTTCTCTCAGTTGTTTATGTTCATTATTATATTATTTGTATATGAAATAAAGTCGTTAAATAATATTCGTCTGTCAAGAGATTACACTTTCTCTTCGACAATTGTTTTTTTTTTTTTTTTTTTAAATAAAGATGAAGATTTATTGAAACACACGAGGAACACAAAAATCAATACAATAGTAATTTAAATTTTTTTTAGGATCAAATAATTTATCAACATAAAAAGTTGGAATTTCATATTCATCTTTTGGAGCTCCTTCTCTATTGTTAAAAGCAATCATTAACCAAGTTTCAGCGGCAATTTTGGTATAATATTTCATGTAATACATCTTCTTATTATAATCATAATTTTCATGATATCTGTTTGAAGCAAAACATTTTGGTTTTTCAAGTTGTTCTTTGAGAAAATGAATTATTCGAAATTGAAAATAAACAAGCTTCTTATAATCTTCGGATCCTTCTGATGAGGCCAACCATGTACTAATACGATAACCACAAGTTTGCAAATCTTTTAAACTTTGACCAGTTGAACACAATTGATCAATCATCCACATATTTCTTAAAGTCTGAGATACTTCTGAATATTGAATGACAGGAAAGAGATCATAAAAATGATTAATAATTCCATGAAGAATACCATGTAAAAATTGCCAATATGAATCCAAAACTTTGTTAATTTACCACGAAAATTGAAATGATCAAGATAATAAATTCCTTGAACTGATGTTCCTTTTACGACTCCTTCATCAGGATCAGGATAATAATACCAATGTTGAACACTGCAACCATTTTGAATATCTTTTTTGATAAAATCTTCGTTGAGTAGCATTCGAATCATTTCTTTTTCATCTTCTGTAAAATCATAACCTCTGAGATCAATTTCTGCTGGATCAGTTGGATAATTAAGACCTTCTTCTTTTTTAATTATCGCAAAATTTCGCCACATATTCTTCGGTGTTAATCGCAATTTGGAGCATTGCGATTAACACCTGGTCTGATAAGCCGAAGGTCGTAGGTTCGACCCCTGCCAGAGGCACCAATTGTCGAAGAGAAAGTGTAATCTCTTGACAGACGAATATTATTTAACGACTTTATTTCATATACAAATAATATAATAATGAACATAAACAACTGAGAGAAAAATGATGACAACAAGCCCTTTTATAGACATTTGTTGTGAATTATAATTATATTATGTAAATTTCTAAGATCGTGGACGTTCTCCACGACAATTGGAGGTCCCAACACGAAAATTTTAAAAACTCCAAATTGAAAAATTCTGATGATATTATCTTTCATAATTTTTTTTCTGATTCTAAAATGGTTTGAAGTTAAAAAAAATGGTATGATACAAGCTGAGAGTCAGCTTTGTGTACCATTTCTCCGAAATTCATGTATTTGTACAAAAAAGTTGAATCTCAGCTTGTATCCAACCATTTTTTTAACTTCAAACCATTTTGGAATCAGAAAAAATAATTATAAAAGATAATATCATCAGAATAATTCAATTTGGAGTTTTTAAAATTTTTGTGTTGGGACCTTCAATGAATAAAAGGGACAAGAATTTATTTACTTTAAACAACAACAAGATGCTGTCATAGCCTAGATGCTAATTTTTATAATTGTTGTTAACAGGAAGGGGGTAGAATAGGTACTGACCCTACTAGATGAGATACAGTAAATATTTTCATACTGTAGGTTCAAGTACATCTGCCACTCCACCTCCTTTTGGCGCCAACTTTAGGTCATGGCAGCAGAAATACATGACTTTAAAATTTATTTTACTCTTAACCCCGAAACAACTTACTTTAACAGTTTCACCACCATCAACAAAAATAGTAAAATCTTTGTCATTTGAGTCCCATAAAACTTTTCCCAAATCTATGGTTGGTGTTTTATAAGATACAGTACCAAAAATTTGTATTGTCAAAAAATTATTTTCAAAATAATTATTTTCAAGATTTAGTATATCTTCTCGTTTGATAAAAACAGTATAAAATTTTCCATATTCCTTATCCCAAGGAAAAGGACAAATTCCATCTGGAATAATGTCTTGAAAATTTGCAGAAGAAATATAAAGATTCATTTTTTGGCCCGAGAACGATTTTATCTTTAATTTTTCAGAAAAATAAATTTCTTCTTCAAGATCATAGAAAACAATGCCAATTACAGTATAATTTCTTCCCTCATAATTTGGCCATAAAATAATTTGATATGAGATATTTGGAAGAGTTGTTGAAAATTTTTCGCTTTTAATACATCCTTTTGATTTCAAAAACGTTTCTTTTTTGATAAACCAAACTGCTTGAAGTTTATAATCTTTTCTGGACATCTTTTCTTCAGAGAGAAATAAAGACTTGAATACGGTAGTAGTATTCAGAAATTAAAAATAACCGAAAAATATTGGTTCACTTAATTCAAAAAGTTGAGATATATAAAATTAGAATAAAACAAGTAATTTTTCCAGCCTTTATCAACAACAACGGCCTTTAAATAATGAAGGAAGACTACAGACGGTCATTTGCCCGCAGGGTATTTTGTCTTTTTATCCTTGTTATGAATGACAAGTTTCTTGACCCTTTGCTAATCTATTTGCAGAATTGGCGAAATTCTCATTCCTTAATATGTTTTATAAAAACAGTCTTTTATTAAGTGTACCTACAAGTAATACTTAAAAATAATCCAATATCGGTAAACAAAATTAGCATACAAAAACAATATTTTTTTCTAATTTTTTATCATTTATTCATTTTTCTTCTTTTTGTTTTATTTTGGCAAATGCAAGATTTTGGTGATTTGCTCGGAAAAATGGCATTCTCTGAGTTTTCTGAAATTCCATTTTTGAATAAAATTGCTGAAGAATGCCGCTATGAAATTATTCAAGCAAGATATGCGATTATTGAAGAAGCTAAAAAACTTTTATTTAATAAAAAAGCGTATTCTGTTGATGAATTTGTTGAACATGGATTTATTGGATTTTTGATTGAATCTTTAAAAATTCCAGAGTAAGTTAAACTTCAAAAAATTTGAATATTTAATTAAATTTTTAAAAATTTTTAGCTTAGATCTACAAGAAGAAGCAGCTATGGTTTTGACTCAAATTTCTATGTCAATCAAAAGAATTTTTGCATTGACTTCACTTTTTGCTGTATTCAAATCTTCAATCAATGTTTTATACGGCGGTTTTGTAGCAACGGAATCATCTTCCGCATCCGCTTGGTATAATTTATATTCTTTATCGAATGCATCAGTATCTGTGATTCGATCCATTATTGCATTCCATTTGTCATCAATGGTTTTATATTCAGCAATATTATTAACCAAATGATCAAGAAGATTTCTTCCTGCAGACAATTTTCCATCTGATAAATCATCGTCTGCTTGTACAAGGAATGTTGTTGCATTTTTCAGTAAGGTGACTGTTCTTTTTCTTGCAAGAGCGAGATTGGAACGCAGACGACCTGACCCGTCAGACATTATTTGTTAGTGTTAAGAAATTTTGTTAGCTTTTAAACGATAAAGGACTTTCCACAAAAAATGAATGCTTTCAAAAAAAGGGAAAAAGACCAATAACCAACAAAAAATATGATTGATCAAAAAAAAATAAAAAACCGAGGGAATGATTCACCAAGGTAAAAATTTCAAAAACAAAAGGAAAAATAATCAATGGAAAATTAAACTTAAACTCAAAGCCACCTTCACTTATTCCAAAGATGCAGGTTCAGCAATGACACGACCGACCAATGAAAAGTTTCCAACCAGTAATTGAACAAAGACGACTATTGTAAAACCTGCGACAGCAAATTTACAGTATGATCAACCACCACGTTTAACAACACAACACAAATAAATGAGCAACAAAATATCCAACAAATAAATGAATAAAATATATTCCAACAAATTTGTTGATTCACAAAAATTACTCGGTAACAAAGGGATAACAAAAATCCCAAACAAAATTAAAGCCAATTTGATAATTACAGATATGAGATTATCACAATAACAAACACGTAACAGTAGCGAGCTGAGCCCCCATATAGAGAATATTGAGATATTCTGCTTGTATTGATTCTCGTTTGAAAGAATAGCTTTATTTTTACGAATAAAAACCGAATAAAAAGAGACGAATGAGACGAGTCAGAAAATATCGAGAAAAGGGAGTCTTTTTATATTGAGAAAAAGAGGGAGGGCTGTCTAGAGTGACGTGAGTCATGAACCCCTTTTTCCACATCATCACAAATTTTGTCAAACTATTATTGATGATGGTGGTGTTCCAGTGTTGATAAAGCTTTTAACTTCTCCTCGAAAGTTTAATTCGAGATTCTACAGTTGTATAATTCTTGGAATATTGATTGATGTTCAACCTTTGATCTATGATGAATGTATAGACCTGGGATTACATGGAAAACTTGTTTCCCTTATCGAAGCCGGTCCAACATTATATGACTGGCAATTTTATTCACAGCTTATTGGTTACTGTAAACCAAATGAAGAACTTCTAAAACTTGTTGAAAAATATGTTGCTTCATTGGAAAAGTATTTTCCTTGTAAAAGTGATGAAACATTTGATTGTATTTGTGCAACTTTGAAATTTTTATGTGTTGAAGAAAAAGAAATTTGCAAAATGGTTGTTGATAGCGGAATTTTGGAAAAATTTGGTCCATGTTTAGTCAATTGCAAAATTGGTACTATATTGAATATAGTGTTAATTTTTGAAAAACTTGTCACTTATCACGAATACAATACTGTCATCATCGAATCTGGGATTCTGACGGCCGTTGGAAAACTTCTTTTTCGACCTGAAATTTGCTCTCACCCCGAAATTATGCCTGCACTTGTAACCATTATTTTTGAACTTAGTAAACATCCAGAATCAACAGCAGCAATTCTTGAAGCTGACCTAATATATTCAATTATTGATCTATCTGAATGGGGTCCGTACAAAGATAAGGCAACCCTGGCATTGATAAATTTGTTAAACTACAGTACTCCAGAACAGACTTCTAAAATTATCAAAATGAATTCTCTTTCGGCAATTTCGACCCATCTTGAAATTAAAAATGGTAATGAAAATATTATTGAAAAAATTTTTGAAACATTTTTAAATATTTTACAAAAATTCAATGACGAAATTACTGTAAAACAAATTTGTGATGAAATAGAAGAAATTGGAATTACTGATAAAATTAAAATTCTTCAAGGTCATGAAATCAGTGATATTAACGAAATTGCAACTAAAATTGTTGAAACTTATTTTCCTGAAAAAACAACAAATGTTCATGGTTACAGTATGAAAGAAGAAAATGACTTTGAACTTATCTGAATTTTTACAACCTGTTTATTATTCTCTTTTGGTTTTATGTTTGATGTTTGATACAAATAAAATTTGAAAAAGTATTGTTTTAAAGCTTTATTATGTTTTAAAATTTAAGCAATGAAAAGATGAATAGGCAATGAAAAGATGAATAGTTTTCAACGCTCTTTGGCATGAACGCGTTTTTAAACACTTTGGGATCAAGACAAAAAAGTATGTAATTAGGGCCGGGTCGCAACTTCAAACATCAAATCCCCGAGCATTTCTCACAGCAGCCCTGAAAGGAAAATGAGAAAAAATCGAAAACAAGTCAAGTGATTTCTCTTTTGCTATTTTTCCATTGTTTCAAAAAAGTTTTTTTTGCAAAGGTCAAAACTTTTTTTTATTGTTTTTTACTGTAAAAAAGCATATAAATTTAAATGTCTCAGCTTCTAGATTATTAAATGCTAAAAATCTAGGTAAATCTTTTTTATTTGACCCAACAAATGGGTAGGAAAAACAATAATAAAAAAAGATAGTCTAGAAGCTGAGATCTGACACTCTCGTTTTTGCAAAAAAGATCAATGGAAAAAAGATTTTTAAAGCACTTGACCTTTCGGCACGCGTTTGTTCAATTCCTTTTTTTTATTATTCGGGGCTGCCAAGTCCTAAGTTTTAAGTTGTCTCTGATACTTGAATGATATTAAAAACTTAAAAAACCATGAATTTTAATTTCTCAAAAAAATTTGAATATTCGTAAAATATGGTAATCTCGTGAACAAGGGTTTTTTTAAAGTGTATTTTAGAAACATTTTTTTAAATTAGAACATAATCATTTATTCCTTTCAAATTTATTGTAACCGGAAATGTTAATTTTAATGAATGTTTCAACATTTTTTTAAACTACTAGCGGCTTTCTTTGATCCATCGCAGTCGCCATTTTACATTACTTTTCAACATGTTGCCGACGCTATCGCAAACACTGTTTTAATTTTGCGCAAAGTTGTTTTATTTCCTTCAACTTTTATGTTTTTTTTAAATGGCGCCATAAAAATGTTCAACAAAAATCTTACCCCTTAATGCACATTTTTATAAGACATTTTCTTTCGCGAACTTTTTGCTAAAGTTTGTGGTGTAAAAATGTTTTGTTTTTTCTCGCGCTCGTTCAAAAATATTTAGTAATTCAAATTTTTTTGAGTTTTTTTTTCAATTTTCTGTTCCATAAATACTAAAAAGATCTTTGAAAATTTAGCTTTGTATTTTTATGCTAATTATTTGTAAAATAAATTTGCAGATATGTGACATATCTGCATCATATGTCTGATTTTACAGCTGAAGATATTGCAAAATGCTCAAAAAATGAAAAAGAAATTTATGGATTTGTTCGAACAATGCTTCCTGGACCTTTCAAAAGCTTGATTCTATTAACAATTTATGGTGCACAAAGTCAGAAAGATATTGGACGAATTATGTGTACCCGAGAACAATTTCTCCTTGAATTTCGTAAAGTTTTTAAGAATTCAAAGTTAAAAGCTTTCATCTTTAAAATTGAAGGAAGCCCAGAAAATGTTGAATTTATTCGAATTTCTCGGATTAATTTAGGTTTATTGGATATCCCATTTATTTATTTTTCAACTCAAGAACAAATGAGATCTGGGATTTTGGTTGCTGCAAATCTTGCCCTTAGGGTAAATGATCGAATTGTTGAAGTTTTGATTGATAAAAGTGGATATGTTGTTTCTGAGTTGATTTACACTGAAAAAGGATTCCTTGAATGTGATCATCGTGATTGTAAGCCATACAAGAAGATAACGCCTGAGGCAATTCGTCGACGAATTCTTGGTCCAAATAATCCTGTCAAAATTATTTGTCATGCAAATTTTCGTGGTGGAGAATCTACAAAATTTTTGGTCAAAAATGTTTTGTGCCAAATTCCATCTTCAAAGTGGATTCTGATGGAAGAAACTCTAAATGAATATGATGAAAAATTTGTTTTTGAAACGGTTAAATGGATGTTTGATAAAAGTTATACGAAGTTTTATGTCTGCACAAAATCATTCCGAAATTATATGATTAGTATTAAATATGGTGGAAAGTATTTTCCTTTGATGGTTTGTAAGAAGGAAGATGTTTTACCTTTCAAGAAGACTGTAATTGTTCCAAAATCTTTTCTTCAATATGTTGTAAGTTTTTTTATTGATCAATATTTCAAGGATATTGTAAGGCAGTAATTAATGTGTTTGAGAATACTGTAATGGCACTTACAGGGTGTAAAAAAAAATTGTGCAATTCAATTTTTAAAGAGGGACCATGAGTCCCAAAGACCCATTGATGGGTGGAATATAAACTTGGTCCAAGGCCACATTTGACCCTACAGTATGACCTTTTGAAAGTTTTCGCTTCGGGAGATCCAGAATTTCAAAGTTAAAAAAGTACTGTTTTTGGTGGTCTTTTTTCGTATTCTTCTCCTCCGGTCCCAGGGCAGTTGGGAACCTATGAAATTGGGGATAGGAAGACCAGGGGTCAAACTCGTTGTTAGAGTATATTAGGACTTTTTGGGACCTCTGCTTCGAGTTTAACTACTCCGTGAAAAAATCGATTTCTAAATTTTTACGTTTTTGACTAACTTTGAAGCAATGGTGTAGTTCACAGAGGTGGAGTTAGAGGCTCAAATTTGTTGCCAACAAACTTCAGACCTTTTGTGATCGACCCCCTATGAAATTATTAAAATCTGAAAAAATGACTTTTTAAGCAGCCGTAATTTTTGTATGTTAGTATGTATACTTAAAACATGTCGAAATTCAATTCAATGTTAAAGTATCCAAATTGGTCATAAACGCTTAATATGTATTCCAGAGTATTTTTCTTTACCATGTTTATTGATTTATAGCAAAAAACAACATTTAAAAACTTTCGTGTATACATAGTTACTTGCTATTTATTAGTAAACAACTACAAACCGCTATTTTTGAACATTTTTGGGTATCGAAAAAAAACAATTTTTTCAGATTTCAATATTTTGTTATGATATCGACCACAAAAGGTTTGAAGTTTGTTGGTAACAAATTTGAGCCTCTAACTCCACCTCTGTGAACTACACCATTGCTTCAAAGTTAGTCAAAAACGTAAAAATTTGGAAATCGATTTTTTCACGGAGTAGTTAAACTCGAAGCAGAGGTCCCAAAAAGTCCTAATATACTCTAACAACGAGTTTGACCCCTGGTCTTCCTATCCCCAATTTCATAGGTTCCCAACTGCCCTGGGACCGGAGGAGAAGAATACGAAAAAAGACCACCAAAAACAGTACTTTTTTAACTTTGAAATTCTGGATCTCCCGAAGCGAAAACTTTCAAAAGGTCATACTGTAGGGTCAAATGTGGCCTTGGACCAAGTTTATATTCCACCCATCAATGGGTCTTTGGGACTCATGGTCCCTCTTTAAAAATTGAATTGCACAATTTTTTTTTACACCCTGTACCATTAGGCTGTTACAGTATTTTAAAACAAGAATTTGCGCCTAAAATTTTATCCCAGAACCCTTGTGGCATTAAAGGTTTAACAAAAAAATTAAATTTGACGGTCTCGTCGAATAAAATTAGCATAAAAATTTCGCGACATTTTGGTTGTACCAAATATCCAAAACAAAAAAACATGTTTTTTCTGCGAAATATCCGTGAATCTAAAATACCTTAAAAATCTGATGAATTTCATGCATTTTTTTGATACTGTAATAGCTCCAAACAGTGTTGTGCTTTTTTATTTTAGTCGCCTCCGCCTCCGACTCCGCCTCCGGAGGCGGAGGCGAAAAATCGACTCCGGAGGCGCCTCCGGAGGCGCAAAGCGGCATTCTCACCTTTGATCTTTTGCAAAACGCGCCTCCGCCTCCGACTCCGGAGGCGGAGGCGGCTTGGGAGGCGCCTCCTCGCCTCCGGAGGCGGAGGCGCAACAACACTGGCTCCAAATATACCTAACCCTAACTGAAAAAAACTTTATGCAAATTTATTTTTCAGATAACTGTAACTGATCACAATGACATTGATATTATTGAAAATCGAGAACTTGAAACTCCGCAAGCTGTTCATGCCCTAAAATTCACTTTAGAAGTTGATGAAAGTAATTTTGCTGGTGCCGATATTAAAGGAATTATTTATAATAAAGTTTCACGTTTACCTGCTCAACTTGATGCCAAAAATCTTTCAATTCCAGTCATTGGATTTTGTGGTGAACTTTCATTTATTTATGTTAAAGAAGCAGATGGAGGATATAAATTTTTGGATAGTTGGAATGGTATGGCTTCTCTTACTGTAGTTTTACAGTAATTTATGTTGTATTTTTTAGGTAAACTTGGAAAAGATCTTTACATTAGCTTTGATCAAGAAAAACCAATCTTTTTCGAAAAAGCTGTTGAAAAATTTATGTGTCATGGAAATTCTGTTATTCATGGTTAGTTACTTTTTATTTTACTGTAGGCTACAGTATCTAACTTTATCATTTTCTATTATTTTATTTTAATTTTATTACTGTAGATGTGATTAAAGTTATGTCAACTCCAACTGCTGAAATTTCATCCCTTCAAACATTTGGATATTCTTTCACTTCTGATTCTGATCATCCTGTTTTAATGGAAATTGTAAATCATCAAAAAGAAAAGAAATCTGCAACTCCAACATTTTTTATGGCAATGCTTTTGAAGGAACATTTAAAAGAATTAAAAGCAAAACTTGGAACAAAACCAACTAAAATTGGATTCTGTATTTTTGATGACTTTGATGGTGATGCAGAAGCAAAGATACGTGTTGAAAATGGATTAAAAGAAGCTTGTCAAATGTTGAATGGTCTTGAATGTTGCTTCTTTGAAGCGGTTTAAAATTGTAGTTTGTGTCTTTGATCTTATAATTTTTAATACTGTAATCTGGATTACGTCATTGTTGTTTTTTAACGGATAAGTATTATTATAAGCATGGCACCGGGCCGGGCTTTGATTTTTAAAAAAAATCCACAGGGGGGGCCACGTGAAAAATTACAAAAAAAGAAAACGGGCCGGGCCGAACCCGGCCCGGGGCGAAAATTTCCGGGCCCCGGGCGGGCCGGGCTTTTTTTCACCGGGCCCGGGCCGGGCTTGGCCTTCAAAAAGTCGGCCCGTTGCCATGCTTAGTATCATATATTTTTTTAGAAATAAATTCTTGAAAAAAAAAAAAATTAATGATTTAACATTGTAAGTACTCCTTCATGAGGCCTAAGATATCGCAAGTTTTAAAATTTAAAAAGCAATTTTTTTATTGCAGTTGAAAAATGAATGAATAAATACAATAAAAAACAAAAACAAACAAAAGAAATAAGAAGAAAAAAATATAAAGTTTATAAAGTTTGAGTATGACAAAATGAGTTATCAAAAACCAATTTCTTAATTTCAATATCCAAATCATTCAAAGTTCCATTGAAAGGTTTTCCGTTTTTGATGCAATCTGAGAGAAAGTTGACGCAAAAACCACGAAGAATTTCAGCCTTCAATTCCAAAGATTTATTTGCCCATTGACAAACATTTTCAGTAGTAATTGATTCGACTAATTTATGTTCAACTTGTTCCTAAAAATTAAAATATATTGCCCACTTTTTTTTATGAGAGAAGGAGCTTACTTTAATAACAGGCATATCATAAGTATCTGCAAAATCAATTAATCGAAAAAGATATGAAGAATATTTAGAACAATTATCAATTCCATAACATAATTTGACAGCAGTATATACAACACTGTATTCGAAATTTTGAATTGTTATTTCATCCAAATCACCATGACCAATAATAGAAGAAAATTGACGAAGCATAAATTTATGAGCCTAAAAAATGTATCTTTAAAATTATAAACATTAATAAATTAAACTTACTTTTAATGTTCGAGTATCAAAATGGAAGGTAAAATCTTGATTATCTTTTTCCCATAAAAACCTTCCCAAATTCATGATTGGTGTTTTATAAAATAAAGTACCTCGAATTTCCATTGTAAGAATATCATCAACAAAATAATTATTTTCAGGATTTAGAATATCTTCACGATTGATAAACACAATACGAATTGATGTATAATCATTGCTCCATGGAGAAGGTCTAAAATCATTTGTGATAATGTCTTTGAAATTTGCCGAAGAAATATTAAAATCTATTTGTTCAAATTCCACTTGATCAGAATAATCTTCATCATCGTTCAATAAATCTAATTCTATCGCAGTATAATTTTTACCATAGTGATCAGGAGTAAGGGTAATCTGAAATGTCACATTCGGAAGAGTTGTTGAGAATATTTCACTTTCAATTTTTTCTGATTTCAAAAATGTTTCTTTTTTGATGGTCCAAACAGCATGAAGTTTATATTCTTTTGTTGACATCTTTTGAGAAAAATCTGGACTTGAATAAATCAGTAATATCAAGAAAATTGAAAATAAATGAATGAGAATAAAATTTTTGTAGCATGAATAAACAAAGAAATAAAATTTTGGCGAAAGTAACACCTTTTGTAATTTTTCGCATGAAATAAAAACTTGTCGAATTTATTGATCAAAAAAGGTTTAAATTTAATGAAAGAATCAATCAATAATTCATGTGCTGGTCATTGAATTAATAGTTTAAAAATACGAAATTGACCAATTTTTTGGCTTACAAAACTCAACATGAACACTGATTTGAAGCAAATCGTGTAGTGCAAACATGGTAAAATTTATGTGTTTAACATTTTAAAGTGCTATTTATTAAAATAAATAAAGTTTAAAAAAGTTCAAACACAAGTTTTTAAATTTTTTGCAGATACCAAAATAGTTAAATTACAACAATTAAGAAAACGGAAAACTTTTTAAAAACTTTCTGTAACATCAAGACAGTCGATTGTCATAAAAATAAAATAAGAACATATTACGTCATTTTTTAAAATAAAAGGAAACTTTCAAAATTAGCTTCCTCTTTTGAATGAAGTTTTTGACACCAGTTTTATATCTTTAAATAGTAAGTTTAACATTTTAAAACATGAATTTTCACCTGCCAAAAATGAATAATAGTTGTGTATATTTGTATTCAACATTAAGTGTAAAAACTTATTAAGTCTAGAACAAAATGACAAAAATAGTTGAGTTTTTAAAAATTGATGTAAATTTTTCATCTTTTACCCTTGAAGATTTGGAACATCCGCGGCTTATTCAATTTTATTGTATTTATTGGGATGTTACATTAGCAATTACTACCGTATTCTTTATATTAACAATGTAGACGGTAATCAAAAAATCAACAAAAGAAATGGGCGGATATAAATGGTATCTTTGTCATCAACTTTTTTGGTCTTATATTTTTGAGGTTTTTGTTTCTTTTTGGAAGCCAATCCCTTTATGGCCATTTTATCTTGGATATTCTGGTGGGATATTTCGCCACCTGCAATTACTTACAGCCATGTTAGTAATTGCAGTTTTTTTTGGATTCTCAATTGGAATTTCGATTATACATCGATATGTTCAAGCTTCACCATTTTCGTTATTTTATCAATTTTACGATGTTCTTTGTTATCGATTTTTTTTATTATACAGTAATTATTTCCCTTCTTCAAGGTGGATTTTATTATTTTGTTTCTTTTATGCCTGAAATTTCAACAATTCAAACTTCAATAGAATCCCAAAATCCAATAATGAAAATTTTCTTTGCAAGAGAACCCTCACTTTTTGGTTTTGACCCTAAATCTGATAATTATGATACGGTATTTGTACAATTCGCAAATATCACTGTTCTTTTGGTATTCCTTCTTTTTCTGGCATTTTTATACAGGGTGATTCAAGAATTTTTCCCAATTTTAAAACGTTATAAAAATTTTTCTACTAAATTTAGGAGAAATTGGATTGCACCATTCAACTCAGCTCTGGATAGGAAAATTTTTGACATCAAAAAAATTAAAAAATAAAAACTTTTTTTTTCGAATTTCACGTACTCCCCCCTGTGGAAAAAAATCATTTTTTGGTCAAATTTGTCTTTTTTTGCCTTTTTTCATTTCTTTTTCCAAAAACAATGAACTATGCAAAATTTCTTATTGTTTAAAACTCGTGAATGAAAAGAAAAGTGAAAAAAGACAAATTTGACCAAAAAATGATTTTTTTCCACAGGGGGGAGTACGTGAAACTCGAAAAAAAAAGTTTTTATTTTTTAATTTTTTTGATATCAAAAATTTTCCTATCCAGAGCTGAGTTGAATGGTGCAATCCAATTTCTCATAAATTTAGTAAAAAAATTTTTATAACGTTGTAAAATTGGGAAAAATTCTTGAATCACCCTGTATTTTAATTTTATAAGAATTCTAAGAAAAAACAAACTACTTTTGGTATCTGGAACTTATGCCCTTCAAAAAACTCTATTTAAAACTTTGTATATTCAAATTTTTCTTGTTACCGTAATTCTTGTTACTCCAATTACGGCTTCATTAATTTTGGCAATGTTTGGAGTTCGTTGGGTTTCAACCTTTACACTTTTTGGAATTATGCTAATTTCTACGCATTCTTTGGCAGTTTTTTTTACAATCATTTATTTTATAAAACCTTATCGAATTTTTGTGATTGGATTGATAAAAACTTTATTAGGCAAATTCGGCATAAAATTTAGGTCATCAGTTGTACAACCAATTGCAGCAGCTTCGTCTACAGTAATAAATTAAACAAAAATTTGAATATTTTTTTGGATAAACAAAAATCAGATTTTTGAAAAATGTTCAACATTAAAAAATTTTGTCTCGCCACGAAAATGCTGTTTTTGTTGTTTCAATTTTGTACAAGCTTTTTTATAACTGTTTTTTACTTTAAAATTTTCAAGTAATTTTACTCTAAAATTTTAATATTAATATTATTGTAATATTATTATTACCATGACTTCACCAACACAAGATTCTTCAACGTTATCTGCTGCTGAACGACGTCAAAAACGAAAAGAAAGGATTCTTGGTTCTGCTGATGCTCGACTAGAAAAACTTCTACCTGGTATTTTTCTTTCTTACTTTCTATATTTTTATATTTATTTAATAACTCAATTTCAGGCTCAATTAGTGCTTCAGTTGTAATGTCACAAGATGTTGCTGATAATAAATATGATGAATATTATACAACAAGTTCAGCAAGTATGACTCCAGTAGAAAATCCACCAGATTTTAATTTTCCTGTTGAAAGCTCTGATCATCTTAAACCTTCTCTTATTGAAATGATTGATGTAAATCGTGTTCAAGCTTGTATTGCTATTGGTGAGGTTCTTATTCAACTACTTTTCTTGATGTTTATGTTCATATTTTAGGTGTAATATTTCGTGTATTAACTCTGTTGAATGTTGTTCACTCAATTTTACCTTTATGGATTCCTCTTTCAGTAGTTTATCATTCTTATCTTTTATCTCATGTATGTATTATTTTACTTTTATTTATCTTTAACAATTAATTGTTTCAGACGTCAACTCAATTCTCTTTACCTGGATATGTGATGACTTTTTTGAATGCTGGAAGAATTAACGAGAAAGCTGTTCGATATTTTCGTGTTGCAACTGATACACTTTGGTCCTTTTCAACTGATACAATAATTATGGCTTTTGGATTTCTTTTATCTCATATTGTTATATTTTCTGTGAAACTTTTCTTTTAATTTTGGTTTTTTTGGTATGTAATTTCTTTAAAACGGGTATTGTTAAATCGTTTATTATAAATATATTTTGTTATAACTTTTAAAACTGGACATTAAGCTAAATAGTCCTCATTTGATCTACCAAAATCTCTATTGTTGAAAGGGTACTGATTTTGTTAACAACCCAAACTTGTGCCCGAGTTTCTAACGAAAGTGTTTCGCAGTAAACTTCTTTTTGCGAATTTTTTCTGGCATTCATTATACCTTCCATAAATACAAGTTGCATTTCTTCAGAAACTGTTGGATGAAATCCAATGCTGAAAGTGCCATGATTTTTCTGCAATGGTTTATTTTTTCTTTGTAATATAACTTTTAAAATTGTTTACCTCTAAAAATTGGCAAAAGTATATTGGGTCAAAACAAGGAGGAATATCATAAAGTTGAAAACTACCAAGTTTCTCAAATGGTGGAAGTTCTGACATCTTCTTTGTAGTTTCGTGCGAAAAATTGTATTGTTCGAGTATTTCATATCGGCTAAAAGTAGAGATAAGGATATGTAAATTTTATGTCAATGAGGTTAAGTATACTGTAGCTGAGGTTTAAATTTAAGTTATAATATCATGGAAACGAATACCGTAATCTTAATTCATGTAGAAACTTTTTAGTGCTAAGCTTACTGTAGGACGTTTTTTATTTATTTTACAGTATCAGTGATGTGAATATCGTAATCTTACGGTAATGATATATAATTTAGGTAAAAACTTACAATGCACATTTTACAACATTTGGTAATCTTTCAAGAACATGTTCAAATGGCACCAATTCACCATTATCATACCGTACTTCAACATTCTCAAATTCAAAATGTTTTACATTCCCTCCGGCAGTAAGCAACTGATAATCATTAAAACTAATATTTTGATTAAAAATACATAAATGTGATAAATCACAGTGAAATACTTTTCGCAGCATTAATGAAACTGCAGTTGAATCTGTGATAGATCGGACCCGTAATTGTTTAGTTAACCAAAGCTTATATTTAATATTACTAAAATCAATTATAATAAAATTCATTGAATATGTTTGAAAATTTCGTTGCAGACGATCCCATTCAAGCCAGTCAATAAAAATCAAAGGATTTTTTGAATAAAAATATTTACAAGTTTGATAAAGTTTTTGATGACCTTTTGATGATAATGGATTCTTAATAATATACTGTATTACAGTATTTGGAAAAGGGAACCATTGTGGAGAAGGTGAAGAGAAAGAGTATATTTCGGACATTAAAAATATTAGCAAAAATACGCTTTTGAGAAAGATGAAAAGAGACTAAAGTTTTTGAAGAAAGAGGAAAAAGATGTTCATCGATTTAAAAAAGCTGCTAGCTAAGTTTTGTTTCTTTGATCATCGATCGAGCTAGCAAGTGGCTGGCGGCTAACTGCTCCAACAACTTGGATAAAAAGAGCTTTCTTTCTTTAAAAAAAGTTGTTTGTCTTGTCCAAAAAAATCAGTAAAAAGAACTTTGAATTTAGGGTTGTCAATTCCCCTTCCCCGGGGAATCTCCGGGGAATTCCCCGATTTTTGCGGGGAATGCTTTCCATTCCCCGTAATTTTTCTCATTATAGAAAAAAAAATTGTTAAAAATTAAATATTTTAGTAAAAAGAAGGTCATCTTTGCTTAAAAAACCATTTAAAAATATATAAATGTTTTAATTTATGTTAAAAATTCAAGTTTTAACATTTTTTGGGTACTGTAATTTTAAAATTACAAAATGACACTTCCGGGGAATGCCGGGAATTCCCCGGGGAATCTCCGGGGAATCCCCTCATTTTTCCGATTCCCCGGGGAATGTACAACCCTATTTGAATTACAAGATATAAACCAAAAACTGCATTTTGTGACTGAACTGGCTGCTGCTGCTGGATATTAATTTTCTGTTTTTTACACTTTTTTGTGGGTTTCTAAAATAAAAATTAATTAGTTATGCTTTGTAGTATTTATTTCTTCTGTTCAATCATAATATTATGATTAATAAAAAAACTTTTTAATTGTTTTAATTTAAAATTATTATATTTTTACATTGTTCTTGACAAAATTAACAAGACAAAATCACACAAGCTTTATCCATTTTTTTGAAAAAAGTGCAAAAGAATTTTAAAATGCACCAAAAGTTTCTGTTTTTAAACAATGAAGATTTATTATCTCTGTTGTTTGACATAGAAACAAAAGAAGAATTTTTTTAAGTGCTAGAATAAAAAATTCTTTTATTCAATGTTGATAGGGGTTACCAACTTTCAAAACAAAAATGAAACATATACAAAACTTTTTTGAAAAAAACAAAATAAATCTATTTTTGTGAATTCTGTAAAAAAAACTATATAAAATTATGTAAAACAAGAAAATCCATGTTTATGTACCGAAATCATGATGTACAGAAATTGTTTGATCAATTGTGTTTTTCTCTTTGCATCTTTGATAATTGCTTCACTTATATTTTTACAAAATTTGGTTCGTTCTTATTCATCAACAAAAGACCAACAACACCACAAATCTTTGTTGACTGGTGAGAATTCAAAAATACATATCTTGGATCAAGATGAGAAATATATTTCTTGCACATTTAAAGCCTGTAGTGGAATTGGTAATCAGGTATGATACATTTACAATATATTAATAGCATAAACATGGAACATTTTACTTCGGGACAGAAACCATTTCAAGGGGACCGCCTTTGATCTTAAGCCGACAGCGGTAAAAGATCAAAGGATTTTTATAATATCAGAAGGGGCATAATAATATTATTAAAATATTTCAAAATCCTAATTTATGCTAATTTTTTAGATGTTTCGATTTGCATCTCTTTATGCCATTGGAAAACCCTTCAATAGAGAAGTTTTTTATTCTGCCGAAATTGAATGCCAAAAAAATTACATGACTGAATTGAAAACAACTTTCCCAAACATGCACAACAAAATTTCCCTTCTTTCACCTCCTCAAAATGAAACTCTAAAAAGTGATTTTGGAATTAATTGTTGTAAATATTATGATCCCGAAAAGTACGTAGTTTTATGAAAATTACTGTATTTAATTAAACTTTTTTAGTTTCCATGATGTCCCTCAAAAATTTTTGATTTTAAATGGAAATTATTTCCAATCATATAAATATTTTCATCAACGAAAAACTGAAATTCGAGAAATGTTTTATTTTGGTCAAACTGTAAAAGATACGGTACATAAAAAGGGAAAACAACTTTTTAGGTAAGTAAAACTATAATTTACAAAACAATTCAGTTTTGTTACAAAATAAAACATTTGTCACTTAATTTTTAAGATTTTTTCATTTTTTTCTTAAAAGAAAAATTTAAAATTACTTTTTTTTAAATCTGAGTTTTTTTAACTAAAACAAACAATTATTCAAAATTTGCATATTGACAAAACTCAAATTTCAAGTTTGTTTAAATTTTGATCGGGGTTGTTCAGTTTTGACATCAGTAGTCTTGAGGATGGAAAAATTTAAGCTAAAATCTGACGTTTACTTAATAAGCGGCAAAAATCAAAGGAAAAATGTTATGTTGGAAAGACTTTTTTTCAAATTTGCATAATTTTATTTTAAAAGGGTTGTCCCGATATTGACCCCAGCAATTTGAGGATGAGAAGGGGTAAGCAAAAATCTGAAACTCTCCTGACAAGCGGTAAAGATCAAAGAAAAAATTTGACGGAAAAATGGATTAATTTCTATTATTTGGATTTTGACCGAAATCAGATCTAAACATTCTATTCACATAATTTCTTTATCTTTCATGATTGCTATGTTGTAGACGAGATTCTTCCCATAAATTATGTATTCATATTCGACGAGGAGATTTCCTAATCCATACCCAAATGGAATCCCGACCAGAATTTATTGAACTTGCAATTGAATTTCTTTATCAAAATATTACTGCATCCCAAACAAAACCATCAAAAATTTCCCTAATCTTTCTTGGAACGGATATTCCCTTTCTTCAAACCCTAAAATTTAATCAAAGCCTTTTTCATTCAATTCATCAAATAAATTTGAATACCAGAGGAGAAGATATGTATTTTGGGATTCGATTGTGTGATACTCTTTTAATTACAGCTTCTGGTTCAACATTTGCATGGTGGATTGGGTATTTAATGCCGGAGGGGACAAAAGTTTTTTATAATGGTCAAGTAAGCAAAAAAAGGAATTTTGATAAAGATTGGTATGATTTTGATTATTTTCCGCCTGAATGGATTAAACTTGAACTTGATAATTCTACAAAAACGATCAAAACTGATTCTCGATGGTATTACGAAAAGTTTGGGTGGCCTAAAAATATTGATAATATTTTTAATAGTGATTTAAATGTTTAAACTTGTTGAAGTAATTGAGAAAAATAGCAATAGTTGTTTTAATCTTTTTAAAAACAAATGTATTATATATAAAAAAATAATATACCAAAAATTCTTAATGATAAAATTTTTATAAAAACATAATTACTAATTTTTGATTTTTGGTATCCTTGTGCAAGAGAAAACTAAAAAAAAGTCCCAAAAGGTGATTAGCAATTGTTAAGTTATTCATCATCGTGGAACAGAAGCGAAAATTAAATTTTAAGAATGCGATCACCAAGGTTACGGTACTCTTTTAGTACTTCAAAGATTCACCTAAACTTATCATGCTTTTCATCAGACGAGAAGCTCGTTTTTCTATGACGCTTTCGCTGAAAAAATTTGTCTTGAATTTTTCGAAAGCCAGAATGTCGCAAATTTATACATACGAGTACAATTCGACTAGACTGGCAACTTCAACTCATTCGTTAATCTTTAAATTACACCAAAATTCTTGGACAATTTCATGCCTGAAAAGTCCACGAAATTGCAGTCTGTTTTGTTTTGACGAAAGTTGTGTTTTCTTTGAAAAATCCTTTATTGAATACAATTATTAAAACAAAAAATTAAGCAAAATACATAATTTTTTCATTTTTCATTTTCAGAAACAGAATCGGTATGACGTGATTTTGAGTAACTTTTGTAAATTGGAACATATGGTTTTTTTGGATGAATTGAAATTGGTCGTTTATCCAAAACAGAGACAACTGGGCTGCTTTTTTGAACATTTGATTGTTTCTTTACGGTATCTTTGATATCAGGATTATTTGTAAGCTTTTCATTTGATGGAGTTTCTTTTTGAATTTCTACAACTTTTTGCTTCTTTGTCGCAGCATCAACATTTTTTGTTTCTTCTTTGTTCAGATTTGGCTTTGGAGCAGCAGCAGTTTCGGCAACAATTTCCTTCTTTTCTTTTGTCTTCTTTGGTTTATCTTTGATTATTTTTATTTCATTCGTTTCAATTTTTGTAGGTTCTTTCGTTGCAGTTTTCACAGGTTCTTCTTGCTTCAAAACAGGTGTTGGTGGTGCATTAATAATTTTTGGAGGCATTGCTGGAATATTTATTGTTGCATCTTTCTTTTGTTTTCGAATTCGATAAAACAAGTATCTAAAATATAATTTGATATTTATTAACGTTTTACACCAAAGAAGTCAGCAGCTTAAAATACAATGCTGCAACAGCATTGTATTTTATTGGGGACATCTCACGAGACAAAAACCATTTCAAAGGGGTACTCCTTTGATCTTTTGCAGATGAAGGTAAAGGATCAAATAATATATGTAATTTTAGAGGGGCAACATGTCTTTTGTGTCCTTGCTGACGCCCCTGTTTTACACTAAAGACAGTGTTGTGCTTCTTTATTTTAGTCGCCTCCGGAAGCGGACGCGAAAAATCGACTCCGGAGGCGCAAAGCGGCATTCTCACCTTTGATCTTTTGCAAAACGCGCCTCCGGGCGCGGAGGCGCAACAACACTGATTAAAGAAAGACATACCCTAAACCTGCCAAAATAGCTAAAATCAGAATTCCACCAATAACACCAACTGCAATCCATACTGCTTTATCATCATCATATTTGCGAGATTCAGTAGATTCAGGTAATGACATTAGAGTTGTTACATTTAATATTTCTGGAGTTGGTGGATACCATCGCTTCGCATTAATCTTAAAATAGTCATTTTATTTAATTTTAATAAAACAATTGAGAAAACTTACAACTTTAAGACGACAATTTTCAGATGCTTCTTGAACATATAATGTTACCACTTTTTTATCACGCTTTAACGGATCACAAGAATTAATGTATGTTCTGCTGAGTACATCTGATGATAGATACGCAGTAGCTGTTTCATCATTCATCGTTGCTTGTACACACATTTGATCATAAAAACTCTTTGCTACTAAAATAAAAATAAATAAATATAGAATTTGATTATTTATTGACATACATGCGGCCTCCGCCGTTAACCAAAAGATTTTGTCATAATTTACACGTGTAACACCAGCACGAAATCCACATTGACCAAGTGTTCGACATTGTCCTTTTGCATATTTATTGTATTTCCCCATGGCAGCTTCATAACAAACAGAGACACTAAAAAGTATTCACTAGTCAACGCTAATAAAAATTATGGTACTTACTGTTGATCCATACATCTGTCAGAGCAAAACTTGAATTCAAGTTTACCATCCAACAGCTCGACGTCAACTTTTTCACCATGTTCCTTTAAAACGACAACACCATTTTCTTCATCATCATCGGAAGCAAGTTTATCATCATAATCAAAACCATAATTATTCATTTGAACTTTTCCATCAACAATACTTTCATTTATCAAATTTCGTTCAAAGCGTTGTCCAAAAGTTCCACAAAATAAAGCAAACAAAATCAGCAAAAGTTTGGAGCACTTCATTTTTGTCAAAATTGATGACAAACAAAAGAGACAATAAAATTTGTTTGAGACATTTTTTCAAAGAGGAATAAAAATCCTAAAAATTTGCATAAAACATTCATTGAACAATCTGTAACTTTTTGCTGCATCTTATTTTTAAATTATTTTTTACAGAAGCTTTTTTGAAATAAAAATTTGTTTTAAAAAGTTATTGTAAAACACCAATTTACAAAACCAAAATGCATATCTTAAAAATTATCATAATTGTGGATTTTAACTAATGTTACAGAAACTGTTGTTCCCATTTTTGTCATTCATTGTTAAATTCCGGTCAACATTCAATAAATCATTTAAATTCATTCAAGATGCTTATTTTGTTGTTCTCAAAGATTTATTTTAAAAATGTTACAAATTGAAGAACCTTTCCTTCTGAAGAATTGCAACTGGTTTATCCAAACCGGACGTCGGGACTGAGGAATAATTTAAAAAATAATTAATTCCTCAAATCGGACGTTCATTTCTGAAGAACCAACGTCCGAAATCGATTTTTTAATATGCAATGCTAAAATTATAGCTAGAATTTCTTAAAGGTTAATAGAATTTGCGGACGGGTGGCCGAGTGGTTTGAGCGACAGACTCTCGGTCGGACAGATACTCGAAAGAGTGGAAGGTTCGAATCCCCGTGCGTGCCCAACCCAGGCGCTACCAATTGGAAGGCAATGGGTACACTCATATGAGCTCTCCGCTCGAGTGGAAGGTTCCCGAAAGGGGGTGGTCCACCACCGGGTTGCGCCGGCAAGGATCTTAGATCCGGACACCTAAATGCTAAGTGCAGATGCTGGAAAGTCGCGCCAGCATCGGCCCCCCACGACCTCTGGTCTGATTATGGGGTTCTTTAACTTTTAATAGAATTTAGCAAATATAAAATAATATGTTAAAAATAATTTAAAATGTCAGGTTCGTTATTTTTTCGAACTTTTGTTTTTAAAAATGATGTTTAATATTTTAAACAAGTAATTTTATTTCAGGGATCTTCTGTCCCGACGTCCGGTTTTTGGTTTTGGGATACTGTAAATACAGTAAAAAAATCCCAGAAAAATGTGTTTTTTTGCGGTTCATCTTTTAAACTTGAATAAAAAATGATAAAAAAAAATGTTAATTTAGGGGGTCATCATTGACATTTTTTGGAAAAAAGAGAGAGATAAAATGGACAAAAACTTCTTTTCTGCTAGGCAGAAAAAAAGCCTTTCATTGAAAAAAAATTTGTTTTTCAAAGAATGCCCCTGGTTTTAGGTGAAGTCGGTTGAATAAGCTTGTCTGTCCGTTTTTGCTATTATTACCTTTTTTACGATTGGCAACAAACTTTTTTGAATGTGCAACATCTTCTCATCTTTGTCTTTGTGTGTGTTCAAAAATTGATCAATGCATCATAAAAAGAAATGAACAAATTTTTTTCTATTTTGCCTTTGAATGAAGCGATCCTGGTTGTTTAAGTTAACTGAAAAGAAAAAGAACTCATTTTTCCTCCAGCATTGCTGAAAAAATAGGGAAAAAATCATAGAAATCAATTATTACAATCTCCTTATATTTTTATGTTGTAATCTTTTTATTTTAGCTTTTGTAAACTTTATTAAAGGGCGAGTCGCACTTAGTACAGCTTTTTTTCTTATGAAAGTTATTGATAATCAGCGAATTGCATTGTTCTTTTTTCATTCCCCGTTGACTGAAAAAAATCTTTTAGCAATCTCTTTTGTTTATCAAAGGTGAATGACAAAAGAACAACGCATTTCCCTGATTTTCAATAACATTCGTAAAAAAAAAGTTGTACTAAGTGCGACTTGCCCTTTAAAAAGGCGTTTCATTTTTATCCAAAAAATTATTCATATTTTTTTCATTTAAAAAACGAAACTTTTGAAGATCTCTTTATGTTTTGTGTAACACTTGTTTAAAAGACTTTATTTCAGTTTTTTTTGTAATTTTTAACAAAAAGCCCATTGCTATAACTGTGTTTTAGTAAATTTTTTAAAACAATTCAGGAAACTTTTTTTAAACAAAAATGGCATAAATTTAAGTTTTTAAACTCAAATTTATGCCATATTTGTACCGTGTTTGGTTATGTATTTTGTATTCAAATTAAAACCATTTAAAGGGAGCGGACCCTTTGACAATTTTTTATTTCTTTAACGTTTTTTGTTGAATTTTACTATTGTTTTTGTTGCCTGATCGTCAGGAAAATTCAATCGGAAAAAAAAGGTTCGGCCTCATTTAATTATTCAAAGCTTTAGGTATCAAGCAAAAACTGATTACATCTTCTATTTCGCCGGTATACTGTATTTTTATTATTAATATTTAAACTCATATTGTAATTGGGGTTTGAAGACCAAAAAATGACAAAAATTCGATGGCAAAGTGGTCCTGCAATGAAGCAAGCTTTTCCATTTCGTGATAATTTGATTTATTATATTTCAATGACTCCATCCTCTTCAAAAGGTTACAGTAAAATAATTCAATCTTGTAAATACTTCTTCGAAGTAAATCCAATTCTTGTTTTTGCACGTATGTGCGAACCTATTGATTATGAAGTTGATAAAAGAACTCAAATTTGTTCAAAAGAAAAACATGAAAAGAAGCTTGTTTTTGATCAGGATTGTTGCAACAAAATTGATCTTACAAAAATCACAGGCAAAATTTGGATTACCTATGATCTTGTTGTTCATCGAAATTCTCAAAATTTTTCTTCATTTCTTTGTGGCAAAATTTATCGATCAGATATTACCCAACTTTCTTTTGACAAGATAAATATTTCATTTAATGAATTCAGATTCTTGGTTCATTCAGTTAAAAATGCTCATTTCATGGATGTCACATTTGATAATGGAGATACTGTATTTTTTCAAGCGATCTTAAAAGCACTTCCAAATGTTGAAAATATTTTCATGTAAGTACAAAATTTGAATATTCATAATAAAGCCCTATTGAGGATTTTTTTCAGGGGGAGGGTGCTAAAAGTTTTAAGGGCGGGGTCCTTTGATATTTTGACGTCGACGTTAGCTGGCGGCAAAAGTTCAAAGGATTTTTTCATTTTAGTTAGGGCTTCACTTCCCTTGCACAATGTTAAAATATAATAATTATTTTTTATAGCGAGTTCAAAAGATCCCGATCAACCATAAACAAAATCGCAGAAGTTCCTCAAAATCTCAAAAGTTTAACAATTCTTGGCCTAAATGAAAATTTTAATATCACTGATTTTTATGCTTTTTCAAAAGTAAGTTACTATCCAAGGTTAAGTTTTGGGGTGGACATTTTCATTTTTACCTTTGATCGTTTGCCGAAAGCGGCATAAGATCAAAGGATTTTCTCAGATTTTGGGGGTGGGCGATGACACTGAAATATTAACATTAATATTTCAGCAACATAAAGGAAGTTGTTTTTCTTTCTGTTTTAATGGATGGAACTTGCCACAGGAATATCAGAATCAACTCGATGCAATTATTGCTTCTGAAAAAAGCTTAAAAGATAGTAATATACATATTTATTACAAAGAATGGACATTTAGACCATTTCCAACATTTGGAGTTGCAACTCCAAGACTCCAACTTGCTGTTCGAACTGCTTAATCCCCTTGGATATGCTTGTAAAAAACTTATATCTTAATCCTTTGAAAATTTTTTGATTTTTCATTTCCCCATTGCCTTTTCGGGGGGAGGGAATGTCCCATGTTAATGTTTGATCATTTTTGATCCCCGCCTTTATCTTTCTCTTCTTTTATGTTTTGATTTTGTTAGAAAAGAAACAATATTTAAACTTTAGCGATTTAGATCAGTTTTTATTATTTTTATTCTTTCCTGTTTTTTATAAAATTGTATTTTATTTATTTTAAATTTTTTAATAAAGATTGACCAAAGCTCCCAATTATACTTATTTACAAGTATAACACTTATATTTTGTCATCAGAAGTTGACTTTTGAAAGAAAAAGTGATCCGAAAAATTGCTTCATTTTTTTGCTTGCATTTATTTTTGCATGTTGAATGCAATATTTAGAAAAAAAAACTCTCTGTTACGAGATCAGAATTTTTCTGCTGATTCTAAATATATAAAATTCATCCAATAAGGGTTTGTCCAGAAATCACGTGACCAAAAAATTATGATTTTCATACCCCCCTCCCTCCCCTCGTTTTGCCGACGACATCTAAGCCGGGTGACCTTTTGGCTTACCCCCTTCCCCCCCCCCCCCCTCATGGTCACGTGATTTCTGGACAATCCCTAAAAGTTTGGTTTTAGCTCAGGATTTTTGAAAAAAGGTTTGTATGGAAAAATCCGTTTTTTTTTGTTTTTATTCTTTTTTGTGCACTTTTTGGAAAAACTTTTTCCTTTTTTCGTTTTCTGCTCAACAAAATGCAAACGTCAAAAAAATTTTTTCTTCTTATTTTTTCTCTTTTTGTGAGTGAAATTGAATCTTTAAAGATAAGCAGTGTAAAAATCTCATGGAAAAAAATGTGATAAATGGTTTAAGGCGATTAAGTTTTTTTACTACACAACAATATTTTTTGGGACACATTTTTTTCAAATTGAAAAAAGTGGTTTTTCATTGTTGCCAGTTTTTTTGAATGTTTAATAAATTTTAAAAATAAAAAATAAATGCTAGTTCATTAAATTTTAACTCAACACTGCAATAATAGTGTTACAAGAAAACGTATAAAAGAATCCGCTGAATTAAAATTAAATGAAATAGCATTTTTAATTATAACTTCTAATAATTAATTTTTTGCATAATATCATTTCCTTATTTCCTTGTATAATACCACCTTTTATACATTTTAGAAAAAGGAAAAAGGGATCTTTTATTTGCTTCTTTGTTTGGATTGAAAAAATGTTAGGATCAAATACAATTTATTAATTTAAAAATTTTTTTAATTCAAATCAAAATTTTGTTGAATCAAAACCAGAATTTGTTTTTCAATCTTTAAAATGCTTAAAAAAAAGATACATTTAAGGGATTGTCCAGATATGAAGTCATCCGAAAATCAGCTTTACCCCCTATACATCAAAGACCATAGATGATTAGGGGGGTTGGAAAAATAAAATTTTGCTATCTCCCCCAACAAATTTTTCGAAATGATTGACAGGGGTCCGTCGACCTTTTTTTGCATATGTGGAAAAAATTTTTCGGCGGCGCTTCGCGCCGCCGAAAAATTTCTTATGGTTGCTCCTATATTTCGCTTGCCAGGGGTTCGTCGACCTTTTTTTGTAATACTTGGATTTTCTTTAACTGATTTTGTTAGTTTTTTTACTTCGAAAATAGAAGAGTAGGGGTTTAATTTTGTTTTTTTATACTAGTTTTGTTTTACAAATAAGAGATGTTTGTTCTTTTTTGATGCAACTTTGCATTTTTAATTAATAGATTGGTCTATTTTTCTTCTAATTGTTTTACGAAGGTTAATAAGGTTGAGTTTGTTTTTAATTTTTTGAATATCAGCGTCGTTGGTTTAATTTAAATTGTTTTTTGTGATCTCGTTTAAATTGTTTTAATTGTTCATGATTAGACTATTGTTTTGCTTTATCTGTTTAATTGTGAATAATTGAAACTACTTCTGTTATTGTATATGCAAATCGTCTCTGCTTTTGGCCGACAAGGTGACAGTTTTCATGATGTTATTTTTGTTTGGGATGCGTCACTATTACAGTTTAACTTAATGAAGACAAAGTGAAGTTTTTTGTAATATTTATAAATTTTACAATAATGATTCCTACAACTTGTTGAAGCACGAATTCGTTCCCGTCGTTCACCAAATTTACAAAAAGTACTTGCTTATTACTGTGCAGTTCAATAACTGATGTTTGTCTTAAAATTGATCACATTTTATGATAATAAATTCTGTCGGACTCCCTTCCAAAGAGATATCTGAATTCTTCCACAGCACGTTCGCAAAAACGTGAATTTTCAACAAATTTCTGCTAGCCATTCGGTCTTCTAAATATTTTAAGACATTTTTTAATTTCTACACTTAATAAACATGTTGAACAAAAATATGAAAGAGGGATTTTGCGATTTTTTAAGTTTTAGCGATTTGCCAGCCCGATGAAGGTGTATTTTAGAAAAGGTTTAGCTTTTGGGCTTCATCGGATTGGCAAATCGCTAAAACTTAAAATATCGCAAAATCCCTCTTTCATATTTTTGTTCAACATGTTTAGGGATTGTCCAGAAATCACGTGACCATGAGGGGGGAGGGAGGGGGTAAGCCAAATGGTCACCCGGCTTTGATGTTGTCGGTAAAAAGCTTTGATCTTTGGTCACGGAGGGAGGGAGGGGGTCTGAAAATCACGTTTTGTTGGTCACGTGATTTCTGGACAATCCCTTACTAAGTGTAGAAATTAAAAGAATGTCTAAAAATATTAAGAAGACCGAATGGCTAGCCGAAATTAAAAAAATGCTACTCCGTCTCGAACATGTTATGCTTCGATTGAAAAGGTAAAAGGCATATGCCTTAATTAGTGATTTAGTGTATACTTAAGCTCAAAATTTATTAAAAGGCTCATTTTAGGGCCAAAAGTTTACTGTAGAGACAAAACTTTAAAATTAAATTAATATCAGTATACGTATATATATGAAAAACATGACATTTTGCCGTGCCAAAAACCAAATTCTGCAAAAATGAAGTTTTCCATGATGTTGGAGTAATTGATAGTGATTTATACATTGATTGGCAAATGAAAAATATCCATCGGATTGTAAAACCCTACCCTACATAAATAAACTAAAACATGAGAATCATTGTAAGACCAAAGCCAAGATTCTAGGAAGCATAGCTGTGACCACAATCTCTTAGTGGCACCCCAAAAACCATAAAAAGTACTATCCAACACCTTAAGTTGTACATAAAAATCATGAAGATGCTCTAAATCTATTATTTTAGATGAGGTTAAAGTGTACATTTGAAGCGTCTAGTAACTTATGTTTGCTGGTAAATTTTAATTAAAATTGAATTCTCACGCATTTACGTCGGACGGGGCTTATCTTGCTTTTATATTATTTGAATGCAAGAAGAATGCGCTTGAAAGTTTAAATTATTGATTATTGATGCCTTCTTGCATATACAAATTAATGAACCAAAGTTGGCTGAGCTTAATTGTTCCGCAATTGTGGGTGAATATCGTGTAATCAGTTACGTTGCTTTCCTCTAGAGAGTTAAGTTAAAGCTTCAAAAATCACAAAAATGGAGAAGAATATTTACTAGAAGTAATTGATGATCCGATTGAATTGCATAAGACTTATTGTCATTTTATTTCAAATAAATATAATGAAAGGTTCAAACCTTAAAAAAATTTGTTTATGTCATAGCATAATCATTGTGGGCAAAAGCAAATTTATCATTGCCCGAGTAACAATGTTAACAATAACCTTAATTGTTTGTTAACTATGGAAATGTTTGTTTCAAAAAAGAATTACGTAATCATTTGTTGAGATTACCCCCTGTCAGATGATTTCGAATTTCAAATATTTTGTGCAAAAGCATTCCATTTGTAATTCTCATGATGCGTAAAGATAATATATTTAACAACTTTGTAAGGAAGCATTTTAACCCCTTTTATGTTATTGAGCAACATGTATCAAATGTTGACGATTATTGCTATTTTAACTGAAATTATGCTTAATTAATAAAGTTATTGTACAGCTATTATTTGGGAATAATTCTGTGAAAACTTCTCATTTTTCACAAACTGGGAATCCCAATTTTAAAAGAAATTTTTAGGTTTTACATGTACTTCCACCTTTTCCCGCTTTTTCCGAAATTTTTCCACTTTTTCACGTACTCCCCCCTTTGCTCATTTTTCTCGAAAATTTTTCGCTTGACGGGGGGGGAGGGGTGGGGGGTTGGAATTCCAACCCCCTAATCATCTATGTCAAAGACACTTTTTGCCGCACATCAAAGGCGGCACCGTTATTACCCCCTCCCTCCATTATGACGTCATATCTGGACGATCCCTTATCAGTTGTAGCTGCAGTTGCTTTTCCATCAAAGCCAACAGCATTATTACAGTATTATTTATTTTCTTGAAATACAAATCCATCAACAATTTTAACAACATCACCAACATCAGCAATCCTATTTTTTACTATTAACGTCTATTTTCGATTAAAAAAATTTTTTCTTATTTTTGGTTCTCGCCAATAAAATGAAGACATCAAAAAAGATTTAATCTTCTCTTTATCTCCTTTAAAAGGTGAAAAAAAGATAAGTAGCCTAAAATTCTGTTGAAAAAAGTGTGATTAACGTTTTAAGGCTATTAAGTTTTTTACTACACAAATCGACATTTTTTTTAGAAAATATTCATTTTTGATTGAAAAAAAGAAAAATAATTTTTGTTGCTGCTTATTTTTTTGAATGTTTAATAAATATTTTACTGTATGCAATAAACGCAAGTTCGTTAAATATTACAACAAGTATTTGAAAATAATACTGTTGAATTAAAACTGAATGAATTTGCTTTTTTTGAAACCCCCGAAAATCCGATATTTCAAAATGCCTCCATATTTTATTTACATAACACAACTTATTACACAAATAACATTTCTGAAAAATGAAAGATTGTTTTTTGGATTGTGACATAAGACAGGAACAAAATTTAAAAGGAGGAGACCCATTGTAAATAAATTTTCTTCCCTTTCATTCATTGGAGGTCTCGACACGAAAATTTCAAGAACTCCGAGTCGAAGAATTCTGATGATGTTATCTTTCATAATTATTTTTTCTGATTCCAAAATGGTATAAACTTTCAGAAATGGTTGAATAGAAGCTGAGTTTCAACTTTTTTGTACAAATCCATGACTTTTCGAGAATTAATACAAAAAGCTGAAACTCAGCTTTTATCCAACCATTTTTAAAAGTTCATACCATTTTGGAATCAGAAAAAAATAATTATGAAAGATAATATCATCAGAATTCTTCGATTCGGAGTTCTTGAAATTTTCGTGTTGAGACCTCCAATGAATGAAAGGGAAGAAAATTTATTTACAATGGGTCTCCTCCTTTAAAAAAGGTTGATCAAAGTCAAAACTTTGTTTTCTTTCTTGCAGTTACTTTTCAATTGAAAACCAACCCAATTAAAGAATTTTTTGATTTGAAGGATTTGATTTTCCAGAAAGGGAAATATTTCAACAATTTCAATTTCGAGAAAACGAGGAATAAAAAAAGTTGATTTGAAGACGAAGGAGATTTTTTGAGGACAAAAATAAATTTGCATTTAAGCTTACCAAAGTTGTCTAAATATATATTAGAGGAAAATAGCCCAAAAGCAAAAACAAAAATAATTTTGGATTGGAAAGAGCGGATTTGAGTTACAAAGGTAACAACAAAAATTGGGTGACAAAATATTTGAAAGTTCTCAAAAGATGAAAAAATATAATAAAAAATACAAAAGTTCTGTGGAATAAAACATTACAAAAAGTTAATCTCACTTAAAAATACAAAACAACAAATTGAAAATATAATATTACGGTAGCCTTCAACGTCTTCGAGAAGTTCCACGATTTCGATCATCATCATCGGGGGTGGGTTCTCGAGATGATGAAGAAGGTAAAGATGAACCAGCTTCAGAAGCTGTATCAGGATCTTCTTCATCATCTTCAAAAACTTTAAATTCTTCATCTGCTTCATTTTTTGAAGAATATGCTCCACCGGAATTATTCAAATTTTGGTAAAGCTTTTTGATTTGAGTTTGAACATGTTCAGGTTGTCTTTTGATAAATCGCCACATTTGTTTATCAAGGGGCTGAAAGAGCAGGTACTGTAAGGGTGAAAAAATTTGCATAAATGGCAAAAGCTTACCAAATCACTAATTGCTAAATTCCAATTAGGCCATCGGGTTGGTCGGGGATCATCTGGGAAGGCACGGGATTCAAGCCATGAAACAAGAAAAGTCTTCTTTTTTGAATTAAAACTTAAAATTTTATTAATTGGATATCCAATTTTTATTTTATTATGTTCCAAAAATTCTTCAAGAACTGTTGAATCCTGAAAAATCGATAAACAGTAAATCAATGATAAAAGGAACCTGAATTTTTGGACATTTCGCCAAAAACACATTCGCCGAAAAACTTGTTCTGAATTTTTGATGGTATTTAAAGCTTAATGAAGAATTAGAAGTTGACTATTTTTCATCAAATTACACTATTTAAAAAAATTTTGGACATTTCGGTCTTCCCGAAAAATTCATGACAAAATGTTTAAGACGAAATATCCAAAAAAGTAAATTTGACTTACAATGGCTGTAGCCCGAATGACATAAGTTTCCCCTCGATGATTTTCAACTTGTGCCAATTTAGGGCCTTTTTCTACTGTACGAAAAACAGAAGTTATTCGTTTCACGTCCGACATTGATCAAAAATGGACACAGATTTTTGGAACTAAAAAAATTTGAATATAACCTTATAAAAAATCGAAGCGAGATAAAAGGTGTATCAGATAACGAAAAACAAAATGTGAAACAAAAACAAATCGGGGCAGGTGTGGCATGATCTTTTCATAACTTAATTCTTAATATTTTACTGTTAATAAAAAACGTATTGAAAAGCAAGAAAAATGACCTTCGCAGAGAAGGTGCAAAAGTTTTTATGAGTTTTACTTTTTTTCATAAATGTAAAAATTGAAAAAATAGATGACATTTAAGGGCACAAATAACAGGAAACGGTGATCGAAAAACAAAACAAAGAAAAAATGCAACTAAAATTTACAATCAACTCTTTTTTTCCCATCCTTAAATACTAAAAAGTTAGTCATACTCTTTTTTTGGCATTTGCAAAAAGAAACGAAGAGAGAAAAAAACTGCAAGAAGCTTTCAAAGTGATGACTGTTTCAAAGATCTCATAACAAATTAAATTTTGTTTTCGCGCATTTGGGAACAGCGAAACAAAGGTATCATCAACTCCTTTCATTTAATAAAAAAAATTTAAAGAAAAAGTTTTGGTAAAAACACAAAATGAAAAAAGTATGCTTATAAACAATGTCTTTTTTTGCTATCGATGAATTAAAGGCTCAAAGAAAACTTAAAAAGTGAATCAAAAGTAATAACTTCAATACGCAAATTCTAAAAAAACATGTCTAAAATTGATCACAAAATTTTTTTTTTATCAAAACAGCAAAATAAGCATAAATAAGATGTCCGAATCGAGGAGATGAAAAAATCCAAAAAAAAAAGATTAAAGGACGAGACCCATTGTGAATAAACTTTTGATACGCAATTTTGATTGCATTTCTTGGCGCGAAAACACCTTCATTGGAGCTTGTTTTTTTCTTCACTGCAGCTGCAAAAAAAGAATAAAAAAAGCAGCTCCAATGAGTCCCTGATTTTTGTAAAAAAAAGTTTATTCACGATGGGTCTCCTCCTTTAAAACAATTAAAAGTGAAAATTTTCAAACTTCAAAAAAAGTTCACATTTTTGATTGAAGTCATCCGTGTCATAAGATCAAAGAAATACCAATGTTTTTGGAAGCTTACTTTTTGTCAGAAATTTGATTTTTTTATTAGCTTTCAAAGTTGTGACAGTTTCGAAGATCTCGAAAAAATTTAATTTTTGTTTTCGCGCATTTGGAAACAGTAAAAAAAAACATTTAATGTCCTCTTTAAAAACGGCAAAGATCAAAGGAAAGAATTTGATGCAATTTTTGAGAAAAAACAAATTTTAAACAATCTTTTAAACCGAAGTTGCGGCAAAAGCAAAAACATTTAAATGAATAAAAATACAAGAAATTTTTTTCCATTAAAAAAACGCATTTTCCAAAAAGGCACATATTTTTCAGAAAAAATCAAGTTTGTCATAACCCAAAAAAACGTTTCATTACAATTGCTTCGATCTTAACAAAGAAAGAAACGCATTAAAAAAGGCGCCATTCTGCATCTTTTTTTTGCATAAAAATAACCACAAAAATAAGCACATTTTACAACATTTAAATCAAATGTTCATCAAATAGTTCGCATAAGGGTTTTCTTTTTTGTTGCCTTTGAGCAATGGTAAAAAAATAATAAAAATGCTTGTAAAGATTTTGATGCATCAATGGACAAAAAAAAACATTTTCATTTTTTGATGCATTGATTTGAAAAAAAACATTTCGTTGTAATTGATTTGAAAAAAAATCATATTTTGGTTGTATTTTTTATTTTGTTTTTAAAAGCTTTATCAAGATTCATGTTTAAAATTTTTTTAGAAAAATGCATTAAAAAAGACGATTGTATTTTTTAAATTTAAAAATAAAGAGCATGTTTAAATGAAAACTTTAAAAAGCCAAAAAATCTGAAAATTAAAGCATACTTTTTTCAGACGACAAACAAGATAATGGAATAATATTATTTTCTACCCAAAATTCATCTTAAATTTACCCAAAACAAATTTTGGGTAAAATTAAGATGATTTTTGGGTAAAAAAAAGTTCAAAATAACTACATTTTGGGCAAATTTAAGATGAATTTTGGGTAGAAAATAATATTATTCCACAAGATAATTAACAAAAAATAATAATTTATCAGTAATAATTTAAGCAACTCGAAAAACAATAATTTTTTTCAAAATGCTGCTCAAAAAATTTCGCTTTATTTTTATGGAGAAAAGGGTACATTTTTTCTAAACAATGACATTAAAAAATGGTTTTTTCCAATTTTTCAGACAAAAAATGAACACCAATTTTGATTGCATTTTGTCAAATTTTTATCTATTGTCATGAAATTTTAAATGTTATTTATTTTTTTGTCATTATGATTTGAAGCAAAATTATTTTTTATTTTTTTTGAAAAACTACCTTTTCTCAAAAAATGCATTTTAATTAAACAATTGTAAACAATGTTTCACAGATTTTAGGAAATATTTGGCAACCATAAATGTTTGTTTCGTTATAACGACATGAATCAGACACTTTTGAATATTGATTTTTTTTCTTTTCTTTAAATGACAGTCAAATGAATGAAAAAAGTGTAATGGCATAAATGTCTGTCATCACGAGAAAAGAGAAGAAGAAGCGTGCGCACCTCTGTTTCTTTTGAACGATTTTTGCTTTTGCAGTAAAAAAAATGTAGCGCTAAAAAATCAATTTTCTTGAATGTTCTAATATTTGTAAGTAGAAAAAGTTTTTACGTTTTTTAGTTTATTCTTTCAATCGTAAAAAGTTGACCCCTTTCGAAAATGTACTTTGGAAGTTGAAAATATTGTATTATCCTTTGTTCCAACAGCTTTAATAAGTGTTACAAAGATAAAAATAAAGAAAGTAATATAATCTAAAAAATGTATAATCTAAAAACTGTCATAAAACGTACACACTTTTTTGACTTTGTAATAGCTTCTTTTTCTATCATTTTTTGATGAGTTATTCAACTTTTTATAATCTATTTTTTTCCATTTTTGCTGCTTAAATATAAAAAAATACTATAATTTGAATTGTTATTTTTTTTGTTGTACGTGTAAAAATTTAATATAATTAAATATTTTAATTTGTGAAATGAATATTATTACACTATTTAGGTCACACAAAAAACCAATGGATTCTGCTTCAAATGATGCAATGCCAAAGAAAAAGCCTGATAAAATTAAATGGCCTTCTGGTGATCCAGCAATAAAACAAAATTTCCCATTTCGATATAATTTGATTCATTATATCACAATGAATCCATCAACACCAAAAGCTTACAGCAAGCTTATTGAAAGCTGCAAATACTTCTTTGAAGTTAATCCAATCATCGTTGTTCCATATATAACAAATGGTAGAATCTTCTGTCCTACAAAATGCCGAGACATGCCAAGATGTTGTGTTCCAATCGATATCACCAAATTTATCAATAAAGTTAAATTTTGGTTTGTTTCTACCTTTAAACTTGATATTGATGATCTTCAAAATTACACTTCTATTATTTGTCCAAAAATTTATCGCTGTGAAATCGATTTTCTTTGTATTCAAAAAGATAAAATTGTCAATTTTGAAGATTTCAAATTGCTTGCTTTATCTGTTAAAGGCATACTTATTGATGGTCTAACAATGAAGCATCAAGATGGAAGTGTTATACAGCTTGAAGAAATGCTTAAATGTTGCCCAAATATTCAAATATTGTCTTAGTAAGGCTTTCTTTATTTCGTATTTCTAATACAAAAATTTTTGTGTAGTTTCTTTGCCTCTGATGAGTCTTTAGTCAATACATCAACGCTCAAAAATATTCAAGAACTTCAAACTTTCAAAGAATTGGAATCATTCCGTCTTCACCGCATTCCTGAATGTTTCAGTGTTGAAGATCTTTCTGCTCTTATCAAAGTTTGTTATTTTTTGTCAATTTTATTTTTTTATTCTTACTATTCAAATTTAGGATAACAAAGAAATGTCTTTTCAACTTGATTTTCACAATTCTATTTCTGATGATTATATGAATCTCTTGGATGTACTTATTGAAGAAGTCATTGAATCAGAAATTCCTAATCGTATTATCTGGTATCCTGGACTAAACGAAGAAATTCTTCAAATTATGGAAGATCGATACATTGCAGAATCTGCTCTTGATGATTATTTTATTAATTAAAAATACGTTGTTTTTTGACAAAAAACTTTTTGTTTCTTGTTTCTTGTATTTTCTTATATTTCCTTGTTTTATGTCATTTTTTGTTCAATAAACAAAACTGTGTTAAAAATTATGATCTACATAATTAATATTGTTTTGTTATTTGTTGACAAAGACAAAAATTAATAAGACACTTGTAAACATATCTTACAGTTTTAGGAAATACGTATTTAGCAGCCTTAAAAATTTGTTTAGTTAACGATTTCAATTCGAATTTTTGATTTTCTTTTGATGCTTGCGAAAATTGATTTTTTCGTAAACGTATTTTATAAAGAGTAAACAAATCTTTTTATAACTGACTTTCTGAAAAAATTGCGCAATGACAGACGGACCCGAATTTCAAAATCGTTTTTGTGATCTAAAATGTGGCATGTTTTTTTAGGAATCTCAAAAAGATGTGATCAAAAATTTTTTTTCGATCTGGAGTGCCATGGCATTTTTATTCCGTTTTGAAGAATTTTCGAATGGTCTTTATCATACTTTGTGAATTTTGCAGTAAAAGTTGTAGCGTATAGTTTTGCAACTTTTCAATATTTTAGAAAAATTTTGTTATTTCATTTTTGCGAAACATTGATCAAATTTATTCCGTTTCACTAAAACACCACCGGCTTCATCTTGAAAAAATTTAAAAAAAACCGCATTCCTTGTCAATGCGTCGGCAAAGTTCTTTGATGTTTTTTAGATTCCTGCCGTTGCCATTGTTTGAGAATGTAAAATCAACTTTTTAATTTTTAAAAAATGCTATTTTTTGGTTTTGATTGATTTCTAGATATTGAGGTAGGGTATAAATTTTTCGTTTTCTTGTCTGCGACATTTACTATAATGTTTTTTAAAGGAGGAGATCCATCGTGAATAAACTTTTTTTACAAAAATCAGGGATTCATTGGAGCTGCTTTTTTTGTTTTTTTTTGCAGCTGCAGTGAAGAAAAAAACAATTTCGCGTCGAGACATTGCAATCAAAGTTGCGTATCAAAAGTTTATTCACGATGGGTCTCGTCCTTTAACATAATTTTTAAAATTTTATTCAACATTTATTTTCACGATTTTATGTAATTTAATTAATTTTCATAAAGAGTTGTTGGTTGAAAGTATTTGCTGCAATCTTTACTATTTTTTGTGGTACGAATGAAGGGACAATTCTAAAATTTGAAAAAATTTAAATTTAATTTTGAAAAAAGTATTAATATATTTATACCGGATCAGGACAATTGAGTGCAAAATCATAATCAGAAAGATTTGATTTTGTTGCTTTTTGTCCAACAGGTTGAAGGATATTATTCCATAAAGTTTTGGATACAACTGCGTGACCTAAATAATTTTAGGTAATTACGGTAATAAGAAAATTGTTAAAAAAAATTTGTTGAAAGTTTTACCAAATTGTGAAAAATGGAAGCAATCACCAGCAAAGAAATCAAGGTCAATATTTCCATCTGCCTGAAAAAAATAAGTTATTCAAATTTTTTTAAACTATCAACAAAAATTTAAAGGGAGTGTCCGGGATCGTTGTTGCTCCAAGGCTTTAATAAATCCTTACCAATTCTGGTGGAATGATGTCATCTAAATTATATTAATTAATAGAACGTTTTTATGCATAAAACTAACCTTCAAAAAATGGTTGAATTACTAAACTGAAATCATCTTTGGTGTCAAACATTCCTTGATCTTGAATATTCTGTTCAGATTTCATATATCCAATACAAATATCAGAAATTTGTTGATCAGTAAATTGGGCATCAGATTCACAAGGGCATTCAAAAACTAAATATATAATTATGTAAATTCCAAGCCCGAAATTAAGATCTTTTGGGCTTGAAAAATTTAGGGTAACTTTCCTTTGATGTTTTGTCGCCGGCGGCAAAACATCAAAGAATTTTTCTCATTTTGGGTCTAACAAATTTAGTAAATATAATGAATGCAATTATTATACTTACCATGTAAGCTTTGACAAAATCCTTGACCATGATCAACCATTCTTAACATTTTCATATTAAACATGCCTGTAAGGGATACCAAGGTCCGAGGTAAATGATCATATAAAATTTGAATAGTTTTTTGAAGATTTAAACCAAATTGTGTTGGCGAATGTGGACCAGATGCATTTTGAAGTTGATCTTGACATTCGGCACAAATATCATTTGCTCCAATAAAAATATTTACAAGTTTCCAATCATTTTGTACGTCAACTTCAGAATGGGTTTGCATAAGTTGAACAAGTTGTCGAGCTTGATTTAGCAAATCACTGGATTCTGCTCCAGGGAATCCAAGATTTAAATGTGCCTTTTCCCAAACATCCGAAGAGCTAATTCCATTTGCAAATCCAAAAAGTGATGGATTAAATTTTCGAAGAATGTCTAAAATAATTTAAACAAAATTGGTAAAAAATTTGAATAAGGCTGTGCGATATTTTTTTGCCTGAAAATCAGTTTCACACTCACAATGTGTCACAGAAATAAAAAAATTGTCAGAAACTGTTCTATTTTTGTGACACATTTTGTCACAGAAATAGAAAAGTGTGACAATTTGTCACACTTTTGTGACACTTTCTACGCACCAATTTATCATCTCATTTTCTAGAGATAATAAGGATGGTACTTTCGAAAATTCCGAAATCGAAATTCCGGGATTTTTCTGTGTCACAGAATTTCACTGTAACACTTTTTTCAGAGCGATTGTCAAAAGTCATGCTTACTTGGAATTGTGATATGTCCATCAAGGCCTTTATCTCCACCACCTTGAAAAGCTAAACCACGATATTGAAGAAGAATTGCAACCGCATCTTCCTTGGGGGCACCAGCACCATTTGCAGCCCAAAAAATTAACATAATTTAAAAAAATCAATAAAAAAATATAAACAAACAGTCAAAGAATCTCCCAATGCCGCGACAACCTTAATATCAGCAGGTCTTAAAGCATGCACCGAAGTTGGGACACTGCTACTTGGAGACATCACCCCTGGGCAATTGAAATCTGGTGCACCCATATCCTTCAAACACCATCCTAAACCTCCAAAAACAGCGACAAAAAACAAGCCTAAAAATGTTAAAATTTTTAATCATCAAATATATTTTAAAGGACAAATACCATGGAACCAAGCAGACGTCATACCTTCGATTTTAGACAATAACCATGGAAAGATGAAAAAAAGGAAATTGTATAAACAAAGAAAAAAGTATGTCCTGTTTATGTTATCTTTTTTGGAAAAAGGTTTTTTTTATCAAAGACCTCAAAATAAATGATGTGGAAAAAATCAAAGAATTCTCAACAGCAAACTATAAAAAAAGAGGAGGCAAATAATATGAATATTACATTGTAAATTCGTTAAAAAAACATAAATATTTGTTTTAAACGATTAAATGTGAATAAATAATTATTTTTATTATTGTTTCAATTAAAAAGGTTATCAACAACAAGAAAATAGAAATTGAATAACGACAAAATCATTATTAATATAAAAAAATATCGGATATTAGCTCAAAAAACCGATATCCGATGTTCGGTAATTAAAAGTTTTAATCGGATATTCGATAATAAATACTGACAACATTGACCAAAATTGCTTATTAATTATCATAAAGAAAGTTTAATGTAAAAACTTAAAAAATTTCAAGGTAAAGCAATTTATTTCGACAAACAAAAAAGGTGTAAAATTGACAAATTTTTTAAAACTAAACAAAAAATGATCCAACGTTTTCAAGAATCATTGCACCATTAAGATTTGGTAAAAAAACTCAATTTTTGAAAAACTTTAGCAAATTTTTGTGAGTTTTAACATTTTTTATTCAACATGATAAAAAAAATTTTATAGTTGATGTTGAGATAATACAGTAACAACGGAAGCATTTTTCTTATTTGGTATATTAAATTTTGACAGCCATGTTAGATGGTAAAATTTTAGGTAAAGCTGACGAACTGCGGACCTGAAAGAATCAAGATTGCAATTTAAATTTGAATATTGTTTGCTTTTTAAAACTTTGATTATGGGCAAGCAGGCCCGTATTTAGAGGTGGGCTAGGGGGGCTGAAGCCCTCACCAAAATAGAAAAAATCCTTTGATGTTTTACCGCCGACAGGAATCGGCGGCATAAGATCAAAGGTCGGCCCCCATCGAAATAAATTCCTGGATACGGGCTTGTAGGCAAGATTATTAAACAATAATAAAATTAGCAACCTACGAAAAAACTATCAAAAATACATATCCTGATAGATGATAGAAATCTCGAGTTAAAGCAATTGAAGAATGAAGCCATTTCAACTCAAAATCATACAAATTTGAAGGTGTAAAATTTCCTAATTTTAATACTGCCCCACTTCCAATATAACAACCATAAAAAATTGAAGTTAACATTGCTTGAAAAATTAATTTTCTTTCATGTTTTTCGTTTGTTGCTATACTATTTTTGAAATGTAGCCGATAAACAATTGCAGTAATTATAGCTAAAATTGTTGAAAAAAGTGCAAAACTTCCACAAGTAATTATTGTAATCATAAAATATGTGCATGTATCGTACATATATGAAAATGAAATATATGGACAATCAAATGTTATCCATTGACTCAGACCTTTAAAGACAATAGGATATATTGAGATAAGAATTATTGATGGAATAAATATTTTATTCCATATTCGATTATGTTTATCCCAAAATACTATTGCTGTAAATCGATTAATGGTTAAAAATAATGTCCAAATTCCTGTGAATAAATTTGTATAATATCCAACAATATCTGTCATTGTTCGAAAGCCGGGACATGGCCCTTCGAGTGCTTTAAATAATACAATTCCATTGGGGTCTTCCATACATACTGCAAATTTGCATAAATTTCAAAAAATGAAAATTTTCTTTCAACTTTGGTATGAGAGAAAAAAACGACCATGAAAGTGGGAAAAGTTTATTTAAAGTCCTTAAAGGACGAGACACGGGCTCATTCTGGGGCCAAAATTGTACTGTAGAGGCGGCCCTTAAAACTTAGGTTAACCACGTCTAAAAACCATCAAAAAACCATATTAGAGGTTTTCATATTGTATTTTGGGGTTGTGCCGTTGAAAAAACGAAAATGGCAAAAAACACTGTTTTTTGGCACTTTTTGGACTGCCAAACGGGAACCAGGGCATTAATGAAAAAGTTAGAGCCTGTATTTGTCGGCCTATTTGTGGGCTACAAGATGGTACCAAAACATATGGGATAAACTCAAAAATGAAAAAAAAAGATCCTAATCTATTTGCCTCAAAATCACCGTTTTTCACCTCGAAAAACAGGTTTTTCCAATGCCAAATAAGAACCTGGTCATCTTTTTCAAAGTTAGAGCTTGTATTTTTCGGGATTTTTATGGGCTACAAGCTGGTATCAAAAGATATGATTTAAACTCAAAAATGAAAAAAAAAGATCCTAATCTATAATGACACATTTTTACCTATAGATAAAGGTATGTCTGAAAATTTTTTTGTTTTAGGCAAGATAGTCACAAATCCCTCTGACAAAATCTTCTTATATATGGTGTGATCAAAAAAAAGCCAAGTGGAAGTTTCTAGCTAACATTTTTCATTATGTTCCCATGGCTTTACCATGTTGGGGTAGTAGTTTGGCATTTTTTCCCTACAGATGAAAAACGCGTAATATCGTTCTAATGGCCAAAATCATCTGACAAAATTTTATTATTGATGGTGTGATTATTTTAAGACCAAATTCATGCATATAGCTACCCGAAAAGATGACGATGCCGTCGATATAAACAAAATAAGCCTAAAAACGCGCAAAAGACCTAAAAACACAACCTCAAAATAGTTTTATGGTATTGAAATTGTCATTAAAAAATTCCCTATAGCTGGTTTAACAATAACAAATCTCAACAAAAGTCAAATACATCTGTAAAAAAATTTTTTTCTGTTAGTTTGAATTTCACCAATACCCCCAACATCATTTTTGCTCTATAACTCAATTATTTGGTCAAATTTAAAGCAGTAAACGGTTTTAATATAATTTTTAGGACATTTCAAGCATAGTGGGATGTTATTAAACGAAAAAACTAAAAATCGAAAAAAAATTTTTTTTGAAAAAATCCACGTGGTCCCCCCTGTGGAAAAAATCGAAATTTTGAAAATTTCGATTTTCGGGTTGCACATTTCCCAAAGTTTTTTTGGGTCATTTAGAAGTTATTTGAAAGTGATTTTGACCACATTCGACCCCTTAAATCCAAATTCCGTTTCTACAGGACATCCAATGAGCCCGTGGAGACCCATCGTGAATAAACTTTTAGACGCAACTTTGATTGCAATGTCTCGACGCGAAAGCACCTTCATTGGAGCTTGTTTTTTTCTTCACTGCAGCTGCAAAAAAGGAAAGAAAAAAGCAGCTCCAATGAGTCCCTGATTTTTGTAAAAAAAAGTTTATTCACGATGTCCTCCTTTAAGTGCCAAGAAACACCTCCCAGCAGGTTAAAAAAGTAGTGCTCGGGTTTTGGGATTTTGGAGCAAAAAAGTTCTATCCGGTTGCCCCAACTTTGGAAGGAGAAAAGGGGAAATTTCACCCTCCTTTGATGCCAAAATTGAATTGAGAAAATCCTTTGATCTTTTGCCGCCGCTGTGTTAAGACGGCAAAAGATCAAAGGCGTGCCCCCTTCGAAACAAAAATGCCGTCCCCAAAGTTTTTTTCTACCTACGGCCTTGTACCTCAAAATATTATTATTTTGGGCCATTACACTATCCTCAAACACGTAAAGCGTGGTACAAAAGTACCCAAAAACTTTCAAGATAAATTATGCAACTTGGATGTACCTTCTGTGGTTATCCAATTTGGGGCTTATCCCTGCATCATCCCATGTTATGGCCTTACAAATTAAACTAACAAATTCAAAAATTTCAATTGAAATCAAAAAATGAACACTAACCTTGATTCAAAAAATAACCTAAATATGACCAAGTATCCCAAAATAATCCAATAAATAAAAGAATAAAATATTTATTTTGCAAACACGGTGCTTTTTTCCAAAATTGATAAATAAAAAATATTAACATTGATAAAAGAAATATAAATACGCCATATCTTATCCTCGTCACAATTTTGACATAAACAACTTGAATATCTAAAAAAGTTTGTGAAACCATTTTATATACAGAAATATGGAATATATCTTGTTTTCTGAAATCAGTTAACTTATTAATTTATATTTTTCAGCTTATATTTGCAAAAAGAAAAAACATAATCAGTGGCTTAGTGGTTAGCGCGGTGGACTTTCGTCCTGGTATTCCCAGGTTCGAGTCCGTCCGGAGACGACCCCTTAAAAAATTGAGTGGTTGGGTTAAAAATGGAAAAAAGTTTTTACAAATAGGTAACTTATTTACTCATAATCGAAACTGCGCCAGAACTTTAAAAATCTTATGTTTTACCAAAACACATATTATCAAATTTATTAACACAATATTGTTTTTTGAAAAGCTGCATTATTAAATAAAAGCTTATTTTTGGAAAGGGATAACTCATTTATGGGAATTGTGCACTGACTTTAAATGTTATTATTTTTTTTATTTTTAGATATTTTATTATTTTTGGAAAATAATGGGATATATCTTCTATTTTTTACCAAAATCAAATAATAAAAATTTATTTTATTTATTATATTGTTTACAAAAAAATAACACTTGATAAAGCAATTGATTATACCGTAACCAGCTTAAAAATTTGTTAACCAAATTTGATGATAAATTAATGGGTTGCGGAATCCCGACATGCCCTGGCACCAAGGATGCTTTAAGAAATTTATCAGGGCCCTTTTAATGTTTTAAAAAATATATTAGCATAAATATTAATTATTCGGTTTTTGTCAGCTTTGAAAATTACAATCTTTATCGACAGTTAAAAAGTGGTACACTTTTTTCCTAGTGCTAATTATGACGTTGCCTCTAAACACAAAAAATAAACATATCCCTTTAACATTGTTGTTGTTGTTGTTGAATTTTTTTACCAAAATACACACTTTTAAAAATATCAGTAATTAAATTTTATTACACTGTTATTATTATTCTTCGAAAAGCTACAAAGATTATTTATTTAATAATACAGTAAACTGATTTCTGATTTTCTATTTAATGATATTATTATTGTTTTAGGTGAAATTTTAGCAAAATATAATTTCGATTCTTTAGAAACTTTTAGCTTTGTGGAAGGATTTCATGATCATGTATTTGTATATGCGTTACATTATTTGAAGAAATTAAAGGAGCAGTCGTCATTTGATACAAACTTTTTTCTTATGAAAGTTATTGAAAATCAGGGAATTGCATTGTTCTTTTTCATTCCTTTTTGACAAAAAAAAACTTCTGCAATGTCATTTTTGTTTCAACGGGAATGAAAAAAGAACAACGCATTTCCCTGATTATCAATAATTTTCATAAGAAAAAAGTTTGTATCAATTGTGACTGTCCCTTTAAAATGCAACATGATAAAACATTTTTATTGCAATAAAACATAAAAAAACATTAAATTTACAAGACACAATTATCGGTAAATATGAAAAAAACTCACTTTTTAAGACACTGAAAAATTTTTTTGTATGACCGAGATTAAAGGTGATCAAACGCCTACAAAAGAGAGATCGAACAAACCTTACCGAAAAGAAGGAACTCTTTCAAGTAGGTCAATTCTCTTTTTTCATCGAATCTTACGTTTTGGTTTTTAATCAGTTTTGCACTTGACAATGAAGATTCAATTTTCGCAATTAATGAAAATTGAAAAAATTAGCCTTTGAAAAGGTTCTTCTTTTTGAGCCGTTATTTTTTCTCAATCAATCCAGAAAAAAAGTTTTTTGAAATTTTTTTAAAAAAGTCAATTCTATTAAATTTGTTTTTAAAACTTGAATTTTCTAAATATTTTTAACAATTAAATCTATTAATTTTTTTACACTAATATTTATTTATCCCATGACAAAAATACATTTAAATAAATTTGGATACCTTATTATATTTATTATTGGGCTATTTTTCTTTTATCGAACATATCTGCGGATATTTGATTGGAGTTCTTCGATTGAAGGGGATTATCCTGCTGAAGTTCAAGAATGGCATCGAGATGAGACAGAAGATAAATTTTGTGTTTGGTTTGATTTTACTCGACGAACTTTTGAATCTGAGAATAATAGCAGCATAACTTTGACAACTCATGGATCACTTTCTCATACAAAGTATATTTTTGAACATGTAAGTTTATTGTTGTTAAAGGGGGATAACCACTTCCTTGTCTTTGAATGGAGGTCCCGACACGAGAATTTTAAAACACCTGAATCGAAGAAATTTGAATATTTTTTTCTTAACTTTCTTTTTAATTACAAGTTTGATTATCAACCATGAAAAAGCCTTAACTAGATAGCTATCCTCCTTTAAATTTTCGAAAAATTTGCATAAAAGTGACCTCCAGTCAAAGAAAGGGAAGTCGGTCTTGCTCTGGCACTCACCACAAATAAATTTTTTCCATTTCTAAAAACTCGGATTCGAAGAATTTTATTAACGGTTTCTTTTATGACTAGTTTTTTACTTATATCCAAAAATTATGCAAATTTCATGGTGATCAAAATGAAAATTGTGTTATCGTCAACATGATTTTGCCCCCAAAAACAAAAAAATTGCCTGGAATCATTTGTTTATCATAAAAATGGTTACCAGTCATGAAAAATCAAGAATTATCCCCACCTTAAATTTCAAGAAATTTGCATAAAACTAATTTTGGCACTTTTTAACTCTACTGCATTCGCACATTTGCAAGGCCCTAGACAGAAACAACTTGGGGTGAGCATTTTCATTTTGGAGGGGGCACGCCTTTGATCTTTTGCCGTCTTAACACTGCGCGGCAAGAGATCAAAGAATTTCCTCAATTTTGGGTGGCACTGGTACCGAATGCTCCCAGTTTACTAATCGGCATTCACCAAAAAACAGACAATGATCCTTTTCACGAAGCTTCGTGAAGACAATTTATCATATTTTGGCATTTTTAGGCATCTCGATGGCATGGCCCAATTTCAGTTGCCCTTTTTATCGAACCTAATTCTTTGACTGCATTAGCAGCATATAAAAAATTGTATCATTGTACTCCAGCAACCAAAAAACATGTTTCAACTCATTTAGTTTGGAAGAAATCTGTCAATTCTCCATGTCATTTTTCTTATATTACTCAATTTTTGGCAATTTTACCTAAAAATGCATTCCCCAATTCCTGCAATTTTAATCAATATGAACAAATTTTTAATGTTCCTTTACAAACAATTTACCCGATAAATACTTTGAGAAATATTGCTCGAGCTGGATCTCGAACAGAGCTTCAAATGGTTTCTGATATTGAAAATTATTTTTCTGATCATGCTTATTCAAATTTATTAAAAGCTGCTTCAAAATTTCCTGAAAAATTAGCTGTTGTTATTCGAAGATTTGAATTTGCTGAAAATGAAACTCTTCCATCTTCATTTGAAATGCTTCAGAATTATTTAAAAGAAAAAAAGTAAGTTTTTTAGAAAGAAAAAAGCGAAAACTCCTATGTTAACACAATGTCTTTGTCGAAATATTTTTCCAACCTTATTTTAATATTTTAAGTATTCTTTTTGATTGTTAAAATCAAACATGTCAGCAGGATGAGACACCTTTGATCTGATACCGCCATCGGCATAAGATCAAAGGTGTGAAAATGATTTACTGACTCTGTATTTTCTTTAGTTACAGTATCTGAACTTTACTGTAGTTCAGTAACCAAAATTCAGATTTGTCACAAATAAAAGTTAAAAATTTAATACATATTTCTGATATTAATTTTAGATATAGACTATCATAAAGCTACCCTTTTGATAATCTTTTAAAAAAAATGGTTGACGCACAACAAAAAAATGATGCTTCTCCACCTCAAAATTTATAAAAACCGTTATCCCAAAAATGCCACATTAACTAATTTATTGATACTCTTAATCTCGTGAAATATGGAATACATCAATCGGATTATTATAATTTTTAATTCATAACTTTTTGCTAATCCCCAAATCTGCTGCTGAGATGACTCATTTTTCTTGCTAATTTTTATGAACTTCAAAAAATTTAACGAATAAATAGTCCAAAATTTTTAGAGCTGTTCAATTTCATTTAAAAATTTATACAGCTGGACATTGGATTCCAAAATTAGGTCAATGGTTCAAATATTCAATGAATCCTAAAAAATTACCAATTTTTGAGCCAATTCGTTATCCGTAAGTCAAATATTTAAATTTCTGAAAAATCCAACAAGGACAATTTTAGAGGTCCAGCTTGGGAGCCACATTTATTAATTCGTTCATCATATCCCTATCATCGAGAATCTTTTTATGTTCGAGTTAATGATCAACAACCATTTGTGTATGAAATTTGTCGAGCAAATATTTCTTTTGCTATTGCCTCACATGTTTTTACCCTTCATCGTGGAATTAAAACTCATAACACGAAAGAACAAATCGCACAAAGAAATATTTTGAGAGAAAAAGCAAGAATTTCATCAATGGCATTTTCGGAGTACATAAAAAAAGAATATCCAAAAACGGAAAAGCAATGTGGAAAATGTTCAAAACCATGCGGGATTTTATGAAACTGGTATAAATCGTTTTTATAGTATTTTATATTAAAATATTAAAGAATTTGTTAAAAGTTTGTGAGTTTGTATTATTTATAAGTATTGGTACATATAAAATTTGTATATAATTTAAAAATAAATAATTAAAAAAAGTTTGATTATTTGCTGTGAAACAAACAAAAGGCGGAATAAAAATTTGCATAAATAAAGACTTGTTTACAGAATAACTGAAAAAAGATAATAATTTGATTTTTGGTTTCTTAAATTGTTTTTATAAAATCATTTATTAAAAATACTATCTAAAAAATCCTACAGTATTCCTCAAAGCAAATATCATATTTTAAACTCGATTTCGAAGTTACAAGAAAAAAACTTTTTTGCTCTTTCAATTTTTTTGTTCCTTTTTTCGCAAAAGTTTGAACGTTTTGATTAAAATTAACAATGAAATTTTTTTTGATCAAATATATTATTATTGAATTATTATTTGTCGCTTTTTTTAACAAATTTGGATATTTTGCAAAAAATGAGATCTGGACTGTACCTAATGCTTCAACCTCTTAAGGATAATGAAGTACTCAAAGAAATATGGCAGAGGATATTATTGATTTTTTTTGCCGCAAATAAAATGATGACTAAAAATGAAAAAAGTGGTTCGTTAACCATTGTGCAGTTTTTGCTGCATTTCTCTAACGATTTCTTTTTTTAGTTGGTTCAAAAAATGCATCACTTTTTTTAACTTATACTTTCGATTTAGTTTTTCTAAAAATTTTTTTTTTCAATTTTCCTATTTTAGTTTTTATTGTTTTTTTTTTGTATTTTTACGTAGTTTTTGAATAACAAATTTTTATAATTTTGTTGAACCATAATTTTTTAACTTAAAATCTATGTTTTAGAAATTTTCAATTATTGATACGGCAGTCATGAATTTTGATGGAAAATATTTTATTCAAAATTTTTCACTTCCAAAGCCAATTATGTCCCATGTAATCATGAAACCGATTTCAACCAAAGTCTACCAAAAACTTATTCAAACTTGCAAATATTTTTATTACAATAATCCTGCGATCTTGGTTTATCAAAATTACTTAACTGACGAAATTAAAAATTCAATTAAAAATTCAAGTTCGGCCTATAAAAAATGGCGTAAAATGGGCACTGCTAAAAATAGTACTAAATTTCTACAAAATATTTATTACTGTAATCTTTCAAATTTGTGTATTATTGATCAAATTATTACTTTCGAAGAATATAAACTTTTAACAAAATCCAAAACTATTGAAGATATTTATTTGAGAAATGTTATTATTCAAGATAAAGATGGTGGCATTGTTCCATTGGACAAAATTATGAAAGAATTACCAAATATTGTCAGCTTTAAATTGTATGTTTAGTCTATACATTTACAGTTTGAAATAATTAAATTAATTTTCAGTGACGAAAACTTTGATGATCCCCAATCAATTTTTACTCCTGAAACTTTTCAAAATTTAACAGCCCTTCCAACATTTCAAAATCTTCAAGAATTTATTATACATGGTTCTTTGGGGCAACAAAATTTGAATAATTTGAAAAATTTTGTTCATGTTAGTTTTTTTTATCTTACAGTAATCAGAAAACTTATAAATATTTTTTATAGAAAAATAGTGATAATAATGGTTGTCTTTTTGTTTTATTCTTTCCAATAACCGATTCAAATTGGTTAAGAAATTTAATGAATAGTTTTCAAATCATTGATCGCAATGGCCTGCCTAAATATTCGATGAAATTTGTTCTTGACGGAATTTGTTATTTTACTAAATTTCAAATTCGGCGTTTCATTGTTGGTGATATTTGAAGTTTTTTTTTCAAATTTTTATTTCTGCTTCCTACTGTATCTACATGTTTTGTTTTTTTTTTCATTTTTATCCATTTTATTTTTAAAATTAGCAATCTGCTTTGGAAATTTATTATAAAAATATGTAGTTTTTGGATTTTTTTTACAGTTGCACACTAAGTATTTTCAAAATGTTAAGTAGTTGTTTGTTTTATATTTAAGAAAATATAATTAAGTTTTGACTAAACACAATTTTTGAGGCACGAGTTGCTTCAGTCATGCTTAATTGGGTTTGGTTGTTTCAAGGAAAAGGAAAAAATATTAATGCCAACTGTTGAAATTTAAAATTATTTAAACATTTTTAATTATTTTTTGCAAACATTTACGAATGTCGAGCTTTATCTGAAGTATCCGGGATATTATAATACTTCCAGAAATAATATTATAAATGTTATTTATTAATTATGGATTAGTCTATGAATGTTGCGGACGTTAGAATCCAAAATTCTGATCATGTCGAATATTGCAGTGAAAGAAGAAATTTCAAGTTTTTGCCCTTAGGAAAAAGTGTATTTTTTTATTACTGTTTTTCAATAGCTGCTGTTATTAAATCAAAATTACAAATTTAAATTACAACGAGAAAAAAACAAAGTGCAGAAAGATAAATTTAAATAATTAAAAAAATTACTGCACATTCATTTTAATTGATTTTATTCTTTCGTAAGCATGTTAAAGGCTCTGTCGCATTCAGTGTTTAAAAAAATGTTCAGCATTAAAGAATTTTCTGCACTTATTAAAGTTCGTTGTTGTATACTCATTCTTATTATGATATTTAAATTGAGGATAACAAAGAAATCTGTTTTCAACTTGATTTTCACAAAAGTATTTCTGCTGACTATATGCATCTCTTGGATGACCTTATTGAAGAAGTTATTGAATCAAAAAAGTAAAATCGCATTATCTGGTATTGAGTATAAGACAAAAAGAATCTCAAAATTATGCAAATTCGATACCCTACAGAAGATGGTCGTGATGACTATTATTTTGTTTGTATTTCTTGTATTTTTTCATATTCACTTGTTTTATGTTATTTTTTGCTCTTTTTTGTTAAATAAACAAAACCGTTTATAAAAATTATCTTTAAAACGCACTCTGGCTGACGTTTTGGCAGAAAAAAGTGCCAAAACGGCACTTTTGGCCAAAACAACTTTGGATCTGGGCTTGTTAAGCATAGTCGAAAACGTGGGTAAAGTTTCAAAAAGATTCATTTTTTGCTGTGCCAAGCCTTTCAGAATTTCATCCAAAATGCGTTTTAACGTAGCCTTAAAAGGTTATCACAAAATCAAGACTTTTATTTTCCATTTTATTAAAACACAGCTTAAACAATTATTAGGACCAAAAAAGTGGACAAAAAAAAGTGACCACTTGAATTTTAGCTAGAAGTAATCAGAGTAAGCAAAGAGAAAAAACTTGAACAAATTTTTAATCGATGACCAAGCTTGTTTTTTAAACGAATATTTGTTGTCCAAATATCCCCAAAAATGAAAGCTGAAACCCCTTATATTTTTTTACAAAAAAGACGCAATAAAAAGAACACAAAATTTTGAAAATTGTTCAATTTTCAAATATAAAAAATGAACGAAAAAACAAATAATTTTATTTTTTATAAAATATTTTTGTTTCGTTTTAATAAAATGAACACTTTTGTCCAACAGCAAAAACAGAATCATCTTTCTTCAAAATTTTTTTTTAAGTCGTTCAATGAACTGTCTATGCCTAGATCTACACTGCTCCCACTATTTATAAGACCACAATTATTTTAGCTGTTTTGTAAAAAGGGGATATCCGGTCAAAAAGATAGTGTTACCATCTTATTCAGCACCCTCGATAACCTATGTGTGCCAAAAATAACCTTCAGAAACTTTCAAGTTTTCGTTCCAGGACCAAAAATCGAAAAATCGCCTCCCACAAATTATAAGACCAGAAACAATTTAATTACAAATTAATATAAAAATTTTCTAAAAAACTAAAATTTGTGTTTGGAGCAATTAATAGCTTTGTTATCTTCATGAATAACCTCAAAAATTAAGTCTTCTTGCCTTCAATTTGAATGGATTTCCCTAGAAAAAAAGACCTTGATTTGTTCTGAACAAACTCGAAAATCAGGGATTAAAAAACTACGTAACCCTGTTATAAAAACGAACATGGACAAAATTTGCATAATAATTCATATTTTCTTGCCCCAAAGAACCATGAATAATAAATTCTTGAAGATTTTGAAATGTTGGAAGGGCTGTTAAATTTTGAAAAGTATTAGGAGTAAAAATTGATTGGGGATCATCAAAGTTTTCGTCACTGAAAATTAAATTAATTATTTCATACTGTAACTGTACTAAACATACAATTTAAAGCTGACAATATTTGGTAATTCTTCCATAATTTTATCCAATGGAACAATGCCGCCATTTTTATCCTGAATAAGAACATTTCTCAAATAAATATCTTCAATAGTTTTCGATTTTGTTAAAAGTTTGCATTCTTCAAAAGTAATAATTTGATCAATTATACACAAATCAGAAAGATTACAGTAATAAATATTTTGTAGAAACTTAGAACAATTTTTAGCAGTGCCCCTTTTACGCCATTTTTTATAGGCCCGAAATGAGTTTAAGCAACATCCATTTCGAATTGAATTGTTTATTTCGTCAGTTAAGTAATTTTGATAAACCAAGATCGCAGGATTATTGTAATAAAAATATTTGCAAGTTTGAATAAGTTTTTGGTAGACTTTGGTTGAAATCGGTTTCATGATTACATGGGACATGATTGGTTTTGGAAGTGAAAAATTTTGAATAAAATATATTCCATCAAAATTCATGACTGCCGTATCAGTGATTGAAAAAGTCTAAAAAATAGATTTTTAGTTAAAAATTACGGTTCAACAAAGTTATAAAAATTTGTTATTCAAGAAATGACGTAAAATCCAAAAAAAACAATAAAAACAAAAATGGAAAAATAGAATTTTCTAAAATTCTATAGCACACATGAAATTTTTTGTAAAGAGAAAGCAAAATTTTGTGGGACGCTTGGCAAAATGTTTCTCCTCGAGGAATCAACATTTTTTGTCGAGAGAATTTTAAAAAACGAATGCCAAAACGTCCCACAAAATTTGCTTTTCAGTTTGATGTGAGCAGCAATTAGTTTAAGAAAAACTAAATCGAAAGCAAGAGTTAAAAAAATTGATCAACCAACCAAAAAAACTGCATCAATGGTCAGTGAACCACTTTTTTCATCACCATGCAGCATTTTTGGTCATTATTTTATTTGCTGCAAGAAAAATCAATAAATATCATTATCTGCCATATTTTTTTATCCCTAAGAGGTTGGCCAAATTAAAGCATTGTGATACTAAACTTCAATTTAAAAAATTGATTGTGCATGCGAAAAGATCATAGTTCAAATTTATAACGTAAAAGATAATTCTTATTGACAGTTTCGTTCATTTAACAAAAAAGTGCAAAACAAAACATGTAACAAGTGAATATGAGATAATACTAGAAAAAGAAACAAAACGGTATTAATTAACTATTTGATTTTTCTTCCAGAGAATTTTTTTTATGATTAATGGTTTCCCTATCACAAAAAATTTTAAAAAAGAGCATCAGTTAATTTAATCGTAGCCAGTAACAATATCATAAAGGCCTCGGTAGAAATCATATCCAAGGAGTAAAGTGGTTATCTAAAATCACTTGAACACATCTTTTTTCAATACAAAATGGAAGGAAAAAGAAAAATTATTTCAAATTCATTTTCTTCAAAAACTTCTGCACTCTGCTAATCAAATTTTTATTCATTTCATGGGATATCCAAAAAATTTATTTAGATCTTGAATTTGTGACGATATCCAGAATGGCCTTTTGTGCACAGTTATTTAAAAGAATTAAGGTATCGTTGATCTTTGCAGACACTTTGAAGTGACTGTTCAAGGCAAAACAATCCGTTTAAAAAGAAAATTTAAAATTATTTGCCTAGATGTATTTCTTCAAATTATAAACGAATGGTTCTGAGTACAAATGTAAAGTACCAGAACTATACAGAAAGTGTAAAGGACGATAAATCTGGGCAAAAGTCAATGTTTTTTCAATTTACTTAAGAATTCGCATCTACGTACAATCGGATTAAGTGAGAAAGAAATACCTGCTACAAAATAGTTGTGTAATGTGCTAATGGATAACATTCCCACCCCTGTACAATAATCAAACACATGTATCCCAAACCATAAAATAATATCGATTGATACACTAGAACTAGAGTTTCCCTTAACATCGATAACAACAAAAAAAATGCTAGTTGCAAATTTAACGTGGATCATAAACATATATCGCCAAACACAAAAATAGAATAAAAACATATTTATTCAACAGAAAAAATAAGAAAAACAGAAGTAAATTCAATGACAATAACAAAAAAAAAGAATTTACGTTATTTATAACATCAGCAGATCTGTCAAACCTCAACGTCATCGCGAAACTTTTCGAAAAAAAGCAAAATCCAATAATAATGTAAACATGCTAAATTTTATTGTAAGCACCGAAAAATATTGATATATTAAATTTTTGATACTTTGAAAATATATCAAAAATAAGGCAAATTGTGTCACATCCGGAATAATCGATAGGTCCCAGAATCTAGTATTTTAAGTTTTTACATGATATTTCTGCATCTGTTTAACATTTTAGAAACACTTACACTTTATATTCTTCAAGAAAAAAACAAATTTTTGCGATTTTTTGTTGAATGTTTCATGTTGCTAATTTTAAGATTTTGAAATTGGTGGCATATTTCGAAATCATGTCCAAATGCCATGAAACTCACCCAGAATAGTCTATTAGCATATTATTTCATAATACAAGTCACCACAAGTGATTTCCTAAACTATTTCGTAACTTATGTCGGTCATATGATGTTGAAGATGTGGGGTGAGCAACTTTGATTTACAGGCTACGAAAAACGGTTTGCTGTATTTGGCTGAAACTTTCCACAAATAAACTAGACATGTTGGGCAACATTGTGGGATATTTACTTGGTCCGGCCGGCAAATATTTCATGACGATATCTAAGCTCGAAAATTTAAAAGTGAATTTTGGGCCCGATTTCGTCATCGAAAAAATATATTCTATATACCATTAAATAGCCCATGTTCGACTTAGTAAAACTGCAGAGTATCAAATTTTTAACTACATTACAAAAAATATGCCGAATTTTCTTATTTTCTGCACATATGTAACTTTGAATTACTCCTATATCAAAACTACACACCAGATGAGTCTTATATCTTCAAAATCGTCTATTTACAACCTATTTAGTTGATTTATTAACAAAAAACCAAATTCTAAAAAATCTTGTGCGCATCATTTCTGAAAATTGCAAATTTTCTGACAGACTCTCTCTTAAATAATAGTTCTGGATCATAGTTATTACGGACAATGCACATATGTACTTTGAAAAAAAAACAAATTTATGTAGAGTTGAACACGTTACAAAAATTGATAAAGAAAAAGTATATTTTTAAAAAATAGTTAAACAAAACAAGAAAGAAAAGAAAAGATCAATTAATGTAATCGTAACCAGTAACAATATCATAAAGGCCTCGGTAGAAATCATATCCAAGGAGTAAAGTGGTTATCTAAAATCACTTGAGCACATCTTTTTTCAATACAAAATGGAAGGAAAAAGAAAAATTATTTCAAATTCATTTTCTTCAAAAACTTCTGCACTCTGCTAATCAAATTTTTATTCATTTCATGGGATATCCAAAAAATTTATTTAGATCTTGAATTTGTGACGATATCCAGAATGGCCTTTTGTGCACAGTTATTTAAAAGAATTAAGGTATCGTTGATCTTTGCAGACACTTTGAAGTTACTGTTCAAGGCAAAACAATCCGTTTAAAAAGAAAATTTAAAATTATTTGCCTAGATGTATTTCTTCAAATTATAAACGAATGGTTCTGAGTACAAATGTAAAGTACCAGAACTATACAGAAAGTGTAAAGGACAATAAATCTAGGCGAGGGTCAATTTTTGCTTTTTTCAGTTTACTAAAGAATTCGCATCTACGTACAATCGGATTAAGTGAGAAAGAAATACCTGCTACAAAATAGTTGTGTAATGTGCTAATGGATAACATTCCCACCCCTGTACAATAATCAAACACATGTATCCCAAACCATAAAATAATATCGATTGATACACTAGAACTAGAGTTTCCCTTAACATCGATAACAACAAAAAAAATGCTAGTTGCAAATTTAACGTGGATCATAAACATATATCGCCAAACACAAAAATAGAATAAAAACATATTTATTCAACAGAAAAAATAAGAAAAACAGAAGTAAATTCAATGACAATAACAAAAAAAAAGAATTTACGTTATTTATAACATCAGCAGATCTGTCAAACCTCAACGTCATCGCGAAACTTTTCGAAAAAAAGCAAAATCCAATAATAATGTAAACATGCTAAATTTTATTGTAAGCACCGAAAAATATTGATATATTAAATTTTTGATACTTTGAAAATATATCAAAAATAAGGCAAATTGTGTCACATCCGGAATAATCGATAGGTCCCAGAATCTAGTATTTTAAGTTTTTACATGATATTTCTGCATCTGTTTAACATTTTAGAAACACTTACACTTTATATTCTTCAAGAAAAAAACAAATTTTTGCGATTTTTTGTTGAATGTTTCATGTTGCTAATTTTAAGATTTTGAAATTGGTGGCATATTTCGAAATCATGTCCAAATGCCATGAAACTCACCCAGAATAGTCTATTAGCATATTATTTCATAATACAAGTCACCACAAGTGATTTCCTAAACTATTTCGTAACTTATGTCGGTCATATGATGTTGAAGATGTGGGGTGAGCAACTTTGATTTACAGGCTACGAAAAACGGTTTGCTGTATTTGGCTGAAACTTTCCACAAATAAACTAGACATGTTGGGCAACATTGTGGGATATTTACTTGGTCCGGCCGGCAAATATTTCATGACGATATCTAAGCTCGAAAATTTAAAAGTGAATTTTGGGCCCGATTTCGTCATCGAAAAAATATATTCTATATACCATTAAATAGCCCATGTTCGACTTAGTAAAACTGCAGAGTATCAAATTTTTAACTACATTACAAAAAATATGCCGAATTTTCTTATTTTCTGCACATATGTAACTTTGAATTACTCCTATATCAAAACTACACACCAGATGAGTCTTATATCTTCAAAATCGTCTATTTACAACCTATTTAGTTGATTTATTAACAAAAAACCAAATTCTAAAAAATCTTGTGCGCATCATTTCTGAAAATTGCAAATTTTCTGACAGACTCTCTCTTAAATAATAGTTCTGGATCATAGTTATTACGGACAATGCACATATGTACTTTGAAAAAAAAACAAATTTATGTAGAGTTGAACACGTTACAAAAATTGATAAAGAAAAAGTATATTTTTAAAAAATAGTTAAACAAAACAAGAAAGAAAAGAAAAGATCAATTAATGTAATCGTAACCAGTAACAATATCATAAAGGCCTCGGTAGAAATCATATCCAAGGAGTAAAGTGGTTATCTAAAATCACTTGAGCACATCTTTTTTCAATACAAAATGGAAGGAAAAAGAAAAATTATTTCAAATTCATTTTCTTCAAAAACTTCTGCACTCTGCTAATCAAATTTTTATTCATTTCATGGGATATCCAAAAAATTTATTTAGATCTTGGATTTGTGACGATATCCAGAATGGCCTTTTGTGCACAGTTATTTAAATGAATTAAGGTATCATTGATCTTTGCAGACACTTTGAAGTGACTGTTCAAGGCAAAACAATCCGTTTAAAAAGAATATTTAAAATTATTTTCCTAGATGTATTTCTTCAAATTATAAACGAATGGTTCTGAGTACAAATGTAAAGTACTAGAACTATACACAAAGTGTAAAAGACGATAAATCTGGGCTGGGGTTAATTTTTTTTTCAATTTACTAAAGAATTCGCATTTACGTACAATCGGATTAAGTGAAACAAGGAAAAGAAATAACTGCTACAAGAAGTAGTGTAATGTGCTATTGAATAAATGAATAACATCCCCCCACCCGTGCTATGATCAAAAACATATATCCCCAAACAAAAAAAGGATAAAAATATATTTATTCAACAGAAAAAAATGAAAAACGAAAGTAAATTTAATGAATAAACAATAACAAAAAGAAAGAATTTACGATATTTATAAAATCAGCAGATCTATTGAGATTCAGAATGAGCAGCAGCTGACTTCTTGGGGAGAAGGACAGCATGAATGTTAGGAAGGACTCCGCCTTGAGAAATTGTAACATCTAAAAAAGAACAAATAATAGTTAAAGAAACAAAAAATATATATAGAAACTTACTCTGAAGGATTTTGTTCAATTCTTCATCATTCCGGATAGCAAGTTGAAGATGTCGAGGATTGATGCGAGTCTTTTTATTATCACGAGCAGCATTACCAGCCAATTCAAGGATTTCAGCAGTTAAGTATTCCAAGACAGCAGCAAGATAGACAGGAGCACCAGCACCTACTCGTTTAGCATAATGACCTTTACGAAGAAGACGATGAATTCGACCAACAGGAAATTGAAGACCAGCACGAGATGATCGAGATTTAGCTTTTCCACCAGATTTTCCTTTGGTTGATTTTTCTGCACGTCCAGGAATTTCAGTATCTGCAGGACCTGGAACTGCATTTTGATTTTCTCGTCGAGCTTTTATTTCAGCAGCTCGTTGACTTTGTTCAAGCATTTGTTGATATGCTTTTTCCGCTTCTTCAGCGGTTGCCGTTGGTAAACCAGCAAAAAATCGTGACATAATTGATTGCAGCTGTAATGGAAGTGGTTGAGTTTAAAAGAAGATAGAGAGAGAAAAAATAGCAAAAGTAATGCTGAAAAAGAAAAGAAATTAAGAGAGACAGAAATTTAATACAAAATAATAACAGCACGGATAAACAACAATTAATAAATGACTGTCAAACTTTGATTTCATTCAACTCTGTCATGGCTCGTGGTCGTTCTTCAAAATAAAAGAGTTCAACAGCCTCTCGAAAGGCTGCATTTTTTTGTGTTGAAAAGAAAAAAGGAATTTCAGTTGTTTGTTGTCCAGATTTATCCAAATTTCTTACTAAAACAATAGTTCTGGGATAATTGCTACGCGTTTTATTTCCTTTCTTCTTTGCAACACCCATATGCACCTTTTTCAGAGTCAATTAGCCCAGAACTATTTATTTAGTATGAAACCTGGATAAATCTGGGCAAAAAAACAACCGAAACGCCAAAATCAATGTCTTTCTTTCTTTTCTTCTTATCAACACCATCAGATGCAGCTTTTTGAGAGGCTGCTGAACTCTTTTTCTTTGGAGGACGACCACGAGCCATGACAGAGTTGGATGAAAGTAAGATTGAAGATGGAAAAAAGAAACGGTTAAGAAAAATGAGAAATAAATAATGAATCAGCACGAAAAAGATAAATAATATACAATAAAAGACTATGGATGTTCATTACGAACAAAAAATAGGAGATCAGTAATTGCTAGAAGTACCGTGAGATAAACAAAAACCAATAGCCAATTATAATAGAACGTGAAACGCATAAACAAGAACGATTAGTTGCAAATTTGTAAACCTTAAAAACCTAAACACTTTTATAAAACTTTTTTTTAACGGCAACAACCAGTAATACAAAGAAAAAAGAACACAAATTAAGAGAGAAAGAAATTTAAAAAGTTAAATACAAAATAATAAAAGCACGGATAAACAAGAATTAATAAAAGACTAAAAAAAGCAGCAGCAAAAAAATCAAATGACAAAAATAAAAAGGAAATCTTTTGCTTTTATACTTTTCAAAAAGAAGCATCAAACTGTGGCGCCCGCCGTAATTTTTTTCAGGGAATTTCGCCAAAAGATAAAAATCAGGGTTCTATTTTTTCTTTTTTTGGTTGCGCTGCTTTAAACAGATAAATAAATTGCTGCTTTTTTATCACTTTTTTATCTTTGTCTCTTTTTTCCCTCTTTTTCTCTAGTAATTTTGTAAAAATTGTAGATCTGCGTCTCCAGTGTTTTTATTCTTCATTGATAAGCTTCTTTATCCCTTCAATTATCTTTTTCGAGGCAATGTTTTACAAATTTGAAAAACTTCAACGCTTTAAATTTTTTTGTATTATTGGATTTTTCTTTTTTTTCGAAAAGTTTTGCGAAGACGTTGAGGTTCGTAGGTTTACAAATTTGCACTCATCTTACTTATACTTTTCATGAAAACTTGCGCGTTCTATTTTTGTTTATCTTACAATATTTCTTATCTCTTCTATTTTTTGTTCGTCTTGAACATTTATATACCTTCAACTCTGTTATTATCTATCTTTTTCGTGTTGATTCAATATTTTTGTTGTCGAATGTTCTTGATTTTACTTAACTCTTTCTTGTTTTTCAGCTTCAATCTTACTTTGCTGTCATCCAACATTCTCTCAATAGATCTGCTGATGTTATAAATAACGTAAATTCTTTCTTTTTGTTATTGTTTATTCATTAAATTTACTTCTGTTTGTCATTTTTGTTTAATAAATATGTTTTTATTCTATTTTTTTGTTTGGGGATATATATTTTTGATCCATGTAAAATTAGCAACTAGCATTTGTTTTGTTATTATCTATGTTGAGGGAAACTCTAGTTCTAGTGTATCAATCGATATTATTTTATGGTTGGTGATACATGTGTTTGATCATTGTACGGGGGTGGGGATGTTATTCATAAGCACATTACACAGCTTTTTTGCAGGTATTTCTTTTCCTTGTTTCACTTAATCCGATTGTACGTTGATGCCAATTCTTAAGTAAATTGAAAAAACATTGACTTTTGCCCAGATTTATCGTCCTTTACACTTTCTGTATAGTTCTGGTACTTTACATTTGTACTCAGAACCATTCGTTTATAATTTGAAGAAATACATCTAGGCAAATAATTTTAAATATTCTTTTTAAACGGATTGTTTTGCCTTGAACAGTCACTTCAAAGTGTCTGCAAAGATCAATGATACCTTAATTCATTTAAATAACTGTGCACAAAAGGCCATTCTGGATATCGTCACAAATCCAAGATCTAAATAAATTTTTTGGATATCCCATGAAATGAATAAAAATTTGATTAGCAGAGTGCAGAAGTTTTTGAAGAAAATGAATTTGAAATAATTTTTCTTTTTCCTTCCATTTTGTATTGAAAAAAGATGTGCTCAAGTGATTTTAGATAACCACTTTACTCCTTGGATATGATTTCTACCGAGGCCTTTATGATATTGTTACTGGTTACGATTACATTAATTGATCTTTTCTTTTCTTTCTTGTTTTGTTTAACTATTTTTTAAAAATATACTTTTTCTTTATCAATTTTTGTAACGTGTTCAACTCTACATAAATTTGTTTTTTTTTCAAAGTACATATGTGCATTGTCCGTAATAACTATGATCCAGAACTATTATTTAAGAGAGAGTCTGTCAGAAAATTTGCAATTTTCAGAAATGATGCGCACAAGATTTTTTAGAATTTGGTTTTTTGTTAATAAATCAACTAAATAGGTTGTAAATAGACGATTTTGAAGATATAAGACTCATCTGGTGTGTAGTTTTGATATAGGAGTAATTCAAAGTTACATATGTGCAGAAAATAAGAAAATTCGGCATATTTTTTGTAATGTAGTTAAAAATTTGATACTCTGCAGTTTTACTAAGTCGAACATGGGCTATTTAATGGTATATAGAATATATTTTTTCGATGACGAAATCGGGCCCAAAATTCACTTTTAAATTTTCGAGCTTAGATATCGTCATGAAATATTTGCCGGCCGGACCAAGTAAATATCCCACAATGTTGCCCAACATGTCTAGTTTATTTGTGGAAAGTTTCAGCCAAATACAGCAAACCGTTTTTCGTAGCCTGTAAATCAAAGTTGCTCACCCCACATCTTCAACATCATATGACCGACATAAGTTACGAAATAGTTTAGGAAATCACTTGTGGTGACTTGTATTATGAAATAATATGCTAATAGACTATTCTGGGTGAGTTTCATGGCATTTGGACATGATTTCGAAATATGCCACCAATTTCAAAATCTTAAAATTAGCAACATGAAACATTCAACAAAAAATCGCAAAAATTTGTTTTTTTCTTGAAGAATATAAAGTGTAAGTGTTTCTAAAATGTTAAACAGATGCAGAAATATCATGTAAAAACTTAAAATACTAGATTCTGGGACCTATCGATTATTCCGGATGTGACACAATTTGCCTTATTTTTGATATATTTTCAAAGTATCAAAAATTTAATATATCAATATTTTTCGGTGCTTACAATAAAATTTAGCATGTTTACATTATTATTGGATTTTGCTTTTTTTCGAAAAGTTTCGCGATGACGTTGAGGTTTGACAGATCTGCTGATGTTATAAATAACGTAAATTCTTTTTTTTTGTTATTGTCATTGAATTTACTTCTGTTTTTCTTATTTTTTCTGTTGAATAAATATGTTTTTATTCTATTTTTGTGTTTGGCGATATATGTTTATGATCCACGTTAAATTTGCAACTAGCATTTTTTTTGTTGTTATCGATGTTAAGGGAAACTCTAGTTCTAGTGTATCAATCGATATTATTTTATGGTTTGGGATACATGTGTTTGATTATTGTACAGGGGTGGGAATGTTATCCATTAGCACATTACACAACTATTTTGTAGCAGGTATTTCTTTCTCACTTAATCCGATTGTACGTAGATGCGAATTCTTAAGTAAATTGAAAAAACATTGACTTTTGCCCAGATTTATCGTCCTTTACACTTTCTGTATAGTTCTGGTACTTTACATTTGTACTCAGAACCATTCGTTTATAATTTGAAGAAATACATCTAGGCAAATAATTTTAAATTTTCTTTTTAAACGGATTGTTTTGCCTTGAACAGTCACTTCAAAGTGTCTGCAAAGATCAACGATACCTTAATTCTTTTAAATAACTGTGCACAAAAGGCCATTCTGGATATCGTCACAAATTCAAGATCTAAATAAATTTTTTGGATATCCCATGAAATGAATAAAAATTTGATTAGCAGAGTGCAGAAGTTTTTGAAGAAAATGAATTTGAAATAATTTTTCTTTTTCCTTCCATTTTGTATTGAAAAAAGATGTGTTCAAGTGATTTTAGATAACCACTTTACTCCTTGGATATGATTTCTACCGAGGCCTTTATGATATTGTTACTGGCTACGATTAAATTAACTGATGCTCTTTTTTAAAATTTTTTGTGATAGGGAAACCATTAATCATAAAAAAAATTCTCTGGAAGAAAAATCAAATAGTTAATTAATACCGTTTTGTTTCTTTTTCTAGTATTATCTCATATTCACTTGTTACATGTTTTGTTTTGCACTTTTTTGTTAAATGAACGAAACTGTCAATAAGAATTATCTTTTACGTTATAAATTTGAACTATGATCTTTTCGCATGCACAATCAATTTTTTAAATTGAAGTTTAGTATCACAATGCTTTAATTTGGCCAACCTCTTAGGGATAAAAAAATATGGCAGATAATGATATTTATTGATTTTTCTAGCAGCAAATAAAATAATGACCAAAAATGCTGCATGGTTATGAAAAAAGTGGTTCAATGGCCATTGATGCAGTTTTTTTGCATTTTTTTTGGTTCGTTGATCAATTCTTTCAACTCTTGCTTTCAATTTATTTTTTCTTAAATTAATTGCTGCTACAGAATTTTACAAATTTCTGTTTTCCCATTTTGTTTTATCGTTTCCTTTTTTGTATTTCACGTAGTTTTTGAATAACAAATTTTTATAGTTTAAACGGAATATCGTAATTAAAAATCTGTATTTTAGAATTTTTTCATCATTGATAAGATAGTCATGAATTTTGATGGAATATGTTTTATTCAAAATTTTTCACTTCCAAAACCAATCATGTCCCATGTAATCATGAAACCGATTTCAACCAAAGCCTACCAAAAACTTGTTCAAACTTGCAAATATTTTTATTATAAAAATCCTGCCATTTTAGTTTATCAAAATTACTTAACTGACGAAATAAACAATTCAATTCGAAATGGATGTTGTTTAAACTCATTTCAGGCCTATAAAAAATGGCGTGAAATGAGCCCTGCTGAAAACTGTATTAAATTCTTACAAAATATTTATTACTGTAATCTCTCAAGTTTGTGTATAATTGAACAAATTATTACCTACGAAGAATATAAACTTCTAACAAAATCAAAAACAATTTTGGATATTTATTTGAGAAATATTATTATTCAGGATAAAAATGGTGACATTGTTCCATTGGATAAAATTATGGAAGAATTACCAAATATTGCCAGCTTTAAATTGTATGTTTAGTTTGTCCAGTTACAGTATAAAATATGATAATTTATTTAATTTTCAGTGACGAAAACTTTGATGATCCCGAATCAATTTTTACTCCTCAAACTTTTCAAAATTTAACAAATCTTCCAACATTTCAAAATCTTCAAGAATTTATTATTCATGGTTCTTTGGGGGAACAAAATATGAATTATTATGCAAATTTTGTCCATGTTAGTTTTGCCGGGGTTAAGTACTTTTTTAATCCATGGTTTTCGAGTTTGTTCAAAACAAATTAATATTTTTTTTGAGGGAAATCCATTCAAAAATTGGAAATCTGGGATCAAAAAGCTACTTAAACCATGAACTCCTTTAATATTTTAGACAAAAATTTTTTTAGAAAAATAGTACTAATATTGGGTGCCTTTTTGCTTTATTTTTCCCTGTAACCGGTACAGATTGGTTATTAAATTTAAGGAAAAATTTATATGCCATGAATCCAGAAGTTAGATATGGAACTGTTATAACTATTGATGGAATTTGTTATTTTACAAATTTTCTAATACAACGCATTACCAAAGTTGATGCCTAAAGGCATTTTTCATATCAGTTTTTTACATGTGCTTTTTTTTCTGTTGCTGTTCATTTTTATATTTTTATGTTTTGTTCAATGATTGTTTTTTTTGATTTTTATATTTCTGATTGATAAAAAGTGTGGCATAAAAAATTCTTGTAAAAGTTTGTTTTCTTACAATTGCAACTAATAGTGCCAACAAGAATTTTGAATTTATTCTTCTTCACGTAATTTCTTTTTTATAACACCACGAATAAGGCTAAAATGTAACAAAATTTACATAAAAAGCAAAGAAAACTGAAAGAAACAAAAATGGTTAAAGAAGGCAGCGGTTTACGTGCTTTTTTCTGTTTTTGGCATAAAATAAAATTGTCTCGAGAAAAAGGTCCTGATTATCAGGTTCATTCGTTTTACGTAAAACTGAAAATCAGGGATTAAAGGAGGAGATCCATCGTGAATAAACTTTTTTTTGCAAAAATCATGGATTCATTGGAGCTGCTTTCTTCTTTCCTTTTTTGCAGCTGCAGTGAACAAAAAAACAAGCTCCAATGCAGGTGTTTTCGCGTCGAGAAATGCAATCGAAGTTGCGTGTAAAAAGTTTATTCAGGATGGGTCTCGTCCTTTGAATCACATTTAAAGTATTTCAAAAATATACAGATAAAAATGGTTGATAAATAAAATGATGTAATACTTACATTTTTAAAGGTTTCCCTTTTTGCATTGCAACCCGTGAAACAAATGAAGAGATTTTATCAAATGAAAATGGAATTCCCGATATTGTTTTTTTTGCTTCAATACTGTAAACTCTTCCACCGAAAATTGTATAAATAAAATTGTTTTCTTTTAAAACAGTTTCAAAACGATGAAGATAATTGTGTGGAACGAGAGGCATAAATTCAAGCATGTATTTTGCAAACTTTTTCTGAAACTTCAATTTTCAGAAAAGAATGTAAAATTTGCATATTATACTGTCGCATACTTTGATAAATTTAACAAAATCTTCAGGGTTTAAAGTTTCGTGAACGCTTGTAATTTTAAATTGTTTGAGTTTTTTGAAATCAGGAAATTCTGCGAGTTTTAAAGCTGTTTTTGTGGTTATGGAATTTGCAGGTATTCTGATCCTGAAAAAAATGCAAATTTTAAACAGAAACGTTTAAACAAAAATATATCTCCTGTTTTAAGATGCCCTCTAGGCAACAGAGGGTCTGGTATTTTAACAAAAATGATAGCAACTTTTACCAGGTAAATTCCACAACATTTGGCACATTTTCAATCAAATTCTCCAGCTGAACAACTGCCCCATTTTCATCAGCTACAGTAACCTGATCAAAGTTTAAAATCCTAATCTTTCCAGAATCCGTTAAAATCTGGTATTCAGCAAAAGTAAGATTCTGCATAGAAATAATAATTTCTTTCAAATCACATCGATGAATTTTTGTTAAAAATCTTGAAATAATGCTTTTACAAATATCCTTAATAATCAATTTATTTGTCAACCAGATCTTTGTTTTTCCAAATTCTACAGTATCATTAAATTTTAAAAATCGTGGTGTTGTCAAACCACATAAAATATTTTTATCGGATGATCCAAGATATTCCAGGGAATTTATGATTTGAATATGACGAAATTTGAATAAAAAATATTTGCAACAATAAAGAAGTTTTCGATAAAAAATTGGTGAGGTTGTATTTTGAAACAAATAATAGATAATACCATTAGGGAGAGAGATATCTTGATGGGATTGAAGTGAAAAATTTAAAGATATCACAAAATCAAGATTTGTATTTCCCATTTTATAAAAAAAAAACACAGTTTTAAAAAATTAGAATGACCAAAAAAGTGGACAAAATTGAAAAAATGCTTCGAAGTTGCAGAAGAATGAAATCACAAAAGCAACAACTAAAAATGCTGCTGCTGTCTTTTGGTGTATTTTTTTGCTGGCCATCATTTTCAAAAGAAAGTGACCACTTGAATTTTGACTTTCAAGAACTGTAGAAAGAAAAAAGAAAAAAACTTGAAAGAAATTTTTAATCGATGACCAAGCTTGTTTTTTAAACAAATATTTGTTTTCCAAATATCCCCAAATGCGAAAATTGTAAAACTTTTTATTTTTTTACAAAAAACAATTCTTAATGAAAAAGTTTTTTTTATTCAAATCATTCAAAAATTGATTTTTTAAGTTATAAATCATAATCTCGAAAGAAAAGGTTTAAAAATGGCGTCTTTAATTTCTAAGAATATCATAATAAAACAGCTGGGGTTACAGATGAAAAAAGGTCATTCGATTATATAAAACTGAAATCCTGAAAATCAATTTCTTTCGCTTTAAAAATACAGTATACCAATTAATGTATTTTCTTTAAAGAAATTGGGGTTTTTAGTACTTTTACAATTGTTAAACCCTAAACTATACCTTGACACGACAAAAAAAACAAAAAAAAATACTACCAATGTCAAATCTGAACATTACTAAACAAATTGTTCAAGAAGAAAAACTCAAAACACAAGCTTTATTTAAAAGCGGCAAAGATCAAAGGAAAAAATATGACGGAATAGGAGGTCCCGGGATTTCTGAATCCTTAAAGGTGTCAAATCTAAACATCCCCAAAAAGGTTTATATTAATAAAAAAAATTTTATATTTACCGTTCAACTAATCCAGAAAGGAATCAAATTTTATTTAAAAAGTATGATATTTGGCAAAACATGTTTTGATTGCTGCTTCGCCGGTCTTTGCTGGAATGTTTTCTTCTGGATTGATGGAAGTGAAAGAGAAGAAGATGTTTATCGTTGATTTTGATTATGAAATTGTACATGCTGCTATGAAGCTACTTTATAGTGCTGCTGTTCCCCAAACATTCAATTATGAACAAATGCTTTCTTTACTACAATTTTCTGACAAATACGAAATTAATCTCATCAAGGTTAGATTCTTGATACTGTAATATTTATATAAACAATTCATTTTTAGGATTGCGTCCAAGATTACCTAATTGCAAGAATTTCTCCGACGAATGTTTGTTCTCTCGTCAAGTTTACCATGGATACTGTAGATGCTCAAAAGCTCCAATTCAAATGCAAAGAATACTTGATTCAACGTTTAAAAGAAAAGTATGCTGTTGCTGACTTCGAAACACTTGATAAGGATTTGAAGCTTGAAATTTTGATGGAAGCCTGTACTCAATCTCTTTGAACTTTTTTAATAATTTGTTGTTTTATTTCTTGTTGTTTGCTATGAATAAATATTTGATTAATAAAAATGCTGTTTTAATTTAAATATTTTTGCAAGTTTTTGACTTTAAAATATCGAAGATTAATAGCTTTCTTTATTTATGTCGCTTCACAAAAAAATTATTCAAATTTTTACTTAGAATTTAATAACATAATAATTACGCTAACATAAATCCGAATCAATAAATGTTTCAATTGTGTCTATCGAAATGCAGTTATCTTTGTATTGATACGGTAAAGACACTTTTTCCAAGGCCGCAATAAATTCTTTTTGTGATTCTACGGATACTGTAGCAGAAAAACTGAAGAAATAAGATGCATCTTTATGATTCTGAAACATTGTTTTTAGATATTAAATACAGTATGCCAAAATAATCTTACTGTAATAAAATCGCAAAATTGATATGGATTGAATACAGCTGATAATCCATTAAAAATAAATCTCTTCAAGGATAAAAGTTTTGGAAGTTGTAAAAGTTGTTGTGCCGTTTTGGAAGTAAAAATGGCATCATTGTTGTTTGTAAAAGTGCTAAAAAAACATGTCACAGTAATTTATTAGGTAGACAAAAGGAAAGTTTTAGGGGTGGATGGGGTATGCTAAAATCCAACGCTTTAACTTAAAAGCGGTAAAGATCAAAGGGGAATTTGTAACGAAAAAGTGGTGGATTTTTTCGAATTTAGATTAAGCCCAGCTGATAAGGAATATGCAAATTTGTATAACATCAAAGCTCATCTGAAAAAACTTTCTAGGGTCACAAATTTACAAGTTTGCATACTATGCAAATTTATAGATCGTTACCGTAATGGTGATTAAAAACATGTTTAATCATTATTTGACTGATGAAATTTCAAATTTGTTGTAAAACCTCATCAGTTTTAAAAGAAGTCAAAATATGACGTTAACTTAAAGGCGGCAAAGATCAAAGTAAGAAATCTAACGGAAGGGTAGTTGGGTTTCAAAAATTTTTATTTTTCGTTGACATCTAATTTGGGCAATCCTTAAACTAAACCTTACCAATGCAAAAATGAAACATTCGGCACAAATTCCAAAAACTCTTCAAATGGCACTAATGTGCCATCGTCCTTGAAAATCATGGAATCATTAATTGTTAATTCTTTCACATTTCCAGATCCTACTAAAATTTTAAAATCTTGAAAACTGATATCATGATTTGTAATATTCAGCGTCCAAATATCAGATCGATAAATTTTTGGCATTAAAATATCAATAAAACTTTGATTATTTTTTAATCCATGAATAAATAGAACTTTCGACAACCAAATTTTGTATTTGACAGTTTCAAAATTTTCAATTAATTTTAAATGATTTCGGCATGCATTTTGCATTGAAGACCATTTTAAATGATCAAAAATAATCAGTTGTTTTTTAAAATAAAAATATTTGCATGTTTGCTGTAACTTTTCATATCCTTTCCAGGATGAAGGAGTTGTGGTGAGATAACTGATAATGCCAGAGGGGAAATTAAAATTTTGTCGATAAAAATTTTTAAAAATATAACATTTTTTTGAAGGTTTTTTATCTTTTGCCATAATGAAAATAATAAAAATATAATAAATCAAAAATAAAAATAACAAAAAAATTAGACTAATGAAAAATGGCAACTGAAAAATGACCACCATAAAAACATTGATTTTTGAAAAACGGGGGAAAACGCACACAACAAAAAAGAAGAAGAACCACCCGACAAACGGGATTTGGAACGGTCAAAAATGAAAAAAGAAATGGAAAGAAGGAAAAAGAGGAAGTGGTCAAGAGAATAAAAAAGAAGAAGAAAATGGACAACAACAAAATAGCATAAAAATATACTTTTTTATTTAAAGAAGAAAACAGAGACAGCTCTAACTAAAAAAGAAAGAGAGAAAACCGCTTTCAACGTTATTCAAATTTTTGCTTTTAAAAGTTTTTTTAGGTCATGTATTGCTAAAATATATCTATTTTTAAACAAAAATGATGTAAGGGAAAAAACTTAAATACAACAAAAAAAGATTTTTTGGGATCATTTACGTTTTACAGTTTGAAGAATATTGTTTTGCAACAAAGATACTCAAAGATTACTGTAATCGTTTGTTAGAAGAACCTTTTTATTCTGTTGTATCATTTAAGATAATATTATTACGGTAAAAACGTTTTAATTAATATTTTTCAGAAACTTTTGTATTCAATAATGAAACAAAAGTATACCGCATTCAAAAACTACTGTAGTTATTGTTCAGCTGTAATTGTTCTTTTCAAAACTTTTATATGAGATTAACAAAAGCTTAAATATGGCTGGGGTTATTTTTTAGTTATATAACATGTAAATGTTTCAACAGGTATAACATTCAACTGTGTAAAAATAAAAGAAATTTTGCAATTTCATCGTTCTTTCATAATTTTTAAATTCTAACAAAGCCTTGATTTGCAGCATAACGGAAAAAAGATTAAAAAATCAACTTTTGAATATTACTGTAAAAGATATTTTTAAACAAAAAAGACCAGAAACTGAAATGCAATGAATGAAAATATATCTCTAACAACATCTCTCATCGATATTCAAAGATTACTGTAATCGTTCGTTGAAAAAACTTCTTTTATTTAATAATTAAACGTCAATTTATGTCATTCCAACATAACCTCGATTACAGTAAAGCTAAACGAGATTTGAAATTGAATTTTGCACTGAAAAAAAAGAGTAGAAAATATAGTCACCAAATGGTGGAAAATATTTCCACCAAATTAGGAGTCAATCTTCGGAATTCTCCCATGTTCGTTAGGTACTACAATTTCTACCAAAATGGTGGAAAATTTTCCACCGTTTTGGTGGAAAAAACTTCTACCATTTTATTGAGAGAAATAGGTATCATAAAAAATAGGAGAAACTTTTCCATTTTGGTGGAAAAATTTTCCACCATTTTAGGGGAAAGAAGTACACTTTTTGGAGCTAAAATAACACCTTTTTGGTGGAAATTTTTCTACCAATTTAGGGGAAATATTTCCACCATTTTGGGAGAAGTCAGAAACGATTAGCTTTTCAAAAATTGAACTTTTTAACAATTTTTTCGCATTGGCAAATGGGATATCCCAAAGCCATATCCAAAATTTATCCGCTTTGCAAAAGCGGCAAGCATTACAAAAAAAATTAATACACACCACAAAAACACGGTTATTTCATATTTTTTCTTATTAAATTATTTATGAAAAAAGCTATCTATAAATGCTACAGTATTCATCAAATCAAATAACTCCAACTCGATTTTGAACATAGCGCAAAAAAGTTTTTCGACACGAAAACATCTTTTTTCTTCTCGCAACTTTTCTTTACCTTTTTTGATGAAAAACTCCTTTGCAAAAAATAAACTTGAACATCCTTTATTATTCGTATTACTCAATCATTTCATTTTCGTGTTTCTTCCAACAATTATTTGATTAATAAATTCATATTTTTGCAGGTTCTGATCTTCTGAAGGGAGCCAAATAACTGATTAACCAAAATGACTGATCCACTAACTTCATCTTCTACTGATATTACTGAACCATCAACAATGATTCGAGAAAGTATCCAATGGCCTGATGGACCAGCATTGAAGCAACGCTTTTCTCTTCCTCTTACAATCATTTCTTATATCTTGAAGAATCCATTATCTGCAAGAGGATATAACAAGCTCATTCAATGCTGCAAATACTTCTTTGAAGTTTATCCAATCATCGTTGTTCCAAATATGAAAAATGGTAGAACCTTCTGTCCAACAGTATGCCGAGGCAAGCCAAGATGTTGTGTTCCAATCGATATCACCAAATTTATCAGTAAAATCAAATTTTGGTTTGTTTATAACTTTGTACTCGATGACGATGATTTGCCAGATTATACTTCAATTATTCGTCCTAAAATTTATCGTGGTGATATTGAATTTCTTTATATCCAAAGAAATAAAGTTGTTACTCTTGATGACTTCAAATTCTTTGCATCATATGCTACACAAGTATCTTTGGATGGTCTAACAATTAAACATGATGATGGAAGTGTCGTTCAGCTCGAAGAAGTGCTTGAATCTATTCCAGATATTAATTTGTTCTTTTTGTAAGTTTTTTTACCTATCTGATGTTATTACTAATACAACGTTTATTTTTAGTGCTTTTGATGGTGATGTTTCTATGATTAATGATTCAACGCTCAAGAATATTGGAAAACTTCAAAATTTCAAACAACTGGAAGCAATTAAACTTTTCTGCATTCCTGAAATCTTCAACGTTGAAGATCTTTCTACTCTTATCAAAGTTAGTTGTTTATTACTGACTTTACTGTTTTACTTATTCATATTATCATTTTAGGATAACAAACGAATTGCTTTTCAACTTGATTTTCACAAAACTATTTCTGATGATTACAAAGATCTTGTTGATGATCTTATCGAAGACGTCATTGATTCAGGAAAGTCTAATCGTATTATCTGGTATCGTGGACAAGGCAAAAAGAATCTTAAAATCATGCAATATCGATACCTTTATGATGACATGTATGATATGTAATGCTTTTGTATATATGTATTTTTCTTCTGTGCACTTGTATTTAATTGTATTATGTTACTGATAGAGATATTTTGTGGAATAAACTAACATCTGATTATACTGTATTGTTTTTTGTTCTTTTTCTCATCAAACACATTGATACTAAATTTGTATTACAAATGACGTGAACCAGAATACGAGAATCTCTATCAACATCGATGACAGAGAATAAATAGTCTTTACAATGATCAAAAGCATAAATATCCTCAACTAAAAAAAAAAGAACAATATCGATTCAAATGTCATGATCCAGCATACGAGAATTTCCCCCAACATCGAAAACAGATAAAAATTGCAAATCTTAAGTAACGATCAAAATCCCCAACCAAACAAAATTGAATAAACAGAAATTTATTAAACAGAACAAAAATGAAAAACAGGAGTAAATTCAATGAATAAGATATAACAAAAAGAAAGAATTTAAGGTATTTATAACATCAGCATATCTATTGAGATTCAGAATGAGCAGCAGTTGACTTCTTGGGGAGAAGGACAGCATGAATGTTGGGAAGGACTCCACCTTGAGAAATTGTAACATCTAAAAAAGAACAAATATTAGTTAAAGAAACAAAAAATATATACAAAAACATACTCTGAAGGATTTTGTTCAATTCTTCATCATTCCGGATTGCAAGTTGAAGATGACGAGGATTGATGCGAGTCTTTTTATTATCACGAGCAGCATTACCAGCCAATTCAAGGATTTCAGCAGTTAAGTATTCCAAGACAGCAGCAAGATAAACAGGAGCTCCAGCACCAACACGTTCAGCATAATGACCTTTTCGAAGAAGACGATGGATACGACCAACTGGGAATTGAAGACCAGCACGAGATGAACGAGTTTTAGCTTTAAGAGCACCAGACTTTCCCTTGGTAGATTTTCCTGCACGTCCAGACATATTTGATTGTAGTAGTACTGGAAGAAGTTGAGTTTGAAAGAAGATAGAGAGAGAGAGAAAAGTAAGCAAAAGTAACGCTGAAAAAGAAAACAGATTTAGCGATAAATAAAGTTTACAAAAGTTTAACACAAAATAATAAAAGCACGGATATAAAAAACAATCAATAATTAAGGATAGATAAAAATTATAAAAAGTATCAGCAGCATCATAAACATCGAATGGCAAAAATAAAAAGCAAATCTTTTTCTTTTATATTTTTCAACGCAACCATCAAAATTTGGCGCTTACCGTATTTTTTTTTCAGGGAATTTCGTCAAAGGTTCGAAAGCCGACTCGCATTTTTTTTGGCGGTCAAAAAAGTTGCTTGCTTTTTTGGTTGTGCTGCCTCGTTTAAAAAGAAAAAAGTGTTGATGCTTCTTCCATTTTTTTACAGCGTTTTTTCTCCCGTCTTTTTCTCCAACAATTTTGTAGAAAGTGTAATTATCTACATCTCCTGTTTGTTATCAATCATTGATAATCTTTCATATCCCTACATTTTTCTTTTTCAAGGCGGTGATTTACAAATTTGTAAAACTTCAACAACGCTTTTATATTCTTTTGCTAGATGTTGCTGTTTAAAAAACTTTTCATAAAGGTGTTGAGGTTTTAAGGTTAACAAATTTGTAACCCATCTTTCTTGCTTATACTTTTCATGTTTTTTTACTTATTGATTTTCTTACAGCATTTATAGTAAATGCTTATCCCCTATTTTTTGTTCCTCATGAACATCCATATCCCTTCGTTTTTGTTTATCCATCTTTGTCGTGCTGAATCTGTATTTATATTATCATGTATTCTTGATTTTACTTAACCATTTCTCTTTTTTTCAGCTTTAATCTTACTTACTTTGCTTTCATCTAACTCTGTCATGGCTCGTGGTCGTCCTCCAAAGGAAAAGAGTTCAACAGCCTCTCAAAAAGCTGCATCTGCTGGTGTTGAAAAGAAGAAAGGAAAGAAGAAGCGTAAACCAGAAACTTTCTCCTCTTTCATCTTTCGAGTTCTCAAGCAAGTCCATCCTGATAGTGGCATGTCTTCCAAAGCAATGGCCATCATGAATTCCTTCGTCAATGATCTCTTTGAACGAATTGCTATCGAAGCTGGTCGTCTTAATCATTACAGTAAGTTTTTCTTTCTCGCTATATATCTACTTCATATACATGTTCACATATTTTTAGGCAAGACAAAAACGATGTCCGCTCGAGAAATTCAAACTGCTTCCCGTCTCATTCTTCCTGGTGAACTTGCCAAGCATGCCGTTTCCGAAGGCACCAAAGCCGTTACAAAATATACTCAAGCTGCTAAATAATCTTGTCTCTTCTTTTTTTCACTTTTGTTATGTTTAAACGTCTTCTTTCTTTTGAAATTGTTACCTCTTATTGCATTTTTTTATTAATAAATTTTACTTTTATCACTTGTTTGTATTTTGAATATATAAAATGGTTTTAGTCCAGTGTAAAATTACTGTAGAAATTAATATAGATTACTGTTATGTCGTTTGATCCGAATCATTCATCTTTGAATCAGAAATGTGGATAACTTTTCGATCTGTCAGCACTAAACTCTGATACTGTAATTTATTCGGTTTTCGGATTACTTTGCGCATTCACAAAAATTTTAATGCATTTTGTATTTGATCCTGCGGAATGTGATCTTTATCGTCGTTGATTTCTCTGTCTTTTGCTCCCGCAGTTGTAAAATCTGTGCCCAAAAAAAGCTTACTGCCGTTGCAATAAATTAAGCATGAACGATTAAAAATGCGATTTAAACATTTAAAAGTCGAAATTCTTGTAGTACTTGGATGCACTAGCTTTAATTAAATGTCCTTTTTGAAGTAAAATAAATATGAGATCAAAAGAAAATGCCATTCCACATGTGGAAGAAACTATTATCATTGTTACGGTAGCTTTGTGAAGTTAAAAACGTATATATTTATGCAAATTATGTCCTCAAAAACATACCCCTGGGAATTCCAGTTCTTCAAGCAACAACGACATATTCGCTAAAAACAGGACTGAATAGAACATTTTCACCAAAATACAGTATCCACGAAAATAGGATTGCTGGAAGGATAATAGTAATTGAAACAACAATTCCGTTCCAAAGTGTTCGATTACCATTTGGATAAAGGATTGTTGAGAGACGATTAAATGTCAAAATTACATGTAATTGAACACTTCCAAAAAATACTGTACCAAGAGCCAGGAAAGTTGCAAAAATATTATATTGCCCTAGGGGTTGAAGGAATGAAACCAGGGATAAAAGATACCCCATTCTTAAAGAGATTCCTGAAAATATATCATTTACGTAAATTACATCTACAGCAATTAAATTAGAGCACAAATGAATAAATACCAAATGATTGCCTGATTTTAAGGGAAGCATTTAAATTCACTTTTATCAATAATGACTTTCAAAATTTATTTATTTAATACCGTATTCCACACGATATTCTTGAATTAACTTACTATTAATTCCAAAAATTCTTGATATTTTTTATTCGTTGAACCTGACTTCTGGATTGTTACATTTGTAACATTATTTCATTTTTACAAACAATTCAGGGATCCTGTTTATATTTATACAGTACCTACAAATTTTCCCTTTCAGTCTTTGAAAATAATAATTTATTATTAAAAAAACATAAAATATATTAAAGTATTCAAATGTAATTTATTTCAATATGAAAGCTTCAGAAAATAATTTATGTAATTGTTTTCTTGATTGTGAATTCAGATTTAATTCAGTCATTAATTCAAGAACATCAAAGTAAAGACATGGGTTTTCAAAAGCTTTTTGAATATCATCCCCATATTGCTTCAGAAGTTGTCGTTGAATAAAATTTCCACGAATCTCAAATAAACTAACAAATCGAAGAATATCATTTCGAAGAGCAGAATCAATTGTTGTATAATGGGTTACTGTAAAAAGAAGGGATATATTATTTAAAATGGGGATGAAAAAATTGTTACTTAATTGTCCACGTTGAATTCGTTTTTGACAATTGAAACATCGTTGTGCGGATCCTTTGTCATGTTTCGTTGAACTGGAAGTAAGCTGCTGTTGCTCTTCGGCTTGTTTAATGTTGAAAATTTTCTAAAATTGAACAAGAAATTAACATTTGTAACAAGAAATATAACTGAAAGTATACTGTATCCTTTAAAATTAATCCACAAATCTTACAAAATATACCGTATACAATTACCGTAGTAAAAAACCAACCTTAAGAATTAAATCAATTTGACAGGGTAATGCTACAACTGTCCAATTTATAATACATCCGATTGCTTTATGCATTGATGAATCTTCTGGATGCAATTCACCTCCATTTGATAACATTTCACGATAATTTTGAAGATTTTTTAGTTCTGATCTTGATAAGAATGAATAAACAATTTCTGAATTTGTTCGATTTGGAATTCGTAGGATTGTTCGTTGAGCAAATGATGGAATTCCATGTTGGTTACGGTAGATTGAAGAAAAATGTTGTTGCACTTTTGCTTCAGTTTCCTAAAAAGTTGGAGAATTAAAGTGGGTGGAAAGAGAATGCATGTTAAACATTTAACAAGATTTATTAAATCCCACAAACAAGTATACAAAACGGATATATAAAACGTGGTAAAGAATATGCAAATTAATCCCTCAACCCAAAACTTACAACCATCAATTCTCGATCAATTCTTCCCAGCTGCCTTTCAATTCCAGCCGGCTTTGAGCCTACAGAATCCACCGACATTCCAGACGTAATTAAATCAGTTTCAATAAAACTATAAGAAATTTCACCACTTTTTTCATTTAAATCCGGCAAAATGAATGGATTTGTAAAGTGCCGCATTGAAGATGGCGCAAATTCTTCACGCTTTTTTGGAGGCTCTTCAAACTTTGAAATATTATTAAAATACAGATTCATTTTTGGTGATTGAAGATATTCACTTCCAACAATGACAGATTGTTGAAGATCTTTGGTTTGTTGTTGATGCTCTTCAACAGAGACAGATCCAAAGCCACTTGTAACAGCAGATTCATGAGTAAAAGTTCGATCAGGACGAACAGTATCAGAATATGGAACGGATTTGGTACTAAAATAAAGATTAAAAATTAATAAAATAATTTTTGGCAGCAGATTGGAATCGAACCCTTGACCTCCTGATTGTTAGGCAGGCGCTCTACCACTGGGCCACAGCAACAATTGATAAGAAAAAACTTACGCAGCTAATTTTTCTTTCTTTTTTGGTTGCTTTTTTCTTCCAACCACTGGCAAGGCAATATGAGAATCACTTAAAATTCTTCTTAATGGAATAGATTTTTGTTCAATTGATTTTGATCGAGGACGTGAATTTGAATTTTCAGCGACAAGATTTGTTGATGAAAAAGTCTAAAATTTTTATGATTTTAAAAATCTCAATTAACATAATAATTTTTAAAACTTACTTTTGTAATCACAGATTTCATTTTATCTAAACAATAAATATTTGATGATAAACTTTTAACACGAGATCTTCGTCGATGGGATTTTGAAGACATGACAGATTGATCACAAAATTGTGAACAAACTTCATCAACGACATGGGTGTGCCGATTTGATTCCCATCCAAGAAAAGCAAGCTGTCGAGCACCATCTTCTGTTTGTCCAATGAGATTTAAAGCCCAAATTGCTGTTCCTCGAACACTTAAAGTTGGACATTCTTCGGCATATCGACAAATGATTGGTACAGTATCCGGAAGAAGAAGGGAATCAAAAAAGCCTAAAAATGTGGGTTCTGTTAGACATAACAATAATAATAGGGCAGCTACAGTAGATATTTATTGTTTAAAAATTACTGTAACTTTAAATTATGCAAATTTTTTAATTATTCAAATATTTAAATTATACAGATTTTAAGTTATTCAAATTAAAAGTTAAACAGTAAATTTTCAAACAATAAATATAAATTACGAATTTTAAAACTATGCAAATTTTAAATTGATGCAGATTTTAAGTTATTCAAACTTAACGTTACAAAAATTTTTAATTATGCAAATTTTTCACAAACCTAAAGGTAAATTTCCAGCAATATGCCCTAAAGAAAGCAGCGCAGCTTTGACCCTCAGAATTTCAGGTTCAGTTGAAACTCCAGATTCAATTAAAACTTTCAACAAAAATGCCGGAATATTTTCTTGATGAAGAAGTCCTCGGCCAATTTGATGCTTTGCAAGTTGCCCAAATAAATGAACAGGCATTGGAACACCATATTTATCAAATCTAAAAAATCAACTTTTACATTCATCCAGGGTTACTGTAGTTTAAAAGCAAACTTTTCATTTGATGGTCTTGCATAGGTTCCTTTTATTGATTTTTTAACATTCAATAATGCAACTTTTAGATCTTCTTCAATAATTGAAACATATTCTTCATGATAGGAATTTAGCCAATTCTCAATTGCTTCACGAGTTTCATCCATTAAAGATGACACAATTTTCTCGGATGCAAATATGTGAGTTTTCAAAAGGGTTCCAGCAGATCCTAACGGCTCCAGGCAACTTCTGGATAGAAAAGTTAATGCTTCAGGGTATTTCTAAAATTTTTATATGCAAATTTATTTCATTTAGGGGTTTCCAGATTTGAATTTAGTAGTTTGGCAGGTGGGAAAAGATAAGAACAATTATGAGATTTATCTTAAAAGCGGCAAAGATCAAAGCAAGCAACTCTAACGTAGGAAATGGTTTTGAAAAATTTGAATATGCTAATTTATTTGCCTTAGGGGTTGTTCAGATATATGATGTCAGCATTTTTGAGGATGAAAGAGTGTAAGCCAATGTCTGATGCTCATCATAAAAGCGGCTAAGATCAAAGGAAAAAAATCTGTTTGGGGTATTGATTTTCAAAAATTTGAATATGCAAATTTATCTCCTTCAGGGGTTGTGCAGATCTTTCATTAACAATTTTGAGGGTGGAAAGAGATAAGCCAAAATCTGACGTTTATCTTGAAAGCGGCAAAGATCAAAGGAAAACACCTGACGAAAGAGTGGGTTTATAAAATTTGAATATTTTGCTAATGTCTGATCAAGACAATCCCTACAGTAATTTCCAACTTACTGGTAACCAAAAATGTAATAATCTAACAGCATGCCGAACAACTTTCCCACTTCGATCACCAAGTTGTCCAATGAGAAGTTTCATTCCCCATTCTCCAAAATCTGGGATTGTTCGAGTTCCAGCCAAAACAGCAAGGAATCTAGTGCACCATTTTCGTGAAGCTTCATCTGTTGAAGTTAAAGCAGTCTCGAAAATTCCTCTTGAAAAACTTCCTCGTTGAGTGTAATTCAGGGATGAAACAATAAGTTTAACATATTCAATGGAGGTTGTACTTGTTAGAAGATCAAGGAATCTGAAGTTGTGAGTTACGATCAGTAATAGGATTACGGTAATGAAAGTTATGGATATTAATGAGATGTTATTTCGAAGGGACAGAAACCACTTTTAGGAGGCCGCCTTTGATCGTGTGCCGATGGCGGTAAAAGATCAAAGGATTTCATAATTTCGAAGAGGGCATGCCCCTGGCAGCAGTAATGATTAACTTTATAAAAAATATTTTTATATTTTAATTATCACGTGCAATAGAATCCCCAACGAAAACCCTTTTTATTTTTTTGTTAAAAATTTTAAAACTTGATTTTATGATTCCGTGTTTCCTGATTTCACAGAATTGTTGTTTCATTCTTGTTTTTTCTAATTATTTCTATTTTTAAACAATAGTTTTAAAAAGCCCCTACATTTTTAGATTTCTAGCATTCGTAGATTCTGTTAATACTGATAAAAACGATTATTAATTCAATGATTTTGAGAATTGTTTTTTATGTATGTTTTAAAAAATTTCTATTCAAATTGTGGTAAATTATTTCAAATAAATGAAAAAGATAACTTCTTTTAAAATAAACTAATTAGAAAATTAAGCACGCTTATTTTTTGTGTAATTTATGTCAACATTTTTGATTAGGGATTGTTCAGATCTGAATTCAGTGAAAAATTCAAATTTTCGAAACATTATCTTCCGTCAAATTTTTTCCTTTGATCTTTGCCGCTTTTAACGTGTGCATCAGATTTTGGTTTATCACACTTCAATACAGCTGACGTCAGTCTAGGCAATCCCTGTTCAAAAATTTGCATATTTTTTATCTTTAAGTTTAATAATCTCACTATTGAAATTTTGAACACTTGAGAAGTTTAATCTTTAATATTTTTGAATAAAAGATAACCCTTGATGACGACATTTACCCTATCAATTAATTCTTTAATGTCTCCGGTCGGTTAATTTTCAAGTTTGAATTTTTAGAAAAAAAATTTCAATAAAAAAATATATAAGAAACTAAAAAAAACCGGGATCGCCGTTGGGCATTGAATATTTTTCAACTGCTGCTGCTGTTTCGAGAAAAAAAAGCAGCAGCAGCAAAAACATACCGGGATTTAAGAAAAAAAAATATATATCTATTTAAAAAAAGAAAAGAAATCAAAGCTAACAGGAAAAGAAAGGGAAAAAAGAATCCTTACAAAATCTGGTTTTTCTTTGCGTTTTTCTTGGATATCTTATTTTTGGTTAGTTAGTTGTTAGTTACCCAAAAAGAAGATGAAGAAGGAGAGAGAAAAAAACTGACCCATATCTTAACCTCCCCCCTTTTTTCTAACTTTTTTTTCGCTCCTTTTTTTCATCTAAAATCAAAATAGAAGTTAGAAGAAGAGAAAAATGAGAAGAAAAAAATATAGAAATTGAAAAGAAAGTGAAGAATATGTATATTATATCCGCTCCATCATCATTGAAATCTTCCAAACAATGTTCACTTTTGATTTTCCCTTTTTCCTTGAAAATTTCTTCTTCCCGTTTTTCTTTATCGCTTCTTTCTTTTTAAATTTTCTTTTTCGGGTTTCAAGGTTTGCAAATTTTTAGTTGATCAAAAAATTCTTTCTTATTTTTGAGTAAAAGTAATTAATTTAGGGGTTAAAAATATATTTTGGGTAATTATAAATAGAATTTCGGGATACTGTATGCAATTAATTTGAAAATGAGCAGCTTTAATTTTTAAGTCTAATAGGTTATAAGAAAAAAAACTTAACCCTTTTAATAACTAAATTTACTGATTTTAAACTGTTACAGTAATTTTTTGAAAGCCGCGGCTTAGGTACTTTACTTTTTGGGTCTTGGAACGAAAATATTGTTGAATAAATTTTCCTTAACAAATTACCCAGATTGTCAGATTCGTGTTGCACGAACATGAAAATCAGGGATTAAAAAAGTACGTGAACAGTAAACCTCAACCTTTTTCAAAAATTTTTACACGATTCTTTCGATTACGGTAGCTGAAAATCCAAACTTTTTCAATTAAAAAATTACTAATTTTTTTACCAGATTTCTTGTTATATTTTACCAGTTTACTTTCAAGTAAGAAGATTACTTTGGATTTGCCAAAAAATTAAATTGTTTTATTTTGCATTTTTATCTCAAAAAATACACTTTATGGCCCACTGTTTTTGTAATTTATTTCATTTTTTTGCCTTTTTTGTTTTCTAAAAAATTCCAATGTCCAAAAACAAGAATAAAGCCACCTTAATTTTTTATTAACGTTTTTTCGCATTTTGCTACTTCTGCCAGAAGGAAAAGAAGAAAGAGATAAGTGCTTGTCCGATCTATTCTTCTTCGTCTTCTTCTTTTGCTTCTGACTTCAAAGAAGAAGACTAGACTTTTTTATGGATTTTTTTGCTGTATGCGCGATATTCTTTTTTTTGCTTTTGAATCCAGCTGTGAAAGATATTTTTATATATCTCTTTTTTTTGTAACTTGAAAGGCACATGCTTGGTCAATTTTAATGTAACACAATAATGAAAGTGGTAACATCTTTCTTTTTTCTCTAACAAAAATATTCAGATATCTAGTTTAAGAAAGTGAAATCGGATTTAATATGCAAGCTTTTTTTCAAAAGAAAGATAAAATGAATTACGTGATTTTAGAAGAATTATAATATTTTTACATTTTTTTAAAAAATTTTGTAATTTTTAATTGCAAAAAATTAGAAAAAAGTAAATTTAAATTTCGGTTTTTTGGCAAATTTTTAAGGGAATTTTAGTATGCTAATTTTCGTGCATACATAAAAATTGGGCGGATTATGTATTTTTTGAATACTTGATTTTCAAGTTTGAGCAGCATGAACCTGACAATCAGGGTCTTTTTGTGAAGACGAATTTATTCAAATTTATTTTTGTGACAAGATCGAAAAAATCACTTACTCTTTTAATTTAATCGAAATTTCGATTTAAAAATTATATTTTTGAGTTCAGGTTTCTCAAACAGCTTATCTCCACTAATTATTTATATCCGACCTATTCCTTTTTTATGCATATTTTCTTAACGACCACATTCATATTGTTTAACTTAACTTTTCCTTTTTCATACATTTTTAATTTCTTCCGTGTTTTTTTCTTCCCCGAATTTATCACTTAAATACCACGGCTGCTGCTTCCGTAAACTTCATCCCCTTTTTCTATTTTTCTTCTTCAAAACCCCACCACCACACATAAAATATCCATATCAAGTTTATCCCCTTAAGGGATGATAAATGCTGCTGTTATCACCCTAATTTTAACATTTTATAATTATCTCTTCCATGATTTTTTTTGTCAAATCCATGATACCTTTTTTTATTGATTTCAAAACTTAATTATATACATTTTTTTCACTTTCATTTTTCTTCTATTTTTTGTGTTACATCAAAAAAGAAGAAGACAGAAGAAAAAAAATGGAATCCAATTTGTTGCACTTGGCTCCTCTTTTTTTTTCTATCTTCTTCTTCGACTCTGAATTAATTTTTCCTTCAATCTTCTTATTTTTTGCATCTCTGTTTTTCTATTGTTTAAAGAAAAAAACCTCATCCCTTCCATCTATTTTTCAGGGGATGAATTTGACGACAGCGATAATTCTATTTTCGATATTGCTGATTTCGGCAATTTCTGCGGATTTACCAAGTTGCTCTCGTGCAAGATGTTCACATTGTGAAGCAGATTTAATTGCACGTCTTTGCCCACAAGCATGTTCAACATGCCCTCGTTCAACTTTGGTAATAATTTGAATAAAAAAGGCGGCAGCTTACGTTTTTTTTGATCCCTGATATTCAGGTTTGTGAAGGACGAACCTGACTGTCAGGGTCTTTTTGTTAAGGCAAATTCCTTGATCTTGCAACGAAAAGAGATTTGCCTCAACAAAAAGACCCTAATTCTCAGATTCGTGCTGCACAAACTTAAAAATCAGGCATCAAAAAAACGTGAACCACTGCCTCCTTTAAATAATTTAAATTTAATTCATTTAAGTATTCTTTTGTAGAGTAATGCATTTGTTGTTCCACCAAAAGCATCCTCAATTGGGTCAAAACCTGTTGTACACGGACAACCAAATTTGAATACTAATACCCATGGAGAGTTACATCCTCTACCACAAGCTCCATCTTCCCAGGCTCAACCAAATCCTCAACCACAACTTATTTATCAACAACAACAACAACAACAACAACAACCTGCCAATCAATTCCAGCCCTATTACCCTCAACAACCTCAAACTCCACAATTCCCAGGCTTTCAACAACAACCTCAACAATCCCTTTATCAACCTCAGCAACAACAACAATTCCAAGGATTCCAACAACCAGCAACTTATCAACAACCCCAACAACAACAACAATTTGGACAAACACCTTTCTTTAATCCCTTCCAACCATTTTTACATCAATCTTATCAAGCTCAAACTCCATATAATCCTTTCACCTTCCCAACTTTTGGTCCAGTTACCTTTGCACCTGTTACTGTTACTCCTGCAATTGTTACACCTGCTCCTCCACCTCCACGGGTTCCACAACAACCACTTCCAATTCCACAAACTCCTCAACTTCCTACCTATCAACAAGTACCACAACAACCCCAACCCCAACAACCATATCCCCAACAACCTCAACAACCTCAAACAATTGATAGTGGAAATTCTCAAAAAGTAACATATCATCAATATCGTCCAACAAGTCAAGGTCAAGTTCATCAACAAACTAAACCAAAACAAATTTATAATAATCAACAAAAGCTTCAACATGTTGCTCAACCCCAACCCCAACCAGCCATTCAAAAGCCATATGTTGCACCCCAACAACCCTATGTTCAAACTCCACAACCATATGTTCCAATCCCGCAACAAGTAACCCCTGCCCCACAACCTCCTGTCTATTCTGTCCCACAACCTGCTATCGCCACAAGCATTGATGCGGCTTCAATTTCTGCTATTGGCGCTTCAACCTCTGACAAAACTTGTCCTCGACCAAACTTTGAACCCTGCATCTCCAAAGAACTTGCAAATGATCGATTCCGAAATTGCTGTCAACGATTGGGAGAAGGTTGTGCTTCAATTTGTTCCTATGATCAAACCCTTGCAAATGTTCAAATTGCTGTCCTTACTGGTCGATGCCCTCTTAGTAAAGTTGCAGATATGATGGTCTGCGCCTCAGGGTATGAAGATGCATCAGCTTGCTGTCAAGCTTATGGCGTCTTTGAACCTGGCTTTGAACAATGCCGACCATATTGTAATCCTGCTGCTGGGCTACCTAATGATGGCATGCTTGCAGAGAAATATCGATGCCTAGGAAAAATGAATCAAATTCAACGATGCTTTTATGTTTCTCAAAGACCTTAAAAAAAAGCAAAGTTTCACAAATTTGAAAGAAAAAACTGGTAAAAAAGAAGGAATTTATTTTTTTACTTATTTTTTTAAATTATGTATTAGCTTGAGCCAAAAGACGATACTCAGAGCCCCCATCTCCCGTGTAAACAGACAGAAAAAAAATGTGTGTATTATTATTTTTATTGTTTTAAAACAAAAGAAAAGTATTTTAAAAATGGCCCTCAATTTTTTAATTTAACAATATTTGTTTGTATTTAAATGTTCAAAAAAATTATTACTATCTTTTTAAAAAATAAATTACTGTAATTTACACTAAAATGTTGGTATGACAAAAATATGCAAATTTTTATTACAGATTTTAACTAAATCAATAAAGCTAAAAACGACAGCGGCTTTTTTTTGAAAGGGGCAGAAAGCATTTTGAGCGGTACCCCTTTGAAATTTGTTCATGCGCAAATATGCAAATTTTTAATTTTTTAGTTTCAATGATGTTAAAAACATTTTATTTCGGAGGGGGCAAAAACCATTTCGACGGGGCCGCCTTTGATCTTGTGCCGATGGCGGTAAAAGATCAAAGGATTTTTGGAATTCTGAAAGGCACACATATCCCTGATGCTCCATCTCTGCTGATACTTCTGCATAGTTTGAACAAAGTCAATTTAAGCTACAGTAACCCTCTATTCATCACCCAAAGTTATTCAAATTTGTATTCCTACTTATCTACCGTAACCCAATTTTTTTCCAAAAACTAAAACATACATTTGTAAAATTCCTGCATCTTCAATTAATTGTGTTCCATTTGGGGATGATCCAATTGCAGCTAAAACTGCAAAATAATAATATGCACAGGTGTTTAAAATATTTTTAGGCGAAAATACTCCTTTGTATAGAATTTCCTAAAATTTAGCAATTTGGTATACTGTAAATTGTTAGTGTGAAACTTACGGGATCCAATTGTTCACTACATTGTAGCAAAAACTTTTCAATTAATTCCCCATAATATGGTTCAGTTTTAGCTAACGGCACTAAAATTTTTACAGCAGAACAAATATTTTTAATAATTTGTGCATTAAAAGAAGAGGAATCTTTGACAAGGCGATGATTTTGGGGAAGAATAATTGTGAAAATCTGAAATTTTAAATGGAATTACTACAGGGAATATCATTGGGGTCAAAAATGGGTGTAAATCAAAATTTTGATTTCTAATTTTCGTGATTTTGAAAGTTTTATATTAAATTAACCAAAAATACCAAATACATAATTTCGATCTTGGTTAAATGAAAAATGGTCCTCGAAATGTCGATTCTTAGGCATAACAAATACTGTAACCAAGAACGTCAGCAGAATTTTATTTCGAAATGAGCAGAAACTATTTTGAAAGCGGTACACCTTTGATCTTGTGATGATGGCGGTAAAAGATCAAAGGGATTTTACGATTTTGTTGCCTCATCTATCAGACGTTCCTGATTACTGTAATCAAGATTTCGGTTATTTAGGGTACTTCCAAAATAAGATTTTTTCGATTTCAGAGCAGTGTTGTTGCGACTTCAATTCCAGAGCCTATGCTTCCAAAACATCAAAGAAAAATGCCGCCCGACTCGATAAAAAATGGCCGAACAGCACTGTTTCCGAGAATGTTTTTTAAATCCCGAAATCCAAAACTTACCCTTGAATAAAATGAATGAAGTTTATCATTGTATCGATGCTTTGTCAGGAGAGATCCTTGATCCCATTCCAGACAATCTACAATTGATTCCAGCCTTGTCAAATCTAGCTCTTTTGCCGTAACTTTTGAAAAGAATTCTGGTTCAGAAGTAAATAAATGTTCCAGTCGATCTTCTGGAGAAACTTGAGAAGTTGATCGTTCACGATTTTTATTCTCCAAATCCAATGCCTTCCCACCACAAACAAATAATTCAATATTATGAAGTTGACTTTCAAGTGGCAGTCGATTGAATGAAGTATCATTTAATTGATCCAGACGATTCAATAAAAGCATGGCATTATCTGAATGTGGAAAGGTTACTTGAGCATCAGAAAGTTTGCCAGAGGCAAGTTTTGCGGAATATTGAATTCTTTCTGAGACTGCTTGCACCAGGGATGGTGCAGATAAAAGCATAAGTCGGCGATCTTGTGGAAGAAAAGAAGCACCAGATCGAAGCATATCAGCTAATAAAAGAGTTGCTTTTATTCCTCCAGGATCATCTGGTTGTGCCATAATAAGTCGGGCAAGTGCCTGAGGCAATCCAACATTAATTAAAATGTAGGAGGCAACAGCTCGAAATGACATTAAACAATCAACTAGGTCAGGATGGAACTGAAAGTTACGGTAATATATAGATAAGGTAAGTTCACGGCTGGGGCAACTTTTTCTTAGCACGAAAAATTTGCATTTTTGATGTCAAAATTTTCGTGCTAAGAAAAAGTTGCAATAGCCGTGTAAGTTGTACAAGGTTTTTCGAAATCAAAATTTCGATTTTGAAATTTGAATATTGAGACTTTGAATTTCAATTTTTGAAAACCCTTTGTTTTTGACTTACAACTCCAGAAGTTTGAAGACATTCCATTTCAGCAACAACAAAATCATCTCGAAGACTTGTCTTGTATCGATCAGGTAAATGTAAACGAGCTAACAAAACAAAAATTACGGTAACATCCTTCTAACTCGACAACTTACAGTAATACAACACTGCATCATTCCAATTTACAAATTTTCTTGAAGCATATGGAGTATCAACAAAATCACAACAAATATCAATTACCATATTTCTAATTTTTACCATTGTTATATCAACATTTGTTCCAAGGCCTAAATAATGCAACAATCGAAATGGTGAATTTGATGCTAAATCTCCATTCTCTTGTACATATCCACAACTCAGCACACCAGTCCATGAACGAAAAATTGATAAAAATATTGTTGAAACACATTCCAAAATTTGATTAATTTTCATTGGAGTTTGATCAGATTTTGGAAGTTCATTTTGATTTTGATGAAAAAATCCAAGATCAATTAGAGGAGCAAAAATTTGTTCCATTACAAGATGAAGTTTTGCTTTTGATCGAATTTCAGCAGTATCAAGCCATTTTAGAAGGACTCGACAAACTAGCGTTGCAAGGGTTTGATTTGTTGCACCTGGTCCAACAACAGCTCGAACAATCCAATCTGTGCCTGCACATTCAAGTACCAAAATTGGGTCATTGATGGCAAATTCGACGAGAATTGCAAGGCATGCAAAACTTAATCTGAAATCATAAAAAACTTATAAACAGGTTTATAGTTTAAGAAAGTTGTTGTTGTTATTGTAGTTTAATAAAAATACAGTAATTTTACTGTATTTTTATTTACAGTACCATCAAAAATTTATTACTGTATTCTTTAAAAAATTAGCTGTTGTAATTTAAGTTGGGTCAGCTACAGTAACCGTGAAAATAATAAGAATCAAAAAATACTGTATAGTCGCCTAGGAAAAGATTGCTACAGTAATCTTCAACAAGCAAGCTACAGTAATATTAATACCGTAATTTTTAAGAAACATGTTGGTACCGTAAATTTTTAAGAAACAGTAATTTTTAAGAAACATGTTAGAAAAGTTTTTAATAATTTTGGTTACTGTAATTTACTTTTAAATAAGTAATCTACAGTAACCATAACAAGCATAATCAAACTAAAATAATGCTACAGTAACCTTTTAACCTTTAAGTCAAACTCAAACAAAAAATCACTACAATTTTTGCACCCAAAAACTCAATGTCCATCACTTTTTTAACAATTTTAAGATTATCTATTAATACTATTTTTTTAGCAGGAACTCTTATCATTGAAAAATTAAAATTCCAAAGTCTCCAAACCCTTTGATTCTTTTCTTTTTTCCTTCTTTTAAATTTTGGAAACCTTTGAAAAAACAAACTGCAAACTATTTTTTTTCATCAAAATTTGAAGTAAATTCATCAAAAGAAAAACCCCGACTAATCAGAAATAAAAAGAAAGGTGATAAGAACATAAATTTTCACCATAAAATTATTGTTATATATTTCAATCCCAAAAAAAAACACACAATAAATTTTATTCTTACTTGTCAGATTTTTTATTATTTTCATCAACTAAATTTTCAAGCATTTTAGGTAGTCGATCAAGAGCAATTTCATTAATACTTTTAAGGGCCGATTTTGGGAATAACGTAAATGAAGCCTCTTTCAAAAGGGATTCTTTTCCAGGTGAATGTAAAAATTGTTTAAGTGGAGATTTTTGATAAATATATAATAGGGAACAAATAAGTTGAAGAGCTTCTCGACGTTCATCTTCACATTCTGAAGCATCAAGAGATCGAATAAGATGAATATCAATATGGCGCAAAAGTAAATGTAATAAATTTTTGTATGAATGAGTTGTAAGTCGAAGAAGGCGATACAGCATTGCCCGGTATAGCGGATTTTTGTGGTAAAGGAGTGGTAGATATCTGAAGATAAATTAAATAGGATCATTCAGGTTATATCTAACAATGAGATAAAAGGCATATGCAAATTTTACCAAGTAGTAATTCTAACCGTAATTTGTATCTAGCAATTATCTATGATATATCTCAAATTCAGTTATACCCAATCTATTTATAACTGAATTCGCGATACATCGTAGATATTTGCCAGATACAATTACGGTAAGGATAACTACTTGGTAAAATTTGCATATGCATTATATCCCACAATATCCCTCAAATAACTAACTTCGAAGTGACCAAATCAAATATCCTGGCATCATGTCGAAAATGGCTATCTAAATTCTTTAAATAAAATGCCGTTTGATTAATACTCGCAGCAGAAATCTCATCTTCATCCTCTAAATGACTTAAAGCTTCATCAAAATTAACATAAACTTTTTCCTTTTTTATCTTTGATGATCCTAAAATTTATTTAATCCGTTATTAAATGGTACGAATCCATTGAAAAACTAACCCCTGGATCGATTATGAAATTTTGTTCTCTCTCGAAGTCTACCTCGAGCATCTGGAGGTGGTAGAATTAATTTATTTGGACGATCCATAATTTTTTTAAAAAGAGAATATTTTTAACATCCATTTAAAACATTATGCTTTAAATATTTGGAAAAAGGAAAGCAAAAAGAACAGTCCTAGTATAAAGAAGACGAAGTTAAAAGATGGAAAGACTGATATTTTTTTGTCGTTAAAAAAGGAAGAAGAATAAAATGATAACGTCACAATCAAAGTATAAGAAGCACCAACAACAACAATGACCCAAAAATGTTCAACAGTTAACACAACACATTTAATAGTTGATTTTGGTAAAAGTATTGTTGATGATAATGTTATATATAAATAATTGATAAATAATAAAAAATTAAAAGATATATAAAAGGATTAGAGATAAAATTAATCTCTTTTTTGTTCAAAGACTCTCAAAAACATCGAAAAAAACTTTGCATTTTTCAAACATGTTTAATTTTTGGCAAAATGTGTTCGAACAAGTTTTAAAAAAAAGGTGTTGAATTTTTTTTGCAAAAAAATTTGTCCATGTTCTTCAATTTGAGTCATGCAGTTTTTCTCACTCCATTTTTTAATGCTCTTTTTTTCTATCTTCTTCTTTGTTGTTAGCATATTTTAAGCATGAAAGACGAGAGAAGAAGAAGGACAAAAAAGAGCAGCATATTTTTAACATTGAAGCGAGCGAGACTATTCTTTCTGAAGAAGAATTGATTTGCATTTTGTTTGTGCTTGCTTTTATATTTTTACGTGTATAGCGTGTGTTTTTTTTGTTGTTTTTTTTGCATCAAAAAAACATATAGTTTGTCTATGCCTTCTTTTTTTTCTTTTCCATCTTCTTTATTTTTTGCTCCTGAGGCCATTGACTATATAGAGCGAGAAAAAGGCAGCCGATGACTTCCTGCTCCCCATCCCTCCTTCTTCTTCTCCCCCCAAATAGACACATATTCTTTTTTTATTTCCGCCGAAATAAATTCAGAAAACTAATGTGAACGAACAAAAAAAACTTTTTTGTGTGTGTTTTTTTATTGTTGCTGTTGTTAAAATTCAAACTAAATGTTTGAACTGAATTTAAAAGAGTTTTGTCATTGATATTCTTTCGCTTCCTTTTTCTTCCTTTCCATTACTGCCATAGAACTATTTGTTATTATTATTAAATTAAAATTGTTATTAAATTATTATTATTACTAACATTATTACTTAAATAATGCAGGCTTGCCGGGATTTAGCTGAAGACGCAATGGATTTATTTGCATGTTGTTGTTGTACACAATGTAAACCACGATATAAAAGGCTAGTAGATTCAATATATCCAAGGAATCTATCAGATGGACCTGTATGGTCAAATATGCAAAAGCTAACCTTTTATGCTATGTCACATCCAGAAAAACTCAATCGAATTGGAATTTATATTGTTAGTCGATTATCCAGAGATTTAACTCGTCAACGAGTTGCAATGGTTGAGGTAATAAACATTTTCTTTCATCGTTGGAAGCTTTAGATTTATAAATTTTGCTTTTTCAGGTTGCTGTCGAAGCTATGGATCAAATATTAAAGGCTTGCCATTCATCTTCGAGTTTACAACAATTCTTTGAATCTTATTTGAAAATGGTTCAGAAACTACTGGAAACTAATGATCCACATTTGGAGGTATGTTTTTTGCTATCAGTATAATACGGTAATTGTGAGGTCATTGGGTTAGTCTACAGCACAAGATCCATGCAGTGTTGAACTAATTCAATGGTTTAACATTTAAGATTACTGTAGCTTTTAATTAAATATGTTCTGAATAACATCATATTTTTAGAAACTTGCAACTGATCTATTTGTTGCCTTTGCTAATATTACTGAAGATTCAACCTCTTATCATCGGCAATATGATTTTTTTATTTCTAAATTCTCTTCAATGTGTCATGCCTTCCGTGGTGAACATACTGCAACTCAAAAATTCAATGGCTTACGAGGTTTACGTGGTGTTATTAAAAAATCTTCAAATGAATTACAAGTTTCAATTTGGGAGCAGCAACACATGAATAAAATTGTTCCGTCAATTCTTTACAATTTACCTGATCGATCTGATGAAGAAAATGCTGTATATTCTTCTGGAGATGGTGAATTAAATGATGATGATCCATATGCTTTGGCAATTCAGTGTCTAAGAGAGTTGATGGAAAAATCTTCCTTTGGTTCGCTGAGGGCTGTGCTGGAGCCTGTAATGAGTCACTGCGATGCACATAATAAATGGGATCCACCTCCAACTTTTGCAATTAATACCTTCTTCATTATTATTTACTCGATCCAGACTCAAACTGCATATTTTGTTATACAGGTTAGTACTTTGCAATACTTCGCATTTTTAATATTTATCTGTATTTTTAGGAACTTATTAACCATCTTGAAAATATGACAAATGCTAAAGCTTCAATCAGAATTGGTATTGCAACAGTATTACAAAGAATTGTTTCTAAATCTGGAACATCAATTGGACCATTGGTTTTGGGAATCTTTCATTCATTGCTTAAACGTCTTCGAGTTTCCGTTGAATTTCAACAATCCCGGCAATGCCCATCTGTTGATGAAGAAAAAGCCTTTCAACGAACATTAATGGATGCAATGGGTGATTTTGCTAATGCTTTACCAGATTATCAAAAAATTGAAATTATGCTACTCACAGCCTCAAACATTCCAATTATTACACAAGAAGAAAGAAAAGTTAAAACTAGTGATGAAATTTTACAAAAAGTTTTAGTTAAAACCCTCTTGAAGGTTTGTTTTTGCTGTACTGTAATTGATAATGATCCAACTTTTTAGGTTGCCACAAAATACAAAACTTTTTATTTTACAACATTATTTTCTGAAGCATTCTTAAAAACATTGCTGCAAATATGTTTAGCTCCAAATGCTGATGTTCGATTAAATGGTCAACAAGTTCTTCATACATTATTTGATCGGTAGTTTCTAATTTGGACTTTTGTGATTATTCAATTAATCTTTTTTAGGCATGATAATCTTCGACAACTTGCACATCTTCCATATATTCACGATGTTGAAGATCTTCAACTTTCAATCGAAAAATGTCCTCGACAAGATCTCGTTTTTATGCATCGTCAAATCCCATACATAACTTCAGTCCTCTTTCGGGTTGTTTGTTTAGCTGATGATGGAAATGATTCACGTCTTCTTGATCAGCTTGATGCAGTTTTATGTTCAATGTGTCTTCTCTGTGTGGAAGTGGGACATGATGAAACTCTGACAGAGCTCTTCCGGCTTGCTTTTGGTTTACAAGCTTTTGCTGTTGATACCAAGGATTGTCGATTTTCATTAAAGAAACGTGCAGAAATTCATAATTTGGTTGCAAAATTCTTAAATTTGTCTGCTCAATTATTAGCTATTCCAGCTTTATGTCAACACGTTACACAAGTTATTAATCTTCGAACTCAACGGGGACATCCAAGATTGAATATTGTTGCGTCTGCAGCTCCGTTGAAAGATCCTCTAAGAACGATGTCAAATGGAAAAGCTCCAATTGCTCATATGGAATCTGAAGATGATATTACCACAAGACCTCTTGGAATTGAAAGTGATCCATCTCTACTTTTTGATCTTGAAGATGTTTCTGAAGCTTTAAAATCTTCGAATAAAGATATTACAAGATTGCTTATCCCATTCAAGCCTTCATCAATTCCTGGAGTATCTACTGTAGCAGTTGATGAAATAATCGGTATTAAAGATTTAACTTCTAAGCAGGGTTCCGATATGCCTCCATTTGTTTATGGCCCATCATCATCCGTTATTTTTACAGCAACTGATGAAGCTGATGTTACAGATCATCGTGATATTGTTCAAGTTTTAGATGATGAAATTCTATCTCTTTCTTCTTCATCCATTGAATGGACTCCTCCAGCTTCTGAAATTAATTCTCGTCGAAATACAATGTTTGGTAATCATCATCCGGATCATAAATTGGCAGAATATAAAACTCCAATTACTTTGGATAATGTTCGAGCTGAACTCTCTCAACCAATTGATATGGGTGAAGAAGATCGAAAAGATCAAGCAAAATCACGTGAAATTGTACAAATGTTTCGTGAACGTCCACTGGATGAGCTCTCTGCAATGTTGGTAAAAGATTTGGAAGAAACAGATTTAAGTAAAACAATTGATTCACTGTGTAAAAGAAATAATGAATGGGCAAAAATTCAAGAATTTGGTTCCGTTGGAAAAGCCAAAACCATCTTTGATATCAAATTTCCATCAATCGTCAAATAATTTATATGAATATATTTAACATGGTATTATTTTTTAATTTTATTTTGTAATTTTTTGTACGGTAAAAACCGCCATGCAATAACAGATTTTTATTTTTATCATTTTTGTAAAACTTTTTTGTATTGTTTTTTTTGTACAAAAGAAATAAATTTATAGAGCTTTAATTATTTGATGTTGTTGGTTTTGGTAATTGCATCCATTTAGAATACTGTAGCTTTTTTTGTTTGAAAATTTTATACATACATTTTCTTACAGTATCATCAAAATTTAATACAGTTTAAAAATTAGGATCTGTAAAATCATTAAAATTACGAGTTTGTTGAAGCTTATAAAATTTAATGGTTCAATTCCAGAAGTGTCATACATGTTTGTGCTATTTGATGTTTGAAAAATTGTTGATGGAGTTCGAAGCTAAAATTTAAAGTGTATGGATTTAGGCTGTTTTGCTTAAATATTATGGTAAGAAGCTTACCCTAAAAAGTGTCCCCAAAACTGGGGCATCTAAGATTTCTCCGGTGAAAGTTGTTGAAAGAAAGAAAGCCAAATCTCCCCTTGATCCAATTAAATCTTCTTCTATCTGAGTTTCATTTTCAATTGCTTGCATTGTTCGAAAAACAAGAACAACAAAATGTTGCTTATCTAAAAAATTTGGAGATACAGTATTCACTTATACATTCATTTGATTACTGTAATACAGTAATCAATGGTGGTAAATTTGTTATTAAAAATCCTTACATTGAGTTTGTTGTAAAATTGTTGCATTTCCAATAATATAATTATATCCTCGATCAAAGCGTTGATTGGACTCTGTTAAATTAAAAATTGATTCACCAAATGATGGATAATTATAATACAAAAATATTGCAGATGGGATATAAAGAGGATCTGAAATATCTTTTTTATTTATGCAAATTTTAAACAAAAACTAAACAAACCAATCGCAACTAAGAAATGCAAGAATCCACCTTCAGCTGGAGGATAATCAAAAGCTACAGTATCCAAAATTGAAAAGGTTCCAACTTGTAGTACAGTTAAACCATTGGGGATTACTCCGATATTTGGTGCAAAATCTGCACCAACTCCTTCAATGGAAGCTAACTGAGCTGTGAGATTATCTCTCATTACCACACCTTTCACAGGCCCTAAGGGGATTATCGGGATCGCAGTTGGACTTAAGCCAGATTCAACAAAATCTAAAAAATAGTATTGAGTTATGTCTAAAAGAGTGAGGATATATGAAATCCACTTTTGGGATTTCACATATCTATGTCTTCTTACAATCAGATATTGTCATATTCTCTGTACTACAACATAGATACTGTATCTTTCCCAATGAAGTTGAAGTAGTTGCATTTATTCCACCAATAATGCCATTGTTATTTAAATTACCAGTGCCAATCCCAGCACCACCAATGCCAATCCCAGCACCACCAGTGCCAAAAGAATTTGCAGGTCGACATCGAAATCCAGTCGTGCAGGCATTTATACCCTCCGGGTCACATCCCACAACACTTTCATACTGTAAATTATCAGGGCATTGAAATTGTGATACAATTAAATCAATATTTACAAAAATCAATAAAAATACAAAAATATTTTTCATTTTATGACATTAAAAATTATTAAATAAACATAAAATGTTTTTGAAAGTGAGATGAAGGTTTTTGAAAAAAAATTGAGAGAGAAGAATTTGACCAAATCAGTTTTTTATAATTTGTTTGTTTAGCTGGTTGAAATTTGGATGGATAAAGCGAAGATAATGTTTCACATTGGTAAATACGATTTTTATTTTCAAGTTTATTAAAACCAGCATCTTTTTTTATCGAATCTTGGGTTTAAATCAGTTAATTAATTTGTTAAATTTTTTTATTTCATTTTGATTCTTTACAGTTTTCTTATTTACTATAGTATATTCAGCAATAAATAAATGATTCTTAAATAACGGTACATCAATGATCACGATTTTTGTCTAAGAATTAGTTTTTTTTTATTTCTGAACTCGATGAATTCAATAATAATTTTTTTAGCTGAATTTACCCTGAGGCATTAGAATCATTCGAAAATGGCATTTATGCTGATGGACTACTTTTTTTTTTACTTATAAGTAGTAAAAAGTAGTCCTTCTTTTTGAAAATACCAGATTCAGATTCTCCAACTTTAATTTAAAGTTTAAAGGTCCAAAAACAGTTTCAACATCTCATAAATTTAAAAAACGCCCTCGAATTAAAAACACTATGGTTTCCGCCTTTGCGGAGTTAAAGTAGCAATTACACTTTAATAGTTTCGTTCAAAGCCTTTAAAATTCGTCAAAAACCTTGGTCATAGTTTGGGTACATTTTTTTCCGCTGCCAAAAAAGGCCATATATTATTAAAAAAATATTCATTAAAAAGAAACACTTAAAAATGATCACTTGGACTTTCGACTATGGTTTTTTACCACGTTTAAAAATTTATAAAAACGCGTTTTTTCTAGAAAAAAATATTTTTGGTAAAGGTTACAGTATTATTTTTACAGGCATTTTTACTATTAAATATAATTTCTAATAATATTTTATGAATAATATATCAAATTTTTATTGAAAATTTGCAACAACAACCCCGCCAGACAAATTTATAAAGTTATTCTTTGATAAAGTTTGTGTTCATGCAATTTTTTATTTATATAATTTTTGAACATTTAAACTTTACCAAAAACAACAAAGTTATGCAACATTAATAATTCTAATGGCCTCATAAAGGCGAATAAAAACTGTATCTATAAAACTTTTAGAAGTTGTTTAAAAATAATTAATATTTAAATTTTCTAAGTAACAAAAAATAAATTGATTAAACTTCTTTACTCGAAATAAAACCACCTGTTTAATTTTAAAAAAAATGCCAAATGCCACTGGGCAGTAGGAGTAAAAACTACGCAACCACTTATTTGCATATTTGTTTAAAGAAGAAAAACATCTTTGTTCATTTTTGGTATTTAAAGCTTCTAAAAATATTCAAATTTTTAATATTTAAAGCTTCTTGAAAATATTCAAAATTTTAACAATTTCAACAAAAATAATGCCATTTTCTGAATCAAAAATTACTCCACCATGGCCATCATTTGTTGCTTTTTACCAGATATATTCTACTGTAGCTTTAGTAATTATTTGGGCAATGGTACCATTCTTACTGTATATCATTTTTACACAATCCCATAATTTAAAAGATTTTAAATGGACTATTTTGAATCATTCTTTTTGGTGTTTGGCATTGGAAACTGTTTTGGGGGTATCGAAACCTGTGTTGCTGGCTCCGGCATTTGCCGGATATCAAATCGGTCCATTTCGATATACTTTTGGAAATAATGCTACAGGGGTTACAGGTAAAAAAAATTACTTTAAAAAATTAAAGCATCAAATTAGTGTACATTTGTTTAAAAGGGTTTGAATAAAAAGCTTTTAGCAATTCCATGAACGTAAATTTGCATAATCCATTATAAACAAGAGTTGCGTTAATTTCTAAATTTATTTCACACCTTTCTATTTCAATAATAAAATTGAAACATTTTGGGGTACTGTAGGTTACAAATGTTATCCAAAAAAACTTATTTGAAAAATTTGCATAATTTAATTTAATCAAATGTACACTAATTTGATGTAGTATGCAAATTTTTCAAATAAGTTTTTTTGGATAACAAGTGTAACGTACAGTACCTCAAATGTACAAATTTTATTTTATTTTAGTGGAAAAAGGGGTGCATTAAATTTAAAAATTAGCGCAACCCTTGTTTAAAACGGATTATGCAAATTTATGCTCACGGAATTTTTAAAAGCTTTTTATTCAATACTTTTATCCTACAGTACCCCCAACTATTAATTGACAACATATATTTTTTAGGAGGGATATGTTGTGCCATGATATCCAGTTGTATTTTTGCCCTTTGTGCCACATTAGCTTCAAGATATTTGTTAATTTTTCCATCAAAATTAAAAGATTGGTTTACAGTCAAAAAATTTTTTTACATTGGAATTTTGATACCTATAATTTTTTATATTTTATTTGGAATTACCGTATACTTTTCTGGGAGTGAAACGTTAGAACAAAATTTTAAATGGGCAATTGAATATGATTCAATTTTGGAGGAGTACATCAAAAATGAACCAACTTTCACATTTGTACCGTCTGAATTTCATGGAGGTGTGGATATCATTCTTATTACCTTTTTTGTCAGTCTTTTTATTGGAGCTTTTACAATTATTATTTTTTTCAAATTTCAAGTTTCTAAACATAAAACTGTTTCTTTAAATAAACTTCATCGATCGTTGATTTTAAGTTCGATTATTCAAATTTTATTTACTTGTGGTTTTTTATTTTTACCAGTGATCTCTCTTGTAACAGTTATCTATTTTAATATTCCACATTCTGCAAATTATATGTGTTTTATGCTTTGTTTATTGACTTCCCATGGCTTTGTCGAATTTCTTGCAACACTGTATTTTATTCATCCTTATCGAATGTTTGTTGTTGGATTATTTTATAAGAATGTTCTTAAAAAGCCTATGGCAAGAACTGTCACAATTCCTTCATTTGCACGTTCTTCAATTGTTGTTCATGATAAATAATGAACTGTAGTTTTGTTAGTAACTTTAAATAAATGTTTTTATCAAAAAATTGCTTATTTTACAAAGAGTTTAACAGACTTACAAACTTCACCATTGGTGTTTGGTGAATCACGACGTAATTTTTTTCTTTTCTCGTAACAAAAAATGTATTTGTCTCAAACCCTGATAATCTGCAAAAATGCAACAAATATTTTAAGACATTTCAATCAATCAATCTCAAATTGAATTTTTAATATCGCCCAAATCATCCATTTCCAAATGTTGTTTTTTATGGTAATGGAAATTTTTTTAGAAAAAACCAAATCTTTAATTTACAATTTAAAACTGGAAACTACTTCAATTTTGATAGCATTTCTTTGAAGGATTGTTTCATCACTGAATCCGATTTTGAAATTATTGGCAAAAAGTGATCCATATTTTGTTGGAATCAATAACTGCAGATTAGCCGAGAATATATTTTATTTCAAGATTTGATCAATGCATTTCTGTATGCATCAGAATTTAAATTTATTGATCAAGCAATCCCAGAAACATGGGCTTTACATTTTCTTTCTGCAGAAAGAAAGGTTGCATTTCGAAAAATTCATCTCGAGAATAATGTACTTAATTTGGACAACGATGATTTGATTTTCTGTTGGTTGTCATAAAAAAGTATTATCAATTATGTATACCAGACTATTAAATTTCCTTTGGGGTTAATTTTGACCTTTTCATTATTTTAATATTATCGATTCAATCGAGGACAGTGACTCTGAATAAACCAAAAACCTTTCCATCATTTAAGCAAAAAAACATAACAAAAGTCATTCCTTGTTTCTCTAAAAATGCAATGCCATTTTTGTAACAGCTCTAAACACGCTGCTGAAAACTGTAGTAAATATTCAACTCTTCGAAGTCGATATTCAACATTAAAATTATGTCATAAATTTTGTTTATGTGAAAATTTTGTTAATGAAGAATATGCAACATGCCAATGTAAAACAGTTTGTGATGTCTGTCTTCAACAACATCATATTGCACTTTGTCCAAAACGAGGTTCTCTTATGCAAATTTTTGTCACATTAAATTTTTAAAACTTTTTAGATCCCAATCATCCTTCATTTGTTAACGTCAGTGAAAAAGAAGATGTAACAAAACTTGATGTGCCAATTTTTGATCGACTTTTTGCTTTAAGTGATCCAATTACAAAAATTAAGCTACAAATGACTTGCAAAAGTTTATTCAACTTGCCGAAAAATCAATATAAATTATGCAACGTATTTCATTGGAAGAATGCGAAACCAAATATTATTTATAATGGACACGCTTTTATCACTGGCAAAGATAATCTTGAAAATTTGGAAGAAACTCAAAACTTTATATTTAATTTGGAAAGTTTTTGTATTTCCAATCGTCAAATTTCGAAATCAGATTTAAAGATTTTATCAAGAAGTGATCCATTTACGGTAATGATTCACAAATGCAAATTTGATAGTGATTTATTGTTTCGTGAATTTGTGAAAGCTTTTCCTTACTGTATTGACTTTGGGTTTTATGCTTCAGAACTTCCAGATATTTGGAACGAAGATTTTAAATTGGCAAAAAGAAATGTTAACATTATGGCTCTGAAACGCCGATATTATTAAAATTGGTATTCTGATACAGATATCCAAATTAATTTTTGTTCCCGATGTTCAATATCATACCATTATGTCAATTTAATATTTATTTTCCAAGGTTTTCGAAATCTTTTTTTCCGAAAACGACCAAACAAACAAAAACGATAACTCTTTTATGATATTATTTATCACTTCAGGGCATAATCACATTTTGGTTTAATTATTCATGATAGTTGTGAATAAAGTTTTTCTATTACATATTTAAATCAGAACAAAAAAGCAAAAATTTATTCAATTAGGAAAAAAATTTACAGAAGTTATTTTCGGTTTACAAAAAAATTTGCATAAAATTTTAATTACAGTAATTCGATAAGATTTAATAAACACAATTGCCAAAATACAAAACGTAAAAGGATAAAGCATCATAATTCCATATGCAATCAAATAAATTAGCGGAAAATCCATTTTTGTTAAGAAGCTGATATGCAAATTTATCATATCAAAAATTGCTGTTGGCAAAATTCCCAATCCAACAAATACTATACAGGGTATTGCAAAACTAGAAAAACATAGTAATTGAATTACGGTAGTTTGAAACATCAGCTTAAATTCCGTTCGAGAATTTTCAGATTTTGCATAATCTGGATTTTTGGAGTACTGTAAATTGGCATAAATTATCCATAAAACAATTAAGAATCGAGAAAATGCATAAATTCCAGCAAAAATTATTCCGAGCAAATTATTGTAGCTGTCAAAAATTAGCATTGACGGATGTGTTCCAAAAATTACTGTAACATTCGAAAATTTTGTACTTAAAACTTTTAACACCCTTTCATCATCAACACAATTAACAAAAAATATAATATTTAAAATTACTGCTAAAATATAAGTAATAAACATGCAAATATAAGTTCGAATTCGAAGCTTTTTTGCTGAAGAAGGATATAAAATTTGGTAAATAATAAAATGCCGCTCTAAAAATGATAATTCTAAGGTATCAGCAAAAAGTGGAAGAATGACAACAAAAAAACAAGCTGCAAATGAAAAGCTTTTTGAAGATGTATTTGCCAATGCCCCGGAGGCATACAAAATGTCCAATGAAAATAATCGAATTGGTTGCCATAAAAAAACTATTAACTCCGCTCCATATAATCCAAATAACATAATAAACATTAGGATACGGTAGTTTAACATTTTTTCATTTGTACAAATATAAATTAAATATACAAATAATAAAAGTATTACGGTGGTTGTGGTAAATATGGCATAACTGTAATATGTAAAAATTTGAATATAGTTAAAATTTATTACATCTTTTTCAAGAATATTTGACATTTTTTTGGGAATGAAAAAAATAGTTTTTTGGCTTTTTTAGATTTTTTGTAGTTTTTAGGTCAACAGAAAACAGGTGCTTTTGAGTTATGAAAAATGCATTTTTGGTGACATTTAACAAAATGTGCAGATGTATTTGAATGCTAGACGAGAAAGGACAGGCAATCTATCCTTTGAAGTTTACTGTCAAAAAACAATTAATTATTAGCAAATGTACAAACCCTCCAGCTCCCTTTGATCTTTGCCGCTTTAAAGGTGAGCGTCAAATTTTGGCATGCCTCCTCCCACTCTAAAAACTTCTGATATCAGCTGCTCAAATATTTAAGTTATATGTAAATTTTTGATCAGTTGCGTTTTCGCATGTTTTTCAATGTTATTATTACAGTAACCGTTTTGCACTATTGCCTTTGTTCAATCAAAACTGAATGATTTGTTTATATGATTTTATCTATTGACTTTTTGGGCACTTTTCGTTGTTTTTCTTATAGATTTTTTGATTAAATTGATCGTTTTTCTTCTATTTTGTTGTAAAACCCCAAATATTTTTTGCAATTATGAGAAAAAGTTAATTGATTAAATTTGACCTGAAATAATTGGATAGATTCCCATATAAAAGCAAAACCAATGACTAAAAATTCACTCAGTTTTGGCATTTTCTTTAACTTTCATTTCCACTGTTCATCTATTTCTCGACTGCTGCTGCTGTATTTTTTAATTCAATTCAACAAAAAAATGGTTTCTCAAATTGTTAAACTTGAATATTACCAAACTTCTTCAAATGTTGTAATCAGTTTGCTTGAAAAGAATGCCGAAGAATCAAAAGTTAAAGTTGAATGTGAACCAAAACGCCTAAAAGTTACTTACGGAAATCGAATCCTTCTCAATACATCTCTTTGTGGTGAAGTTATCCCTGAAAAACTGAGTTATTCTGTAAAACCAAAAAAGATTGAAATTACTCTTGCAAAGAAAGATTCAAACCATTGGAATGTTCTCGAAGATACCCACAAAGATGAAATGGATGCCAAAAAACGAATTCCAACTGATCGATGGGGTGCTGTTGTTAAAGGTTTGGATTATTATTACTGTTGAAAAAATTATGTAATTAAAATATGCAAATTTTTAGAAATTGATGAAGATGAAGCAGAAGCGAAGGATGTCGATGGAGTTTTGAAGAAACTTTTTGCAAATTGTGATGATGATGCCAAAAAAGCAATGATGAAATCTTGGTCTGAATCGGGCGGAAAAGTACTTTCAATGAATTGGAATGAAGTCAAACAAAAGAAATGTGAATACAAATCCAAAAATGGTGAAGATTCAGATTAAATATATTTCCATTTTTTATGCAAATTTATTATTTATCTCTTTTTGTTCATTTTTTTTTTCTTATCTTTTATGCAAATTTTTGTTTTTCCACTTTTTGTGTTGCTTTTTTTTATAAATTTTTTTGAAATTTAAAACTTTTTTAACAAATTTGTCAGAAATTAGGTTTTAAAAAAGTTGTTCAGTTTATCACTACCGTATCTCCGTGAGAAACTACAAAATTTGCCATCTCTTTGTGCCAAAATCAGTCACACTTTTTGTGTAATTTTTGAATAGAAAAAATAAGTTATTTACCCTTAATTTTTTATATTTTATTTGGAATTACCGTACACTTTTCTGTGAGTGAAACGCTGGAACAAAATTTTAAAATGGGCAAGTGAGTTTTCATTAAAATAACAAAACCCTCCTCCTCAATTCCTAAAATTATGCCACCCTTTTCTGTGTAATTTTTTGAATTAAAATGAGTTTAGCGAAAAGTAATAAAGAGTTTAAATGTGCAAAAATGTTGTTGTAAAAAAATAATGTTTTTTATAAAAACAATTTATATAGTAAAGTTATAGTTTTTAAGAATTATTAAAAATATGAAAACGTGTCGTTCAAAGAGTAAAAATTATGATAATTTTATTTTTCAAAAACGTAGGAAATTTTATTTCTTTTTTGAAAAGTTATTTTAATTTGATAATTGTAATTTTTTAAGAAATGCTGTTACTCAACATCTGTTTATTTTCTCAAGAATGATAAAAAATTGCCTTTAAAAAGGCTTTCAAAAACATGCAAATCTTAAAAAATGTCTTCTAAAATTACACCTCCTTCAACAATTTTGCTTCAATTTTTTAGTATTTTTTCTACTGTAATTTTAATTCTGTCATGGTTAATTCTTCCTTTCTTACTGTATATCATTTTTACACAATCAAAAAATTTAAAAATGTTTAAATGGACATTATTAAACCATTTATTTTGGTGTTTGGCATTGGAAACTGTTTTGGGAGTTACGAAACCTGTGCTGTTGACCCCGGCATTTGCCGGATATCAAATTGGTCCATTTCGATATACTTTTGGAAATAATGCTACAGGGATTACAGGTATGTTAAAATATAGGTGAAAGTTTAAAGTATCAAATATGTACATATTTGCTCATCATAGAACAAATTATGCAAATTTTTGAAATAATTTTAAAAATTTCCAAAAGGGTTTTGGATAACCTACAGTAATCCAAATAGATATTTCTGTAACAAATTGGTACATTCACTTAATAGTTTAGCGCAATACTTGCTTGAAATAAATTATGCAAATTTTAGTTCAGGAAATTTTCCAAACTCTATGTTTTACAGTACCCAAAATATTAATGTCAAACATATTTTTTCAGGAGGAATATGTTGTGCCATGATATCCAGTTGTATTTTTGCCCTGTGTGCTACACTAGCTTCAAGATATTTGCTAATTTTTCCATCAAAATTAAAAGATTGGTTTACAGTCAAAAAATTCTTTTATATTGGAATTTTGATACCTATAATTTTTTATATTTTATTTGGAATTACCGTATATTTTTCTGGGAGTGAAACACTAGAACAAAATTTTAAATGGGCAATTGAATATGATTCAATTTTGAAAAAATACATCAAAAATGAACCAACTTTCACATTTGTACCGTATGAATATCATTTTTTAATTGATCTTGTAGTTTTGATTATATTGATTTTTTTCTTGATTGTGTTTGTGATAATTATTGTATTAATTAGGCATCAAGTTGCAAAATATCAAAATTTATCTTTATCAAAACTTCATAGATCGCTAATTTTAATGTCAGTTATGCAAATTTTAATTACATGTATTTTTCTTTTTATCCCAGTTATGGTTTTTGTTGCAGTTATTTGTTTTGGCATTCCCCATACTGCTAATTTAACAATTTCTATGCTTTGTTTTATTGTTTCACATTGTTTAATTGAATTTATTGCAACCTTATATTTTATTCATCCCTATCGTGTTTTTGTTGTTAAAACTTTTAATAGAAAAATCTTGCGTAAAAGTTTTTCTAAAAATAATGTTATCGTACCTGTTTATTCATGTTCAGTTACAGTTCAACAATAAAAAAGTTAAACTTTATATAAAAAAAATTTAATTTTTAACATTTAAAAATTACAAAAAAGGAAACTCCGGGCAACCGGATTCGAACCAGTGACCTAAGGATATCTGTTATGATTTCTTGGTTTTTGTTATTTAATGTAAATTTACCATTGTTAAAACGTTAAATCGTTTGTTGTTGTTTTTTGTAATAAAAATTTAATAAATCAGTTGTCAAAAAAAGATTCCGTTCCTAATTCCGTAAAGTACGGAACTCCGTCCATTTTTCACTACCGTATTCCGTAAACGAAATTTAATTCCGTTCCGTATTGAAATCTCAATTCCGCACATCGCTGATTGGTATAATTTAACCTCACGCACTATAATAAAAAATTCCATCAAAAAATGTATATACTGACAAAAAACAATTCGGAGAAAAACAATGGGCAGTCTTTTTCATTCGTTTGTGTGAATGTTTAACCCTTTCATTAAAAAAATTATTGATTTAAAATCGCAAAACATAAATCTCTCTATACCAACAAAAATTTGCCAAACTTTATTAGGTTTTTATTTAAGTTCTGTGCAAAACAGCAAGACTAAAAGAAAATATTTGATCTGTAAATTTCAATTATTTGAACTTAAAAATGCCATGCCATTTTTGTAATAGCTCTAAACATGCTTCAGCAAATTGCGTATTTTTCAAAACCCTCAGAAGTCGATATTCAACATTAAAATTATGTCACAAATATTGTTTATGTGAAAATTTTGTTAACAAAGAAAATGCAACATGCAAGTGCAAAACATTCTGTGAAGTCTGCCTTCAACAACATCATGTTGCACTTTGTCCAAAACGAGGTTCTTTTATGCAAATTTTAATCCAATAAATATTTGAATTTTTATAGATCCAAATCATCCTTTATTTGTTAAAATCAGCGATAAAGAAGATGTAATAAAACTTGATATACCAATTCTGGATCGACTTTTTGCTTTAAGTAATCCAATCACAAAATTTAAACTTCAAATGACATGCAAGAGTTTATTCAATTTTCCAATGACTCAATATAAATTATGCAACGAATCCTACTCAGAGGTTGCAAAACCCAATTTTATTTATAATGGGCATGCTTTTATTGCTGGGAAAAATGATTTAAAAGCTTGGGAAACACAAAACACTATATTTAATTTCGAGAGCTTTTTTATTTACAATCGTCAAATATCAAAATCTGATCTGAAGATTTTATCCAAAAGTGATCCATTTTCGATACATATTGATAAATGCAAATTTGATAATGATCTATCATTTCGTGAATTTGTTGAAGCTTTTCCTTACTGTATTGAGTTTCGTTTTGGAACTTCAATACATTAAGTGGATTCTGAAAAAACGAAAGAGAAAGAAACATTACATAAATAGTTTTTTTCATTGAGTTTTGCATTGAGTTATATATATGTTTTTATTCATCCCTATCGTGTTTTTGTTTATCGCACTTTTAATAGAAAAATCTTGCGTAAAAGTTTCTCTAAAAATAATGTTGTCGTACCTGTTTATTCATGTTCTGTTACAGTTCAACAATAAATAAGTTCAATTATATAATAAAAAATTTAATTTTCAACATTTAAAAATTACAAAAAGGCAACTCCGGCCAACCGGATTCGAACCAGTGACCTAAGGATATCCGTTATCTACGAAACTACAGTCCTCCGCTCTACCAACTGAGCTATGGCCGGAATGGAAGGGGACGCGAGAAAAAGTGAGAGAAGAAAAGCGTTTTACTTTTATCAAAAAAGACAGAAAAAGAGAGTGGGTGCTGAAAATTTTAAACAAAAATGCATGTTAAAAATGCAGAAACGAAAGCAAAAATGAGATTTGTTATATCAGTACGGATTAAATTTACTGCAGAAGAAGATGGTGTTGTTGAATTATCAAAATCAAAGGAATCGTGTAATAATATAGGTTCACCTCTGAAAATTTATTTTAGTATATACAGTAGCGTTCATAAGTATTGGCACAAAATGTTTTTTCACCAGAACTTTTTTTCAGGTAGTGGGACCTTTTTGAACTCCAACCCTATCTAGGGGCTATCCATATAGCACAACTTTGTACCCTGAAGGTCTTTACACGAAAAGTTTCGAATTTTTTTTAAAAAATCGATGTTTAAAAGTCTTGGCACAAATTTTTTTTAATTTGAAAAAAATTATTATTTTTTATTTTTTTAATGTCCAAACAATTAAAATATGTTTCTAACATCAATATTTATCATATTTGGGGCATTTGAACCCATTACAATACCTAAAATAGTAATCGGAATGAGCTCGAAATACTGTATTTTGGTCATTTTTGGTGTTTTTGCGGGACCTGTAAATCGGTGCACCAGCGGTGCATGGTGACACCATATACATTTTTAGATAGTCTTATATGTCATTAATAAGTATGGGAAGTTTCATACACCCCTCTTCAATACCCGCTTCAGGCCGATTTTTTGAAAAGGTCTCGTTTTTGACCGTTTTTCATAGTTTTTGTCATTTTTAAAAATTTTTCCACATTTTTCTGAATTTTTTGACGTTTATGGTCTATCTTTGATTTGATGACTTGAAGCGGGTATTGAAGATGGGTGTATGAAACTTCCCATACTTATTAATGACATATAAGACTATCTAAAAATGTATATGGTGTCACCATGCACCGCTGGTGCACCGATTTACAGGTCCCGCAAAAACACCAAAAATGACCAAAATACAGTATTTCGAGCTCATTCCGATTGCTATTTTAGGTATTGTAATGGGTTCAAATGCCCCAAATATGATAAATATTGATGTTAGAAACATATTTTAAAGGAGATCTTTCATTTGCTTCGTTTTTTATTATTTCGCAAGAAAGTTCGCGAACCGCATATAACTTATTTTCAGGGATTTTCGCTTTTTTCTATTGTTTTTTGTTTATAAAAGAAATATTTCTTTAAATATTTCGTAATCATTTCAAAGAAAAAACTTTTTTTGTTGACAAAAAACAATAGAAAAAAGCGAAAGTTCCTGAATATAAGTTATATGCGGTTCGCGAACTTTCTTGCGAAATAATAAAAAATGAAGCAAATGAAAGATCTCCTTTAATTGTTTGGACATTAAAAAAATAAAAAATAATAATTTTTTCAAATTAAAAAAAATTTGTGCCAAGACTTTTGAACATCGATTTTTTAAAAAAAATTCGAAACTTTTCGTGTAAAGACCTTCAGGGTACAAAGTTGTGCTATATGGATAGCCCCTAGATAGGGCTTCAAAATATAGTTGGAGTTCAAAAAGGTCCCACTACCTGAAAAAAAGTTCTGGTGAAAAAACATTTTGTGCCAGTACTTATGAACGCTACTGTATTAAAGTTACAGTAATAAGGACTTATTTCAATATAAAACCCTTATATTAATTAATTGCCCACTTAAAAACATGTTGTTAACTCACTTTAGAATCTTTACAGTATCCCTTTCTTCTCTAGTCAAATCTGCCGTTACAGTAACCATTACGACTCCAAACAACAAAACTGTCAACAAAGCAAAATAATTAAAAGCAGCCATTTTTCAACAAAAATTTTTACAAAAACTGATTCAAGCTTTTCATGTTTCTCTTTTGCCACTTTTAAGCTCAGACTTCTCTCGAAACTTTTTAATGCATTTTCCCACAATTAAAAAAACAGAAATTATTCCTTGTTTAGTCTTTTTTCTTTTCTCTTTAAAAAGTCAAATTTATGACATTTTACAATATACAATTTCGACATAGAAAAAAAGAAAAGAAATATATAAACGTCACTGAATTAATCAAATTCCTATCAAAGTAGTATCACAAAAATAAACCATTTTTGAAAATTAGTAAACATGTTTGGGAACTTCAGCATCACCTTGCATAAGATATTTCCAATGTAAAGGACCTGAAAAAAGTCAGAAATTAGAAAAAAATAAACAATGGTTGAGTACATACCTCCATGCCAGCCAGACACTTGTTGCGGAGTAGCTTTTCCTAAAAGACCATGATCTGAGAAGCGTTGATACTGCCATAAAAGTCCAAGTAAAGTTGCAGTCGTGCCAACAATAATTCCGACAGTAATATTATTCTCTGAAAAATAGTATATTAGAGTAATGGTAGAAGCAAAAAGGAAATGAATATCGAAAAATTGAATTCAAAGGTGAGATAGAAAATCAAATAGTCAGAAACTAAAGTTTAAAAATTTTGGATGTTTTATAAAAAATTTATCAAATCACCTTTACTATCTCAAGTATTGTAAGGCAATCCGATCCGAAACTCAAAATATCGGATCACGGATCAATCCGACATATTACGGATCGGATTGACGGATTGGAAAATTACACGGATCGGATCAACGGATCAATCCGTCAAATCGGATCACGGATTGGTCCGTCGGATCATTAGTAAAAAAAGGCAAAATTTGACCAAAAACATTTTTACCGAAGTTATACAATAGTTATTAATGAGAAATAATAACAAAATGAATCAAACTTCTCGTTTTTTAAAAAAAAGAGAATGAAAGAAGAAATAAAAACCTTTCAACATTACTTTAAAGTTTTAAGCAAATTTGCATAAACGGATCCTGAATTTTTACGGATCGGATTGTCGGATTGAAACGGATTGGGGAATCTTACGGATCGAATTTACGAATCGGATTAACGGATCAATCCGTCGGATCGGATCGGATTGCCTTACAATAATCTCAAATTTGCCAAAGTATTATAACACAACTTACTGATAGATGCAACAAAGGCACCAGTAACTGGTCCAGCATAAAAATGATTGGTAAGATCATCTTTGTTACGAATTGTTGCAGCAGTACAAATTGCAACTGCCCATGTTGATGCTACAGCTGTTGGGAACGGTGCAAGTTTAAAATACCGTTTAACAAATCCACGAGCCGTAAAATCATTAACAGGAATAGATTGTGTTGCACGAATTTCAAGCATTGTATAAGGTATCACTAAAAGAATCATATACAAAAATAAGTAAAAGTTGAGTGAGAAATCTTACTAAAGAAGCCAGCATATTTTGCCGCACAAAGAGCCTTTTCCACACAACCTTCATTCAAAGGTTTATCAAAAAAGCGTGGACCATATTGTTGAATGCTTGATGTTGTTAATGATCCGATACCAAGTTTATGAACAGGAGAAAGCGTAAGTTCACTCATTGTTGGATTAACAGGAATTCCAGGATGTTCAGGACTAATATCATATTTCTCCAAAATCTTTTTATATTGTAAACTGCCTTTCATGACCTAAAAATAACCATGTAAAAGTAGCAAATACAAATCTAATCTTACCTTTTGTTGAAAATCAAATAAATTTCCTGGTTGATCACCTTTCATAGAAAGATTTGGATGATATTTTGAATCAAGACCCATTGGACCAGAAAGTGAAGTTCCATCAGCAACTGGAGGATCATAGCTAAAAAGAATTAAATGTAAATGAAGAAAAGGAATGCAAAGAAAAGCAAAACTCACAATCGTGGATCTTCTTCACGAAAAGCTGGTTTATTGCCATAGAATCCACCTCTTCTTAAAACAGGATCTTTAAAGCCAGGTTCAGCCCACCATTCAGGTTGTTTTGTGCTAAAAAGGATTCGTAATTTTTAAACAATAACAATAGAAAGATCCATACTATTTTCGATCAGAATATAATCCAATCCATGGTGGACGTTGATGATTGTATGTTGGTCGTAATGGGCCATCTTCATCATGACCCATTTTGAGAAGATCAATTCAAGACTTATGCCTAAAAGGGAGGAAACTGTAATAATAATAATATTTAAGTAATTTTAGAAATTAACACGTTTTTTGTTTACCAAAAATTAAAAAGTTGGACAGCAAATTTTTTTTGTTAAATTTTTTTTCAAAGAAGGGTTAAAATTCGTGTCAGGAATTTATTTCTTCGTGTTTGTGAAAAAAATAAAACATTCAAAAAGCTGTAAAAATTTAAAAAAAAACAGAAAAAACAGGTAAATAGATATAGAAATTATTTCAAAACAGTTAATTAAAATATTTTCATTTTTGAATCTAGTTCTTCCTAGGCAGCAACATCCAAGAACAACCACAAGATTGTGGTATTATAACATAAATGTAATAGAAGATCACATGCTCTTTTTTCAACAATTTTGATGAACTCATTAATTAAATCTATCCTGCTCACACCACTTTCTTGAATAGAGCATGGAATACAGTAAAACTATTTTTAAAAAAATCCTTTTTTCTGTTGCTGTTTAATGAAATTGTCCCGTTAATTTTGCTTTGTGAGTTATTTTAAAGCTTTTATCTTGTAATGAAAATTTATTACTGTAATGTGAGAGAAACAACGAACTAGATAATACTTCTTTTTTTTATCGTGAAATAAAATTTCTATCATATTTACAAACTCCTTTCAAAAACACAGGCGATTTAACGGTAACATGCCTCTTTGCTATTGCAAACTCTTTCATCCAATTCGGGGGAAGTTTAGAAAATCCAAACTTAAAGTCAATACAGTAAGGAAAAGCTTCCACGAAATCGAAAAATGATAAATCTTCGTCAAATTTGCATCTATCAATACGTATCGAAAATGGATCACTTTTGGATAAAATCTTCAAATCAGATTTTGAAATTTTTCGGTCGATAATAGAAAAACTCTCCAAATTAAATACAATATCTTTCGTTTCTAAATCTCTGAGATCATCTTTATCAGTGATAGCGGCATATCCATTATAAATCATGTTCGGTTTTGCAGTCTGTGAATTGTAAATGCTGCATAATTTGTGTTCAATTTTTTGCAAATTGAATAAACTTTTGCAAGTCATTTGAAGTTTAAATTTTGTAATTGGATTACTTAAATCAAAAAGCCGATCCAAAATTGGCACATCAAGTTTTATAACGTCTTCTGTTTCACTGACGTTAACAAATGATGGATGATTGGGATCTAAAAAGTTTTAAAAATTTAATGTGATAAAAATTTGCATAAGAGAACCTCTTTTTGGACAAAGTGCAATATGATGTTGTTGAAGACAGACATCACAAAATGTTTTGCATTTACAAGTTGCATTTTCTTCATTAACAAAATTTTCACATAAACAATATTTATGACATAATTTTAATCTGGAATATCGGCTTCGAAGAGTTGAATATTTATTACAGTTTTCAGAAGCATGTTTGGAGGTGTTACAAAAATAACATGTCATTTTTTTATTCAAATAAATAAAATTTTTTGGAGTGTAGTTTTTTTGTTGTCCAGAAATGAGAGACCCTAAAATAGTTTTGAATAATTTTTGTTGTTCGAGAGATTTATGTTCTGTGACTATGGATCAATAATTTTTTTATAGCGAAAAGGTCAAAGAAACACAAACTATGAGTCAAAGAAAAAAACGTCCCCCTGTTTTTATTAGGATTTCTTTTTGTCGACTAATATAATAACAAATTGATGCATAGTTTTGGACAATTTAGAGGAAAATATTATTTGAATCTTTCCTGCTCACTTCACTTTCTTGGGCACTTTATATGCATCAAGTTTGTGTTACAGTACATTTTAATCCAAATCGTGATTTTTTTGTGTTCGATAAAATTAATTTGTAGAGGTATGCTCTGTAAAAAACACTTTATTACTGTTACGTAAAAACTGTGGAAAAGTATAAAATAACAATAAAATAACTTTTTTTTTGGTGTGGTGAGGAAGTTAATCAAACTTCAATTGTTGAAGTCAAGATCTTTCATTTCAATTTAAAAAGGCTTCTGAAACGGAATCAAATTTTAATTGAAATATAAATAATGTAAAGTAAGTTTAATTTAATAACCATTTTTAAACTGAAATGGTTATTAAATTGGAATAGATTGAAATTCAGGATTTCTATTGTTTTTTCTGGAAATGGTTTTTCTCTTTTAGCTAAAGATAAGGATGGACGAGGGCCTAGGGCTTTTTCAAAAGCCCTGAAAGCCCGGCCCTGGCCCTAGGGCCGGGTCAGGGCCGAAAAATTTGGGTCCTCGTCCATCTTTAGCTAAAGAACCAGAGAAGAAAATTTTTTTCAAGACAAAACAATAGAAACTGATCTATATCAATTTGAACAATAAAGCAGCAAATGGCAGATGCCATTTACGAAGGCAAAGATTTCGTTGGAATCGCTTACCGAATCAATCAAATTAAGGTGGACGCATGCTTCGAATTAAAAATGGAAAAGAAGTTATTTTTGCTTTTTCAGGATCAAATTTGAAATAATGAATCTCATGCTGATTTCCATATTTTATGCCAAATTTAAAATTCCAACTTTTTTCATCTGCTGGAGAAATTGCTTTGAAACTCAATAATCGACGACGAAATGTTTCATAAATCTTTTCGGAATAATCAAAATTATAAGTTACTTTAAAGCCTTCATTGAATTTATAAAGATTGATTAAACTTTCGTAATACAAGTTGTGATAATAATCAAGTTTATTCGTTGATCCTTTATGACGAAGTCTTTTAATGTTAACATTTCTTTTTACCATAGCAAAATCTTTAATCCACAGACCTGGAAGGTTTGAATCTGCAACCGAAAAGTCAATACAGTAAGGAAAGGCATTCACAAATTCACGAAATGATAGATCACCATCAAATTTGCATCTGTGAATCATTACCATAGTTGGATCACTTTTCGATAAAATCTTTAAATCTGATTTTGAAATTTGACGATTGATAATAAAAAAGCTCTCCAAGTTAAATACAATATTTTTCGTTTCTAAATCTCTGAGATCATCTTTTTCATTGATAGCGCCATGTCCATTACAAATGGTATTCGGTTTTGCATTTTTCCAGTAAAAGATGTTACATAATTTGTATTGAGTCTTTGGCAAATTGAATAAACTTTTGCAAGTCATTTGTAGCTTAAACTTTGTGATTGGATTGCTTAAAGCAAAAAGTCGATCCAAAATTGGCACATCAAGTTTTATTACATCTCTATCGCTGATTTTAGCGTATGAAGGATGATTTGGGTCTAAAAAGTGTAAAAAGTTTTATGTATAAAAATTTGCATAAAAGAACCTCGTTTTGGACAAAGAGCAATATGATGTTGTTGAAGACAGACATCGCAAAATGTTTTGCATTTGCATGTTGCATTTTCTTTGTTAACAAAATTTTCACATAAACAAAATTTATGACATAATTTTAATGTTGAATATCGACTTCTGAGAGTTTTAAAAAATACACAATTTTCTGAAGCATGTTTAGAGCTATTACAAAAATGGCATGGCATTTTTAAGTTCTAATAAATGAAATTTACTAATCAAATATCTTCTTTCAGTCTTTCTGTCTTACGCCGGACATAAATAAGAACCTAATAAAGTTTGGCATATTTTTGTTGGTAGAGAGTGATTTATGTTTTCAACCTATGTAAAATGGATTGTGTTGTCTGTCTGTCTGTTTGTCAGTTTTTTGTACCCATTTTTTTGAAATTGTTTTGGTACTGTCAGATGTATTTTTTTATGCTGATTCCGAATATGTTAATTTTGTTTTTCGGACGAAATGGTAAATGGGTCAAACGGCCTGTTAAAAATTTGCATTTTTACAGAATTCTTGCAACGAAAATTTCTTTTCTTTTGCAAGCTTGCTTTGACCTACATTTCTTTTTTGCAGTTGAGTGCGCATGATTTTTGTTTTGTATTAATTTTTTGTATTATTGCATTCAGATTAAAATGAGGAATCAGTAATATGGAAAATGTTAAGTAATAAATAATTGTGGTAAAATTCATGATAAAATATAATCTTTTTAAATTCAATTTTTTTTATTTATTTAAAATTAAATGGTTTCGAGTGCAAAATGAAGAAAATGAAATTTTTTAGTGACCCAGTAATATGTAATTTGTGGTAAAGTGGGAAAGTAATAATGTTTGTGTGTAATGTGTTTGAGATTGGTTGGGGGCCTTTCAGATGGAACTTTAATAAAGAATAAATGAGGATAATAACGATATTTCGGTTTTTAAAATTTTAAGATAGTATTTTAGCTAAAATTTTAGTAATCAGTAATTTGTGGTACAATGTTAAAATTTTTATAAATGTTATTCTCTCAATTTTTGTTAAAGTGTTTAGGCTTAACTGAAAAATAAAAAAAAATAGTTTACTCCAAATTTAAATATTTTTTCAATGAACCACTAATAATTAATTTTGGTAAAGAAGTAATATAGTAATGTTGTTAAGTCGATTTATACGAAAAATATTTATTGTTTGATAACTGGGGGATGGAATTGTACCAAAAAAAATAAGTATATCAGATAAACAAGTTTTAAAATTTTGATGGTTTATTTTAGTAATATGTATTTTGTAGTAAAGTGGTAAAGTAATAATGTGGTAAAATGTTTTGTGTGTAATATGTTTTGACTTTTGTTAGGACCTGAAAAAAATTGATGATAATAGAGGATAAACGAGAGTTTAAAATAAGATGGTATGTCTTAGTAATAGAAAGGACCTGTTGTCCAGTAATAAGTAATATGTGGTGAAATGGTAAAATTTCCAAAAAATATATTGTTTTTTATTATCGTTGAACGTTTTTGGTATGAATGAAAAGTAAAGGAAAGTAAAAAATTTTTTGATGATCTCGTATAATGTAATTTGTGGTAAAATGGTAAACTAATAAAGTGGTTAATTGTTTTGTTGTGAAGTGTTTGTGTTTTGTTAAGGACGTGTCGGCTGGAAGTTTAAAGACAAATAAAGTAAATTTTGGATAAAAATTTTTGAAAACTGTCAATGTGGAATTTAATAATAATTAATTTGCGGTAAAATGGTAAAAGAAAAAAAATATGGTTAAATTTTCATGTTAAAAATGTTTATGTTTGTTAAAGATCTGTCAGATGGGAATGTATGGGAGAAAAATGAGGATAAGTAATTTGTATAAAAATATGAAGTGCAACAATGGTAAATTTTTGTTATCGTTTTTTATAAATACAATGCAAAATTGAAATTTTAAAAAATGTGGTTATCGTGGGTGCAGTAATTAATAACGTGTGGTACAATGTTTAAATTTTTAAAAAAGTGGTTTTTTCACTTTCTGTTGAATGTCTTTTGGTTTGCATGAAGCATGTTAAAAATTTTTGGTGTATCAATTAATTTGTGGTAATGTGGTAAAATGTTTTATTTATACAGTGTTTATTGTGTGTTAGGGATTTGTCGGGTTTTAAATAAACGATAGAAAGGTGAAGATAATGTGAGATATACTAATTAAAATTGTTGTTGTGTACATGTAATAAGTGATTAGTGTTAAAAACAACAGTGACATTGATGTCTTCTTTGATGTGTTTTAGTGTAGCACATACAAATTATTGTTCTAGAATGTGTGTGTCAAGAATACTTATATATAAATGTGAAATATTATTTGAAGCAGAAATAACGTCGATAAATACTCACAACATTACGCTGTAACTACCACACTCAGTCACAATTTTCTCCCCTTTACGCGACTTTATGTCATTATCTTAGTCCTAAGACTTTATCTCAGACTTTAGCTAAGTTTGTTACCGTGATGCATTGTTGGGCACAAGTTTGAAACATTGCATTTTCGATATATGTTCATAATGAAATTTTTAAGGCATTTAAAATTGTAATTTTTTTGCTGTTGCAAAAAAGTCTTGGGGGGACTCACGTAGGGAGGCCCCCAAAAAGTCTTGTGCGATTTAAAATCAATAATTTTTTAAAACTAAAAGGTCAAACATGCACACAAACGAAAGAAAGGGACATCCCACTGGTTTTCTTCTAATTGTTTTTTGTGAGTAGATAAAATTTTTTTGATGAAGTTTATTGACTACAGTAATTGCATTTGATAAAATTAAAGTTTGAATTTTCATAATAATTTGTTACATAATTTCTTTGAAATTAAAATGCAATAATGTTTAATTAACAAGCATTAAAATTTAAATTAAATTGTTGCATCATTCTTACGTTATTCTTTCAACCAACTTTTTAAACCAAAGAAAGCGCTGTTAGCATAGAAATATTTCGTCAGATGCTTAAAATGTTAAAAAGTTTTATTTCGATGATTTTTTTGTTTTGAAATGTCAAATTTTACCAAAATTTTTGCTTCTAGAACGACGTTTTTCCTTTCCTAATTCTGATAAAGAAGAAAGATAAAATTTTTGTTAAAAAGCTGTTGAAATTTTTTCGGAAATTTAAAAACAAAAAGTTTAAAAAATGTGTCTGGATTTTCGTTTAAAAAAGTTTTGGTCCATTCTGGCTTAAAAAATTGCATCACTCTGATAAAAATCATAGCCGCAAGCATTAGCTTTAGAAAAACAAAACTTCATTTCAGCTAAAACTTTTTCATTAGATTTGGTCGTGATTTTTTTGCTCACTATTTTTTTAAAAGATTTGTGTTGGATTTTAAAAAGTTTATGTTAGTTAAATTTATTTTTCAGATGTCAACAAAAGAAGATCAGCAATTTTTAAAGAAGCAAATTTCTGGGAATTCTCAAAATGATAGCAGTAGCCAATTCTCCAATCTTAATTTAAATCATGGGCACAAATGTTCAGATGGATTATTACCTGTACAATCATTTAGCAAATCAAATAATCACAAACAGAATGGTAAACAAAAAAAACTGCGATTCTATAAATTAACAAAATAAATTTTTTTTAAAAGCTCCATGAAAGTCAATTTAAATTTTTAAGTTCAAGATAAAGATGACATCAAAGCATTTGTAGAATTGTAGCAACTTTCAAAATATCAGATTATACTGTAACTGACAATAACAAAGAAAAAGGACAATCTTCTTGGAATAAAAAAGATTCAAATTTTAAAACTTTCAAAAGTCTTTCAAATGATGAAGTTGAAGAAGGAAAAAGAAATCCTTTGATGAAGGGCTGCAAAAATATCAATACCAGCACCTTATCACTTCATATTGCAGCATATGAAAATTCTATTGAAGCTGATTCAAAGGAAATTGAAGATATTTCAAAGAAATCCAAGACTTTCAAATCTGTCTCTAATTCAAAAGCGAGTTCTTTCAATTAACAAAAAAGTGTTTATGGCATTTTTCATTTAGGATTCCTTTGAATTTCCCCGACAAATGGAAGATGGAAATAAAGCAACTGCACCAGAAGTTCAGCAATTTAGATCATCTCAAAAATTGCTAAAACCAAATCAAGGTAACTTTTATTTTTTACCAAACATGGTAACAAATAACTTTTTTACAAGAAAAAAATAGTTTAAATGATTCTAAAAACTTTGAGTTTAAGATGGCAGCAAATTGCCACGGCATGCAAATTTCCTTAAAAATAAGGTATCTTTTCAATTTGCAATTAAACTAAAACCACGCTTTTTTTGTTCCATACTCGACTATGGTCGTTTTTTTTCCAAAAAAGTCTCAAATTAGAGCACATAAAGATTACAAGATTTGTAGTTGCTTTTTAAAAAATTTGAGATCGATTAAAGGTTTGAGGAAACAAACAAAATAACTCTTTTTCGGTTGGCAAAAAACATTATTGTTGGCAAAGTGGTCATCGCGCAAACAACCTCGAGTTTTGGCTACTTTCTCTAAAACTGAGACATTTACAAAAGCTACATTTTTGGGAAATGATTATCCTTGAGCCTAATCAAATCCAAAATTTTTTAAGCTAAAATCTTTAAACATCTACCTTTTCTACAACAGTATCATTCGTGTCCTAATTGTGACTTATACTATTTTTAAAAAGCAGTTGTCGAGGAACATTATTTGTCATCAAAATCATCATTGCTCTTTTTTCTCTATGCTTTTCAACATAGATTAAGTAATTTTATTTTTACAGATATGCCTGCAGATGAACCGATGGATACTTCTGCTTCTTCCACAATTGAAGTAACAGATTCTTCGGTGAGACTATATTAATATTTAATAATAGATAAATTGCTCCCTTTTCTTTACAGAGTGATTTTACGCATAAGCAAAATGTTCTTCGAACTGTGCTTGGAATCTCTGAAGGTGGCGCAAAAGTTCCTCCTGGAATGGCAGAAACTCTTCCAATCATTGAAGCTTTAACTTGGTCATTGGATGCTACTTCTCTTTCAACTCAAGATGATGTAACTGCAACAGTTGAAAATCTTCTTCATCATGTCCTCTCTGAAATTCAACCTGTTAATTCTGGGATGGAAGTTGATTCTGGAAGATTGGCCAATGTTTTTCAATGTGATTACTTGGATACTGTTGCAACCTCGAAGGCTTTCGTCGCAATTAAATACTTTTTGTCCTCTCTTGATCGCCTTGAAAAGATTAATAAGCATGCGGTAATCGTTGCTTTCTTTCACTAGTAAAAATTAATCAAAAAATCATTTAGGGTGCTCACAATGAATACTATGGTTTCCTCAAACTTGGATTCGAAACTTTCTTCGTCACTTTTCTTCGTGGATATACAGCTTGCAATATTCCAGCAAAAGAAATTTATTATTCATTTGCACATCTTTTGCTTAATGATATGATTTCTGAAAATATGTTAAATTCAATTGTAAAATTTTCACAAAATGATGAATTAACTGATCCTGATTGCTTGGCTGATATTTTTAATCCTGTTCTTGATGTCCTTCGACTTTGTATAGCAAGCTCAAATTTATCCTTGAATGATGATATGACTATGGAAAAGCCATATTATGTTGTTAAAAGCCTTCTGAATATTAAAGTTGGTACATCTCGTCCATTCGCAGATTTAATTGCTGCTCGTCCAGATTTCTGCCCAAAAGGTTATACTGGTCAACGCGGAAGAGAACTTTCAAAGATGAGCTTTTTGGGACCTTTCTTGGCTATGGGAGTTTGCGATATTGAAGGTGAAAGCAGTCTTTATGCTGGTGCTGATCGTTACTTTGATGCAGAACATATTCCACATGATGAAACTCGATTCAAGCTTTACGATGTTTATCAAGGTCGGATGAATAATTATCGGGTTAGTATACTGTAGATTTACAAATTCAAATTACATTAATATTCTTTTTTAGCGCTTAATGGTTGATATCTTTCATCCTTTATTGGTAAATGCTTCAACTCGTGAACGTGCTTTGGATTACCTTTCGGCTTTACTTAAAACCAATAAAAAGCGTGCACAAATTCAAGCTGATGATAATAAACTTGCTTCTGATGCATTTATGGTTAATCTTATGTGTATTTTGCTTTCACTTTCTGAAAAAGTTACTTTGGATAAAGTTGTTGGATCATATATCTTCCATTCAAAAACTCGTGTTGATATCAAAGATGAAACTCGATTGAAGGCAACCTCAGATGAAGTTGAAGAATATACTGGAACTTTAGGTAAGGCATTCTTAAGTTTATGAGTTTCTAAGTTTATTGTTACATTTTATAGAATTGGATTATGAACCTCGTTTCCCAACTGAATGCTTCTTTATGACAATTCATGCCATTCATACTGGATCAAATCCTATCATTCAACGGCTTAAACATGTTCGACGCCAATTGCAACAAATTCATCAAATTGTAAAAGATCTAGAAGCACAAATGGAAGCAGCTTCAGAAAGTAAGAAAGCTCGATTAACTGAAAAATTGAAATTCCAAAAGAGTAATCGTGATGTAAGTTTTTGGATTCAGGATAAAATTTATGAAGTATAATTTTACATTTTTAGCGAATTATTCGAACAATTCTTTGCATGGAATGCACTCTTCGAGATCGAAGTATTCTTGATCGTATTCTTTTATTCTCTGATCGACAACTTTCTTTCTTAATCTCAATGATTAATCCAAATTAGTAAGTTTTTTTCTCTATAATCTACAGTATGATAAATTTGTTATTTTAGTCAACAAAAGTTTGATGAAATTCCTGATCAACCTCCAAGAATCTTTCAAATGTATCCAGAATTTTATCTTGAATCAGTTCTTGATTTTGTTGTCTACACTTTGCAATCATATCCTCAACTTCTTCTTGAACTTCGACTTAATCTTCCTCAACAACTTTTGATGTTCCTTTGTGCAACGCATTACTTCAATAATCCTTTCTTGGCTGCAAAAGTTGTTGAAGTTGTTTATTCAATTTGCCCTGAAATTAATCCACCAATGGAAAGTCTCTTTTCTTCATTGGTAAGCACACAATTGGCCATGGATAAGCTTGTTACGAGCATGATTAAATTTTATTCTGATGTTGAAAGTGGCACAGATTTTTATGAAAAGTTTAATATTCGTCGAAGTATGCAAGTTATCTTCCGATCACTTTGGAAAATGCCAATTTATCGCTCAAAGATTATGGAAAATGCAAAGTAAGAATATTACCTGTGACAAGTCTTACCAGTCGCCGCATTGCGGTGAACGCAATGCGGTGACCGCATCGTGCTAAGAATTTTTGACTGGCGGGCCCCTTTTTTTGTTTGAATTTCATGTTTCACTCGCGTTTTTTCCTTTTTTCAAACGAAAAAAGTAGCCCGCCAGTCAAAAACTCTTAGCGCGATGCGGTCACCGCATTGCGGTGACTGCAATGCGGCGACTGGTAAGACTTGCCACTGGTTTTAGGATTACGGTAATTGTATTTCTCTTTTCTTTCAGTGAATGCAATGAAGAATTTGTTCGATTTGTTAATATGGTTATCAATGATGCCACATATCTCTTGGATGAATCTCTTGCAAATCTTAAAAAGATTCATGATGTTGAAAACAAGATGGCAAATGAGATTGAATGGGCGGCAATGAATGATGAAGAACGACAACGTGAAACTGATACCCTTTCAGAAGCAACTCGAACAGTTCGATCTTGGTTGATTATGGGTGATGATACAATGGATATGTTTGGATATTTAACACGAGATGTCCCAAAGCCATTTTATCTTGATCCACTTGGTGATCGAGTTGCATCAATGTTAAATCATAATTTATCCGAGGTTTGTATTGATGCTTATTTCTTTTTAATAATTACAGTATACCATTTTTTAGTTATGTGGTTCAAAATGCACTGGCTTAAAAGTTCGTGATGCTGTAAAACGCTTCCATTGGGATCCTCGTCGATTGCTTCAACAAATTGTTGATATTTATCTCAATCTTGCTTCTGAAGAATTTTCCATCTGTGTTGCAAGTGATGAACGATCATATACTCCTGAAAAATTCAATACTGCCATTCAACGAATTAATAATGTTCTTCCAATTAGTGCAAGTGAACGCTTTAAAAATCTTGGTGAAGCCGTTAAAGCTAAATGGGAAGAAAAGCAACGGCAAGAAGAAGATTATGGAGATGATATTCCTGAAGAATTTTTGGATGCTCTTGTTTATACTTTGATGCGAGATCCTGTTCGACTTCCATCTGGAAATAATGTTGATCGAAAGAATATTCAACGCCATTTGCTTACAGATCAAACAGATCCATTTTCTCGACTTCCATGTACTGTTAATGATTTGGTTCCAGGTAAATTTTATTCTTACCCTTTTTAAAAACTTTGACTTATTCTAATTTTATTTTTAGTTCCTGAATTGAAAGCCCGTATTGAAGCTTGGATTCAAGAACGCCAAAATCAGCCAAGAAATTGAAAAATCTGAATTTATTTTGCTCAATAATATTATTTTTTGTATTTGCAATTTCTATGCTATTATTACTTTGAAAACGTGTTTTTTTGGTTTTATTTTGTAAAAGTTATTATGAAATGTATTCTTTTTTATTGTATCAATTATTTCAATAAATTATTCAAATCAAATTTAGTCTGTGATACTTTTGTAGAAATTGTTGTATATGTAAAATGGGATACGGTAGAAAGCTCAATTTTTGATCTTTGGCAATTTTCAATAACTTTTCGCATAATGCCCACCTAGAAGTGATCTAGTTTTCCGGATTTGGTAAATTTCGATTTTATCGTTCTATGAACAAAATTACAGAGCTTCAATTGTTTGAAATTTGCTTTTTGATTACTACTTTATTAATTTAAAGGAGGCGAAACCTTTAGCACTTTTTTATTTCTCTAACGTTTTTTTTTTCGTTTGAATATTCCTGACGATCAGGCAAAAGAACATAAGAAAAAGGCCCTGATTGTCATGAAAATTCTACAAAAAAACGTTAGAGAAATAAAAAAGAACTTAAGGTTATGCCTCTTTTAAGCTAACAAGAAAATAAAATTTGCCAAAAGCTACCGTAATACCAGAAATGATTTTTTATTTTACGAAAATATGTAACATATTCATAGAAAAATTCATACATAAGTGCTTTGAAAAAGCGAATCAAAGGAATCGTTAAACTAATCATACGGGGTAGCTTTTGCAGATAAATAAAAATAGCGTTGCTTTATTTCATTAGTAAGTGGAGAGAAAAGCTTGCATACGAGATTACAATTTTTTTCATCACTTGAACGAATGGATTTTGTTTGTTGAAGTTTTTGAAGAAATATTTTAAAGTCTTCTTTAGTTTTATCAAAAATGAAAGTCATCTTTAAATGTTCATTACTTTGATAAAGTTCAATAAAATATTTATAAAAATAATTGATATTAAAATTAAAATCATCCATTGAACAATTGATAAGAATTTTTTTGATGATTAAATATCTTTTTGCCGCTCTCAAATAACCAATCCAAAGATCTGGAAGCTTTGTACTGCTAAAAGTAAAGTCAATACAGTAGGGAAAAGCATTCAAGAAATCCAAAAATGATAAATCTTCATCAAATTTGCATTTATCAATTTGGATCTTAAGTGGATAATTTCTTGATAATATTTTTAAATCGGTTTTAGAAAGTTGACGATCATAAATGAAAAAACTCTCTAAATTAAATACAATATTTTTCGTTTCTAAATCTTTGAGATCATTTTTGCGAGTGATAACAGCATGCCCATTAAAAATGATATTCGGTTCTGCATTTTTCCAATAAAAGATATTACATAATTTATATTGAGTCTTTGCCAAGTTCAATAACTTTTTGCAAGTCATTTGTAGCTTAATTTTTGTAATTGGATTACTTAAATCAAAAAGTCGATCCAAAATAGGCACATCAAGTTTTATAATATCGTCTTTTTCACTGACGTTAACAAATGAAGGATGATTTGGGTCTGAAAAATTTAAATATATAATGGACAAAAATTTGCATAATAGAACCTCTTTTTGGACAAAGTGCAATATGATGTTGTTGAAGGCAGACATCACAAAATGTTTTACATTTACAAGTTGCATCTTCTTCATTAACAAAATTTTCGCATAAACAATATTTATAACATAATTTTAATCTTGAGTATCGGCTTCGAAGAGTTGAATATTTATTACAGTTTTCAGAAGCATGATTGGATCTTTTACAAAAATGGCATGACATGTTTGAGAGAAACAAGGAATGACTGATGATGCTTTTTTGTGCACGTAGTAAAAAGGGTTTTTGAGTCACTTGCCATGATTGGATCAATATTTGAATATGAAAAGGTCAAGTTTAAACTGAAAAGAAACAAAAAAGTCTGGCAAATTGCTGTTACAGTTATACTGTAGAAAAGTGAAGCTTTTACAGACAAAAATTACTTTTACTTTCAAAGTATTAGAGTTGAAGGATGTGTAAAATAAACAATAATAAAACATTTTAAACATAATAAAGAAAATTTGAAAAACATTTATGACGATACTTTTTTATTACTGTACCCTTTGGCAATGTGTTGCTTGAATGCCAGAGAAAAAGCAACGCAAAAAATCGAACAAAAAATTTTTTGTTGTTGAAGTACTTTGATCTCCAACAACGTGTATTTTAGAATTTTATTAAGATGAGCTTTTCTGCAATTTCACTTCGGCATTTAACTCCAACAGTTGGGGTTCAAGGTGTTGCTGTTAGATTTGCATCAAATGAAGCAACATTTCAAACTCGTCCATACAAACTTCATAAACTTGATCAAGGACCTGCTGCTGAAACAACTTTAACAAAAGAAGATGCATTAGATTATTATCGTAAAATGCAGGTTTGTATATATAGCTTTAAACAAGATTAAGAATGCTTAAGCACATCCTTTTACATTGATTTAAACTTATTTTATTGCTATTTTTCAGGTAATCCGTCGAATGGAAACCTCTGCAGGAAATTTATACAAGGAAAAGAAGATTCGTGGTTTCTGTCATCTTTATACTGGACAAGAAGCATGTGCCGTTGGAATGGTTGGTGCTATGGATAAAGAGGATGCTGTAATTACTGCATATCGTTGTCATGGATGGACTTATCTCCTTGGTTCAACAGTCCTTGAAGTTATTGCTGAATTAACTGGAAAAATGTCTGGTAATGTCTATGGAAAAGGGGGCTCCATGCATATGTATGATAAAAATTTCTTTGGTGGAAATGGTATTGTTGGTGCACAACAACCCCTTGGAGCTGGAATTGCATTTGCTATGAAATATGTAAGCTTATTATTGTTTGTATATCTGTTAACCAATGCCTTTTTTTAGCGTAAACAAAAGAATTCCTGCTTTACTTTATATGGTGATGGCGCAGGTAAATAAATATGAAACAAGCTTTGATAATTCTAATTACTGTAATTTACAGCCAATCAAGGACAACTTTTTGAAGCAACAAATATGGCAAAATTATGGAATTTACCATGCGTATTCATTTGTGAAAATAATGGCTTTGGAATGGGAACTTCTGCTGATCGATCGTCAGCTTCAACTGATTATTATACTCGTGGAGATTATGTTCCCGGAATTTGGGTTGATGCAATGGATATTCTATCTGTTCGTGAAGCAACAAGATTCGTAAAAGAATACCAAAATTCTGGAAAAGGTCCATTAATGATGGAACTTGCAACTTATCGATATTCTGGCCATTCAATGTCTGATCCTGGTACAAGGTAAGCTTTTGCGATAGCAGCTTTGTTGTAAATTGAAATTGCTGATTTTAGTTACCGTACCCGTGATGAAATTCAAGAAGTTCGAAAAACTCGTGATCCAATTACTGGCTTCAAAGATAAAATTATTACTGCTGAATTAGCAACTGAAGAAGAGCTTAAAGAAATCGATAAATCTGTTCGAAAAGAAGTTGAAGAAGCTGTTCAAAAAGCTACTGGAGATGATGTCCTTCCAAATGAAGCTCTTTATGCTGACATCTTTCACAATACTGAACCTCAACTTGTTCGAGGTGTTACAGTTGATGAAAATGTTATTCAACCATTTCTCACTTGTGCTGATTTACTCAAAAAGATTGGCCGTCAACCAAAAGCTCATTAATGTTGCTGCTTGAAATGATAGATCAAAGTCGTGCCCCGTTGATTGATACCGTAGGAATATTTTTTTTATTAATGTTTATATTTCATGTTAGAAACAACCTTTTTTGTTGAAAAGAGTTTATTATTTTTTACAATTTTTGTTAGTCAAAATATCAGGTAATTAGTTAATAAAAAATAGTATAAGGTTAATTTAAAATTGAGATTTGTATTTTTGACAGCAAACTATATTCGACGATTTTTGAAGGTTCATTGAATTAAATTTATACAAGTTCTTGAGTTGCACCGACTAGAATCATATATTGTGAAGTAAAATACGTTGAAAGAATTGCAAGATTATGGTAGGGAAGAGGTTTTCCAACATGACATAAAAGCAGCAATGAATCAGAGATGAAGAAGAGACCGTAACCAGCAAAACGAATGAGATCAGCCTAAAATTAAAAATTACGGATTAGAAATTGGAAGTTTTTGAAGATATCCAAAATGGATTTAGCGGATATTAGAAATCAGACCTTAAATATAGACCAAAACTTTTGTCTGTAATTTTGTCTTAAATAGGACAAAATTAAAAACAAAAGTATCATATTAAATCGTTGGGTATTTTATAAAAAGATACTGTATTTGATAAGTTGAAGTCACGATAAAAATAACTTACTTGTTGCTTTCCAGTTTTATTTGAAGTTCCATAAAAATATACTGAACCACTTAGGACAACAGCTGTACAAAGAACAACAGAATAAATCATTAAAATCATTGTTGAAATTGGTGCAGCCGAAAGTTGTGGAACAATAAAGAAATGTGTCATCAGCGTTCCATAAAGTACAACAATACAGGATAATTCTTTTGACAATTGATTCATACGATTAACAAATTTTGACATATACATTAAATGTCCAAGTCCAAATAGTACAGCTCCAGGAACTATTCCACCATCATAAAGAGCGATGACAAAATCTCCAAGTGAACCAAAGAAAAGTCCAAGAGCATGGGAAAAACTTTCTTCACCTTTCAATGGAGTATGTTCAAAATATACAATTGCAGATAATGCCAGGCATGGAAAGGTTTTCCTAAAAATGAAATGATTAAGATTTATGCCAAATAAAAGCGGATCAGAGACTTCAGCAGGGTAAGACACCAGAGGCATGTTCCCCGTTCAAAACATAAAAACCCTTTGATCTTTTACCGCCGTCGGTAAAAGATCAAAGGCGGCACCCCTCAAAATGGTTTTTGCCTCTTCCGAAAAGATGCTCCAAGCAGCATGCTGATATCCCTGAAGTAGATACATAAATATCGACTTCAAGGATATCATGAAATCAGAGATTATGCAAATTTCTTGACATACAAAACATTAAAAAAACTTACAATATTACATACAACCAATTGTGATATAATGTGAATCCTTCAGTTTGTACATAGAAGATGGCTATCAAAGCAACATACAAAGCAAGGGCACGAGCCATCTCGAATAAATATGTTTTGTTTTCAAATCAACTGAAAATAATACAATATGCAAATTTTGTCAAAGTGAAAAAAGTGAAAAAAATGCAAAAATTCAAACAAAAACACCACGAAAAAAACGAAAATGTGTTTTTGACAAAACCTACAGTAATCAAGTAAATTTAAAAACTGGCTTTAAATAGAATATTTCTGTTAAAAATTTTTGATTCAAACATTTTTAAAAAATAGTTAATTACTTTAAATGGGCGTCCCCAATACCATCATCAACGAAATGTAATCAAGACATAACAATGATGAAAAAAATACCAGAATAAATGATAAGAATTCTAATGAGAAAGAGAGACAATGGATTTTTATCATCCATCTATCAAAAAGGTCGAAAAAGGGCAAAGTTAAAAAAGAAGGACCTCAAAAACTGCAAAAAAACGTAAGCAAAAAAACTATAGTCTAGGAAATTTAATAGCTTTCGATTTGAAAATTAAATTTTTTGTAGCATTGAAAATCAGCAAAAATTTAACATAATAAGGATTGTTCTGATCAGTTTAAAAAAAGGGAAACCAAAATCTGACACTTACATTAAAAGCGGTAAACATCAAAGGAAATAATATGATAGAGGTGAGAGGGCTTTTCATCATTGTTTGCCTTTTTGGGATGTCATTGACAAAAAAAAATTTATAAAAATTTATTATTGAAATCTCAGCAAATGCCATTCTCAAAAAGCATTTATGCCAAAAAAAGGTATTTAAATTTTAAAAGACCCAATTGGAAAAACACAGCAATTTTCCTCTTTTAAAATGTTAAAATTGAGGGGATATCCTCTGTAGCAACAACATTTGTTGACTAAAATGATCTTTGAGATTTTGAGGAAAGAAAAAAAGAAAATTGTTTATCCATTTGAAAGAAGAAGAAAACAGCTGAGTTTTTTTGCTGCTGCTATTCAAAAATGCTGTTGACCAAAAAAGGGGCAAAAAAGATTGAGGAAGTTTTTTTTAATATTGAAATTGTGTCATTTTTAAACACATTTTTATATCCATTTTTTTTCAAAACGCTTGGATAAACACCAGATTAAATTTTGGTTTAAATTTTTTGAAAAGTTTAAAAAAAGTCATGGCTGAAACTGGTTCAATTATATTTTTCAAAACAAAAAAGTTGCTTGAAAAAAACTACTTTTAAAGCTTCAAGGACAAATTTGTTGCAAAACCAAAAAAATGACCGTAAAGCAAATTAAAATTGGGCTAAAACTGCGTTAATTGAAGGTTAAACGTATAGCAAATATCAATTCTTGATTTCATGGTGAGATATCCAAAATCATAAAAATTCTTTGATCTTTTACCGCCAACGGCACAAGATCAAAGGCGGCAACATTTAAAATGGTTTTTCCCCTCTCCAAAATATGATAAAATTCTGCTGATGTCCTTCTTTTACAGTATTCTTATTGAAGCAAAAATGAAATTATAAACGTATCATTCATCTATTTTTTAAAAGCTATATCTACAGTATTCCAAAAATGGGAGTAATTAAAACATGGCAGCTTCACAGTTAAAACATGGCAGTTAACACTTTGGCAAACTTTATGCAAATTTTTCTAGGAAGCTGGCAGGTTTTAGCTGCCAAGCTGCCATGTTTTAGTTTTATTGTCCAAAAATATAGTATACAGAAATAAAAGGATCAAATAAAAATTAATTTCTCTAAACAACCAAAAAAAATGCCAAAATGATGTTGAATTCTATTCAAAAAATTGTTCACCTCAATCCCTTTTTCCCTCCTGATCTTTTATACCCCTCTTTTTTTCCATCCTTTTTTCCTTGGGAATAATCGACCACCAAACAAAGGAAGAAAAAATATATGAAAGAGGGGGTATTCCTCACTATCTTTTTAACCAAAAATCATAATCTACTTCCCATCATCATCATCTGCTACACTTATTTCTTCTTTCTTTCTTCTTTCACATAACTTTGACCAAGTGTAGTGTAGCAGGTTTGAACGAAACACAGAAAGAAGAAAGAAAGGAGGATTTTGTTGCTGCTTTTCAACCTGCTTTCATTAACAACAAGGACAACAGAAAGAGAAAAAAAAAGTTTTCAAGTTTTCTGCCTTTAAAAAAAATTTTTTAACGCAATTTCCTCCCTCAATCTTATTTTTTTTCAAACACGAGGCTTTTAAAGTGGCTAAAAACTTAATAAACAACACAAAAAAACATAGCATTTTTTTAAAAAAAGTGTTCCATTTTTTTCTTTGAAGCAAATCCTCATTTTTTTTAAAACAGCTGAAAAAAACTTTTCAAGTTTTCTAAAAATTTTTTATTTGTTGTTGACGCAGACAAAAGACCCACGGAAATTTGTTGTTGATGGCCATGTGCTTTTTTTGACGCAGTTTTAAATTTTTTTAACCCCTCAGAGAAAAAAAGGGGAAGAAAAAAGAAATTAAAGAACATAAAAAGAAAGAATTGGCGAATTATTGGAATCTTTGATTGATGTTTGTTTGTTTTTCAAGTCATTCATTTATTATGATGATGATACCCCCCTTCTTCCAATAAATGAATGACTTGAAAAAATTTGTGTGATTTAAAATAGATGATCAAATTTTATGAGGAAGGTTAAAAGGGCAAAATTCAGCTGATCAAAGTGAAATTAATATTAAAGTAAAAAATTACTTCCAAAAAGTTCACAAAAATTTTGCTGACTTTTTTGGATTTCTTTAATTCATTTAAAGTATGCAGCGGTTTACATAATTTTCGATCCCTGATTTTCAGGTTTGTGCAGCATGAACCTGACAATCAGGGTCTCTTTGTTGTGACAAATTTATTCAAATTTGTTTTCGCAACGATACACAAAATGACGAAAAAGTAAGTAAACCACCGCCTCCTGTAAATTATGCAAATTTACCAGGATTTTTTGAAGGGATTCTGTGACAAAATATTGTCACTAAAAAGCACAAAAAATTAAAAAAGCTTGGATTTTTAATCTCAAAATGACAATTTTTTAGAAATTTTAAAAAGTGAAAATACTGTATTTTCACGTTTTTACAATAAAATGAATATCAAAAAAGGTCAAAAATCAAAAGAAAAAGAGTTTCCATAAACAACAAAACATAGAGTCCAAAACCGGATAAAAATCTTTAAAAGTAAAAAAGGAATACTATTTTTAAAGATTTTTTTTATTTCTATTTATACCCTCCTTTGCCTTTGTTTTTCATCTTTGATCATCATCAAAAATTTCAGGCTTTTAAATTCAAAGTGGAAATTTATACTTTTGTTTTTTCTTTTTCACGGAAATTTTGAAATGTTTACTTTTTTGCAGGTGTATTTTTTTAGTAAAAAATAAACATTTTTGTTTACTAAAAAAGTTTGTTTTTTAGAAAATACAGTTAGTATACTGTAGCACGAACTGTGTTTTAAACAATTTCGTTACCACAGGATTACTGTAATAAAATTAAAACGATCTTATACACAAATTATTACTATTATTTTTTGATAGTTTTTGTAACATCAAATTTCAATGAATTAATTAAAAATTTTTATTCTACTTCAAATGACCCGAATATTTGAAGAATACTGTAAAAAACACAAAATAAAAATATACAGAAATCTTGAAAATAATTTTTTTCAAGTAAATATATCTTATTTTTTGCCGACAAAGGCACTACTTCCTTGACCACTTGTTGATCCAGACATAAAACTAAAGAATGGCATTTGGAAGGAAGTGAATTTTGAGGCATGTGCATGACTTCTTGATGCCATTGGTGGCGGCATCATTGGCATCCCCCAACCACCCATTGGACCACCAAAACCACCCATTGGCATTCCGAAGCCACCCATTGGCATACCCCATTGTCGACGAATTCGAATGCTAAAAAAAGAAGAATTATTTAGATATATAAAAATAGACCTAAAAATCTTGAAACGAAAAAATGATTTTTAGGTATAAAAAAGATATTTAAATAAATAGAAAAGCTTACTGTGTCTGAGAAGCTGTTAAATCCTTATCACCATGTATTCTTTCAAGGGGCAAAGCTGCTGCCACTGACAAAATTAAACCAAAAAGAATAAAAATTCCAAAAATCAATTTCATCTTTATCAAATAAAAAAAAGTAAAAAGTGTTTCTCAAGGTTTAAAAATTTTTCCTTTTTATACAATTTTTTTAAATGTCATTAAATAATACCTTGAGAATTGTCATTCGACAAATAATGAACGTATTATATTTTTTGTTGTAACGAAATCAAGAAAAAGGTCATATTTATGTTTGCCAAGGTTCTATTGTTCGTCTTTTTTTATTTTAAACTAAAAACTAATTTCAATCAAAATGAAAAAGTAAAAGTTTCAAAGAAGATGTAATAATATTAAACACATAGGAAAAAAAACAAGTTTAAAAAAAGGGTCGAATTGTAAGTTGTTCTGACTGCTATAGTTTTTAAGGTTCCTTCTTTGGCCAATACTAATTTTAACCTTTTAACATTTGAAAAGTAAAAACTTTGAATGGTTTAAAAATTATGATTCCTTAAATTGTTTTTAAACCTTGAATAAATTTAGTGTGTTTCATTTGGTAAATAGGTCACAAAAATATTTGTCTGCCAAAAGGTAGATCATTTTTTTAATTAACTAAAAAATTCGCGTCAAATGTTTAAAAATCATAAAAATGTTACACTTTTGTTTGTTGTTCTATCTAAAAATTATTTAAATGCATTTTTTTAAATCAAATAAATAAAAAAAGATTAGGGATGAAAAGTTTATTTGAATAATCGTAACCCTAATAAAAATACACTTTAATTAAAATACAACAGGAAACACTAACCTTTTTCCTGTTATTTGAAAAGTATTTTTTCACTTTTTAGATAGATTTGTGGGCAAAATGGTTTATCACAAATCACTTTTACCAGAAAAATACTTTTAAATTATGAAAGAACTTTACCATAAGTACAAGTACACTAATGACTGCAATTTGCCAGAACAAAGTTTTTTTATGTCAATTTTTTAATATTTCTACAAGGCATGTTTATTCATTTAGGAACACATGCAAAAAACTACAGTATACTTTGAAGAAAAAAACTATATCAAAGTACAGAATATTTACAGTAATAAATTAGAGATTCTAAGGCATAAATGTGGATCCGCATGTACAACTGCAAGTTGGTTTTGGAGATGAGGCAATTGGTGCCAAAGTAGGCTTTGGTGGGAAACCAATTTTTCCAGGTCCACAGAAGATCAATTCCCAGAATGAACCGAATCCTTCAATTTGGATATTGAAGATCCATTTTGCGAATGAGGAATAAAGTTTGACGAATTTGTTCATTTCTTTGATGATGATTGAAAGACGAGCTTTACCTTTAACACCAAAAGCAAGTTGTTGAAGAATACGGTTATAGAATTGTTGAAGGGTTGATTTAACTGAGATAGAAATGGATGAATCAGCTTTGATGAGTTCGAGTTGATTCTTAAATGCAACAATGAAACCACATTCTGATACTTCACCTTCAAGGATGATATCAACTTGAGTTTTTTGATAAAAGCTTTTTGTAATTTGGAAGAATTGTTGGAAGGTACCAAATCCGTGAATTTTGACTTGGAAGAATGAGGATTGCCATTCAGCATTAATTGAGAAGAATTTAGCAAGAGCTTGGAAGATGAGAACATTCTTTTTGGTGACTGAAAGGGTCATATCTCCACAGATTCCAATCAAGGTTTCATTGATCAATGCATTAACAGCTGATTCCATTTCATAAGAACCATCGGTACAATTGAACAATGCATCAAAGAGTGGGCAGTTATCATCATCATCAAGAGTGATCAAAGATTCGACTTTGGTGGTTTGACGGAATTCTACAATTTTTGTGAAAGTTGCAAGATATCCCCATGATGAGATATTTTGGTATTGAATCATTTCGAAAAGGGTTGGATTTTCCATTTGGAATTTCAAGATACTGGCAGATGCAATGGTTAAACGTTCTTCAACTGAGACTTTAACTTTAAGGTCAATCTTCAATGAAGCAATCCATTCAATGATGGTTGTCTTTTCTTCTGAAGTACAATCACATTTGTCTGGGACTTCTTCAAGGCCATCAGTTAAATCGCATTTTCCATCATTTTCATCTGAGCCATCAACAAGTCGATCACAGTCATCATCTTGTTCTTCGAAAGAATCCCCCCAGCTACCCATGGATCCGGAACCAGAATCTGATCCATTGCTGTCATCATCCTTAGCGGCTTAAATGATTTTTACGGAAGTTATTATGTTTTATTATTTTACAAACTAACCAGAAAATGCCAAAAGAGCAGCGACGAGAAGAGCAATCAACAGTTTTGATTCCATCTTTTATCTATGGGTGGTTCCAAAGGCGGCTGTTGGAACTATGTGTATACTTTTTCTCGCTTATGGGTTTCTTTTATATGAATCTTTCAACTTCATTTGCATAATGCTAATGATCATGATCACTTTTGATAAAACGTTTTTATCACATCACTTTTTAACATTTAATCCCTTTATTCTGGGGAAAGGACAAGTCAAAAGGCTTTGATAAATTTTTGATTATTTTAAACGTTTTTTAAAACAACAAAAATCGAATGAAAAGTGACGCCAACGTCTCCCACAGAATAAAGGGATTAAATGTTAAAAAGTGATGTGATAAAAACGTTTTATCAAAAGTGATCATGATCATTAGCATTATGCAAATGAAGTTGAAAGATTCATATAAAAGAAACCCATAAGCGAGAAAAAGTATACACATAGTTCCAACAGCCGCCTTTGGAACCACCCATAGATAAAAGATGGAATCAAAACTGTTGATTGCTCTTCTCGTCGCTGCTCTTTTGGCATTTTCTGGTTAGTTTGTAAAATAATAAAACATAATAACTTCCGTAAAAATCATTTAAGCCGCTAAGGATGATGACAGCAATGGATCAGATTCTGGTTCCGGATCCATGGGTAGCTGGGGGGATTCTTTCGAAGAACAAGATGATGACTGTGATCGACTTGTTGATGGCTCAGATGAAAATGATGGAAAATGCGATTTAACTGATGGCCTTGAAGAAGTCCCAGACAAATGTGATTGTACTTCAGAAGAAAAGACAACCATCATTGAATGGATTGCTTCATTGAAGATTGACCTTAAAGTTAAAGTCTCAGTTGAAGAACGTTTAACCATTGCATCTGCCAGTATCTTGAAATTCCAAATGGAAAATCCAACCCTTTTCGAAATGATTCAATACCAAAATATCTCATCATGGGGATATCTTGCAACTTTCACAAAAATTGTAGAATTCCGTCAAACCACCAAAGTCGAATCTTTGATCACTCTTGATGATGATGATAACTGCCCACTCTTTGATGCATTGTTCAATTGTACCGATGGTTCTTATGAAATGGAATCAGCTGTTAATGCATTGATCAATGAAACCTTGATTGGAATCTGTGGAGATATGACCCTTTCAGTCACCAAAAAGAATGTTCTCATCTTCCAAGCTCTTGCTAAATTCTTCTCAATTAATGCTGAATGGCAATCCTCATTCTTCCAAGTCAAAATTCACGGATTTGGTACCTTCCAACAATTCTTCCAAATTACAAAAAGCTTTTATCAAAAAACTCAAGTTGATATCATCCTTGAAGGTGAAGTATCAGAATGTGGTTTCATTGTTGCATTTAAGAATCAACTCGAACTCATCAAAGCTGATTCATCCATTTCTATCTCAGTTAAATCAACCCTTCAACAATTCTATAACCGTATTCTTCAACAACTTGCTTTTGGTGTTAAAGGTAAAGCTCGTCTTTCAATCATCATCAAAGAAATGAACAAATTCGTCAAACTTTATTCCTCATTCGCAAAATGGATCTTTAATATCCAAATTGAAGGATTCGGTTCATTCTGGGAATTAATCTTCTGTGGACCTGGAAAAATTGGTTTCCCACCAAAGCCAACTTTGGCACCAATTGTTTCATCTCCAAAACCAACATGCAGTTGTACATGTGGATCCACATTTATGCCTTAGAATCTCTAATTTATTACTGTAAATAATCTGTACTTTGATATAGTTTTTTTCTTCAAAGTATATTGTAGTTTTGCATGTCTAATAAATACACGTGCATTGATAGAAATAATAAAGAAATTGACATTAAAAACATCATTGGTGGACTTATACTTAGGGTAAAGGTCTTTCATAATTGAAAAGTATTTTTCTAGTAAAATTGATTTGTGATAAGAATCAAAAGAGTGAAAAGGTTCTTTTCGAATAACATGAAAAAAAGTGTTAGTTTTTCTGGTTGTAGTTTAGAGTATTCTTGTCCGGGTTACGATTATTCAAATATACTTTTCTTCCATAATCTTTTTTTATTTATTTGATTTAAAAAATGTTTTTAAATAATTTTTTGATAGGGCAATAAACAAAAGTGTAACATTTTTGTAAAACATTTGATGCATTTTTTAGTTGTATGAAAATGATGAATACATGTATTTTTATCGACAAACATTTTTTAACCTATTTATTCAAATTGATGTCAAAAGTATACGAATTTTAATTTACATATAAATGCGACTCCTTCTTTTAGTACACCTTTTGTTTCAAATTATATTTTTAAAATGTTAAACTTATTTTGTTCACAATTCTTGATATTTTTTGCGATCGATACCAGTTTGAAAATTAAAAATTTATTGCATATTTAGTTTATTTTTACTAAAGATTTTCAAGTTAAATAAATTTAAGAAACGAATTAAATTTTTCTTTGTTTATATTAGTATAATTACAGTATATTTTATTATGGAGTTTCGAAAATATCATGAATGATTAGGTATTTTCCGTCATCAGAACGTTTGTAAATTTGTGCATAGGGTGCAGGCTTATCGGGTGCAGCATCGAAAACGAAGTGTCCGCGATGAATAATAAATTCGTCATCTGCTGCAGGGGCTGTGAGTTCAAAGGTTAGCTTAAATCCCATTGGGGTTTTGAGGGCTTCAATATATTTTTCTTCAATCTCTGAAATCATTCATTAATAAGGGAAGTTACCAAACCTCCGCTTTTTGAACAAGACCTATTCCATTCGATAGCCCTAGGGCAGTTATGCACAAGCCCAAAATCTCTCCGGTGAATGGCCTTCGTTTATGCAAATTAATGGAATTGAAGTTCGAAAAATCCACAGTCGACGATATTTCAAATGCCCCTGTTTCAAGCACATTTCTCAGACTTCAATTCTTTAAATTTGCATAACGATAGCGCATACATCGAAAATATTTTGGGGTTATACATAACTGCCCTAAGGCTATATAATAGGGTAGGTCTTGTTCAAAAAGCGATGGGACATGTTGATAGTGTCCCTGGTAAGTAATATGTTATAAAGAATGGCTTTTTTATGCATGAATATTTTTAAAAAACTTACCCTTAAGTCCATAAGCTGCCCATTTGCTTCTTTCAATTAGGACAGCATCAGGATGATAAAAAGCTGCTAAACCTTTTGCACTACCAGCTGTCCATTGCTTATGAAAATCATCTTGGATTTTTGTGATTAGCTGTTCGGCATCTGTAAAATACAATTTACATTTTAATTAATTATTCCCAAAATATTATAAATATACCATGTTGAGAGAGTGGCATCTTTAATACTGAAAAATTTCAATTAAATTCAATAAAAACAAAAGAATTTGTTGTTCTTTTTGATTCTTTTTCTGTCTCTTTTTATACCTTTTTGACCTTTAAAAAAGCACGGCCGTAGTTTCATTTTGGTTTTGTGTGTTCTGTTTGATTTTGAATCTATGATATTTAACTTTTTTGAAACTATGAAACATAAACTACATTTTTGCTTCATTCACTTTTAAAGTTAAAATGTCAAAAAATAGCGTAATTGATCATTTTTGACAGATTTTTCGGATTGCTGAAATTCATTCACAATAAATTATTTATAAATATCTTTTATAATAACAGTGCTCAATTCCAGATATTTGTAAAAAAGTCGTGTAAAGTAATTGTAACAAGTTTCTTGATTGCAACTGTCAGGGGACCATTTTTGGATATTTTTGGCATTTTTAAAGTATCTTAAAAAATGAGTTGGAGATAATGTAGATCAAATTACAGTATGCATCGTCCATCAGGTTAAAGTAATCATCGATGCTGTTAATCAAGGACGTCAGCATCAAAGGCCCGTAATTCCTTCGAAATTATAAAAATCCTTTAATCTTTTACCGCCATCGACATAAGATCAAAGGCGGCTCCATCGAAATGGTTTCTATCCTCTACTATAATAAAATGTTGCTTACGTCGTTGGCTACTGTAGTTTTTCTTTGTAGATCCCTATTTTATTGTGTTATTTAAATTTAACATCATTATTCTAAGAAGTACCAACTTTAAAAAAAGAGTAAAGAATTTTACCATTATTACTCATTAAAATGTAACATAAATATATTCTTAAAAAAATTTTACGTGCTTTTCAGAATATTTCACAAAAATTATATTACACATTTTAAACAAAAATAACAAATAAAACAATCTAATTAAGCTTTTTACTAGTTAAAACAGGCATTTTATTCCTTGTTAAAATTGTTAAAATGAAACACATAAAAAAATTAAATTTCCTTTTTTATTTTTATAAAAATGTTTTTTAAAGATCACAACATTATGATATTATTATTACCGTAATAAAATTTAATTCCATGCTTTTCTTAGTTCTTCGAAATAAAAATTTCTTTCATTTTCAACGGTTAAAGGTTTTCCAGTAATTGAAAGAAGTTGTCGACGATTTGGGACATCCGTGACAACAGCTGATCGGTTTCGAGCAATTCTTGCTCTGTAAAGGTAAAATTATTACTGTAGAGTACAATACTCCGATTGTTATGGAAAGTTACTGTAGCCTATAGTACTCTAATTATTAGATAAAGAATACTGTAGCTTATAGTACTCCGATTTTTATGAAACGTTACTGTAACCTACAGCGCCCAAATTGGTAAATAAAATTACAGCAGCTTACAGTACCCCGATTGGTAAAATAAATTACTGTAGTCTACAGCATCCCAATTGTTATGAAAAGTTACTGTATCCTATAGAACCCCAATTATTGAGATAAAAATACTGTAGCTTACAGTACTTAAATTGGTAAGTAAAATTACTGTAGCTTACAGCGCCCACATTGGTAAGGAAAATTACTGTAGCTTACAGTTCCCGCACTACTAATAAATATTACTGTATCCTACAGTACCCCAATTTTAATGACTAATTACATACTGTATCCTAAACTTACAATTTTTGTCGAAGATATTTGTTGCCACAAATAAATGGCAGAGGATAAAGCGTTGAAAAAATTGCACTTATTAAATTCCAAATTTCATCAGCATAAGCATGAAGTGAAATATTATCAGCTCCAGAAGAATAAATATGAATAAAAGCAATAAAGGAAATAGAAATAAAATTATAAAAAAGTGCAAAAAAAGTAAAAGTTAAAACAGGTCGAAGACATCGAATATTTTCAACCGTCTGATATCGGGTTGTTAAAAATTGTCCAAATGAATTTGTGTACCATCGAAGATTAACTTTTAACAACAAAACACAAATCTAAAAATGAATAATTTTTTTGTAATTAATTTTTTATTATTTGGAATTCGGGATTTTCAGAATTTGAAAAAATTTAACGTATAAAGTTGGCAGCGGTTTACGAATTTTTTTGATCCCTGATTTTCAGGTTTGTGCAGCACGAACCTGATAATCAGGGTCCTTTTGTCGAGGCAAATTTATTCAAATTTATTTTCGTTGCGAGATCCCAAAAAAAGAAAAAAATACGGTAATTTCCGTCTTCTTTAAAAGACCGAAATTGAAAAAACCTATAATTTTTAATATTAACATTTATCTTATAAAGGTCAAAAAATTTAAATAAACAACTTCTGAAAAAAAAGTTTCCCCAATATTTAGTGTTCTTAATTAATTTTGTAGTCAGCATCAAAGTTTTTACCAAACCTCAACATTAATAATTTAGAAAAGTACCGAACACAAATATAAACCAAAAAAATTGTAAAACATATGTTTTTTAATTGAAAGTTTGACATTTGAAAAGTTTCTTTCAAAAATCACATTTTAAATTATTTATGCAAATTTTATTTTTTAGAAAAAACTTTTAACTTGAAAACTTACAACTCCAACCATAATCTCAAAAATTACAAGCAAAATCGCAGCTAAAACATAACTATGCAAATATGACATAACTAAATAATGCAATAATATACACCAGAGCTCCTGCAAAAGATAATTTGCATATCATTAGTGTTTCAGTTATTAAGGTTAAAACATACTACAGTAATCAAAAACATTGACCATTTCAATTTGTCTTTGTGATTTTCGTAACTGTTAATAAAAAATGTTGCAAGACATCGTTCCAAGACAATGCAGGCATGATTTGCAAAAGAAAGCGCAACAAATATACTTCGAATTGTTCGAATTACTTGATCAATATTTGATGGAATAAATGTGCCATAGAAATACCAGTTTATCAAAACTGGAAATCTAAAAATTTGCATATTTTATTAATTTTTTTAAATTTGATTTGAGAACAAAATCCAAAATTAATGAATCTGAACAAAGGTACGTCAATTAGCCGCTTCCAAAACATAAAAATCCTTTGATCTTTTACCGACGTCGGCAATAGATCAAAGGCGGTTCCCCTCGAAAAAGTTTTCGCTCCCTCCGAAATCAAATGTTTCTGACGTTTCTGAATCGGGTAAAAAAAACTATTAAACCAAAAATTATGCAAATTTGACGCCTTGATGAACATTATGCAAATTGTTAAAAAATTAGAATTACGAAGATTATTTAAATTTCCGGTTTGGGAATTAAACAAATTTTGAATTTCATTGTCCAAAACCAATATGGGATTGTCCAGAAATCACGTGACCATGAGGGGGGAGGGAGGGGGTAAGCCAAATGATCACCCGGCTTTGATGTTGTCGGCAAAAGGCTTTGATCTTTGGTCACGGCGGGAGGGAGGGGGTTTGAAAATCACGATTTTTTGGTCACGTGATTTCTGGACAATCCCTATTTGAGCAAAACTTACCGTAATATTTTACTTGATAAAATTACCATACATTCTGCAAAACATGTAATCTTTAAATTCCAATGCATCACAGATGTTTTTGATAATGCAAATAACCAACCAAAAGAAAATATGATTGTTAAAGAATTAAAAATAACTTCCACCAAACAAAGCAATAAAATTATTGAATCTCGATAATATAATGGTGTTGAATGTTTACCGTAATTAATAAAAATTGCATAAAATGTTAAACTAGAATAAAGTAAAATAGCAATTAAAGCTATCAAAAATGGTTGTTTCATGTTTTTTGGGACTAAAAATTATTGTGTTTTTGATTTTCAAGAAATAAATAAAATCTTAAAAAATCAACAGAAAAAAATATATTAATTTTCACGTTAAAACTTGAACATTTCGCATCTTTTTTTGATCCCTGATTTTCAGGTCTGTCGAAGGAACCTTAACAAGTCTTTTAAAATTACAAATCTGAAGAAGAAAAAATAAAGTTTCAAAAAAGTTTAACAAATTTTACGTCGCGTTTGAAATATTAAAATTTTATTAAAAAATAATTTTAAACACAGTTGTAATTTGTCAGTTACTTAAATAAAACTAATGATTATAAAAAACCATGAATAAAATAAAACTCACAATTTAAAGAAAACTATTTTTTTCAATTATTAAAATTTAGGCAAAAATTTTCTTTATGAAAAGTGCTTTAAAACTTGGGAAAAAGCAAAAACAGGTGTTAAATCTACCTATACACTAATATACACAGGTAATATGCATACATTTGAAGGAGAAGGCTCAAACAAGGCTACATACACAACTTTCACCGTTAAAAATATTAAAACGCAGAAAAATAAAATATTATTTAAATATTTTGTTATTTTTTATGTAATATCTTTTTTTATTAGGCGGTAAATGTCTGTTGACAAAAAAATTAGATTATTTTTAAAATTATCAGATAGTATTTCAGGTACTTTAAAATTTCTTAAAAGAAATGGGGGACAAATTAACACCAACTTTTTGGACACTTTTTTATTACAAAAAATAATCCATTTTGCGTAAAATTTAAAATAAGTACTGTGTGTGAAAAGTACTATTTTTTTATTAAGTACTGCAATTCAGAAGCAAATAAAATTATCATATTCACATTCACAATTTACACTGTCTGAATTTTCACAACACTTAATCTTACAGTACACCACATTTTAAGAAATCAATTTTTTGACAATTTTTTCTGAATCCAACAACATTAATTTTTTTGTAAATACTTATGTGGTTGGATTTAGAAAGTACTAAATTTGTAACAAATAAAAATTATTTTACCAAAATAATAAAAATCTTAAAATAAGTGTGTTTTTGTTTATCAACATGTGAACAACAAATTTGAAAAATTTAAATGTTTTTAAAAATTTCTAAAAATTTTGTTGATCAGAAATGGCAGTCGTAAATAAAATTTTTTAATTCCATAAAAGTAAAATTCAAAGTAAAATGTATGAAAAAATACTTTAATTCAATTGCATTTCAAGCAAAAATTACTGTAGCCTCAAAAAGAATCAAAGTCTCAAATAATCAATTAAATTTCTTTATTATTTTGAAAACTTTGCAAAAATCAAACATCAGTAAATTTTAAATTAGATAAAAAAATTAACAAATTTATAGTTGGTTTAAAAAACAAACAATGTCGAAGTACTTTAATAATTGCATTTGGTATGTTCAGTGATACGGTAATTATTACTGTCTAAGTTTAAAAATACCAAAAATATAACCATTCAGTCCTTCATGTTTTGTTATTTTTATTAATTTTTTGCTTTGAATTTAATGAAAAAATATGAGTTATTTTTAGTCGTTGTTGCAAACTTTGTAATTTTCTTCATAGATTACGGTAATTTATTTCAATATCAAAAATTAGTAGAAAAAGCAATTGTTGTTTTTCTACGCTGTAGTAAAAAGTATATAATGATGATAAAATAGATATTTTTTTGATAAAAAATTGCCATCATTGATTTTGTAGGGATTAAAATTACATCTTTTTCAACGATAACAAAATTTTTGTTATTGTTGATCACAAAATTTTGATCATTGGTGTTTTGTCACTGATTGCCAAATATTTTTGTTGTTGAATGTTCAACGCAATGTTACCAAAAAATGCACAAATTATCCAGTAATATTTTTATTAAACATCTTTTTATTAGCAGGTAATATTTAATTACAATAATTTTACCTCCACAACATTGCAAATGATCATATAAACAACTCCACTATCGTCATAACATTAATATTGATCATTTTCAGGAATCTTCAAAGCCGATATTTATCCTTAACATGTTCAACTTTCAAAAATCCTTCCGACAAAAAACAATCAACACCAACAACAAAATTAGTTCCACCACCTGATCCTGGATTAGATATCGCTATCGAAGAACAAGCTGAACATCAAGTTGGAATTCAAACTGGTGTTTTACATTCAAGATTATTGTAAGCTTATACTCTTTGTGCAACATATAATTGTTATAACTTTTGTTTGCAGAAACTACATCGGATGGGATCAGTTCAACATTGATAAGCTTATCAAAGCTGAAAAAACGCTGCTCGGAAAAGTACAAGATCAACTACGATCTCGGCAAATCCCGATTGATCTATGGAACTCGAAAATTTATACAATTTCGATTTCGGAAGATAAATTTCCACCATCAAAAATTCCATTTGTTTTATTGCATGGTTTTGGAGCAGGAGTTGCGATATGGGCTGCAAATCTTGGCGAATTAGCTAAAGGAAGACTTGTACATGCCATTGATCTTCTTGGTTGGTGTTTTTGGATCTCAGATATCCACCTTTATCTCATCCCTTCACTTTTGTTTAGGTTTTGGTCGATCATCTCGTCCAACATTTAGTTCAAATGCAACAACTGCAGAGCTGGAATATGTTAAATCAATTGAAGATTGGAGAAAGACAATGAAAATTGAAAAAATGATAATTGTTGGACATTCATTTGGTGGATATTTGGCTGCTTCATATGCCCTTGAACATCCTGAAAGTGTTCGACATTTGGTACTTGTTGATCCTTGGGGATTTCCAGAACGACCGAAAGAAATGGATATGAATCCGGTATGAATTTTGGAGAGATATTTTTATTTTATGCGATTGTGTTTTTTCAGAGAAAGATACCGTTTTGGGCAAAAGCTTTGAGTGATGTGGTATCACAATTTAGTCCGCTGACTTCACTAAGAATTGCTGGGCCATACGGTAGGTATTCTGATGGATTAAAGAATGATTGAACTGCACCACATTATTAACAAAGGGCATTGGAAGTGAAGATTCCGGATTTGGCAAAATACCGTATTCTGCAGCACCTTGAACATTCTGTTTTAATTTGTGTTACTGTAATCATCGAGCACGTTTTAAGAATTTGATGTTCTGCTTCAAACTTCTTTTTTAGCTTAACTTTCAAAAACCTTTTTGGAGTACGATTGCCAGATTGTGTAGAATTTTGCCAAAGGTAATCGTCAATCACTTCTGTCTTGACGATTTCCTAAATTTAAGTGAAAATTCGCTCCGTCACTGTTTGCCTTGTTTTTTCAACTTCCTCTTTCAACAATTTGGTTACTGTAATAACCTGCTAATAATTTTTCAGCCACATCAATGATTCGTCAACTTCGTCCTGATCTTGGTATTCGATATAATATTATTGATTCTGATCCAGATGCAATCTATGAATATATTTATCAAATAAATGCTCAAAAACCAACTGGTGAAATTGCTTTCAAAGATATGAGTTTAAAATATGGTTGGGCAAAAAGACCTATGTTGAATAGGTAAATTTTTTTTTTGCAACATTTTTATAACTACAGTATCTCTCAGAATTACCAAACTTGATCCAAAAGTGCCAATAAGCTTTCTCTTTGGAAGTCGATCATGGGTATCATCAAGTAGTGGATATAAAGTTAAAGAAGAACGACCTCAAAGTTATGTCGATGTTAATTTGATATCAAATGCTGGACATCATGTATATGCTGATAATCAAGAAGAATTCAATAGTGTTATGAGAAATATTTGTAAAACAATTGAAAATAATCAAGATTTTTGATAAGAATAGGATAGGATACTGTAGATGTAAATATGTAAAGGTTTGATACTTTTTTGTATGTAATAAGAATAAAATTTAATTAGTATTTACTTTTTGGCATTGTTCATTTTTTTGTGTATTTAAATAGACGATTTTTGGCAGAATAAAAAACGATAGACATTAATAATTTTTTATTTATGTGTCCAGCATATTTTTGCCGCATTTCTTAGTTTTGTCTTGTCTTTTTTCATGGCACACGAAACCAAAACGAAACAATTGTCTTTTTTGATGCCGTTTGTTTCATTTCAAAAACGTTTCTGCGACAAAAAATTGGATACAATTTAAAAAATTTTTATATTTTTATTAAAATTTTTTATAAAATATGCAAGAATTTATTTGCTTTGATCAATATTAATTCCGATCGGAAGAAAGAGAAAAACGAAAAATCAATATTGAGAAAAAGCAAAAAAAGAAACAAAACATTGAAAGATTTTGAGTTGATTGAAAATGTACACGAGTATTTAAAAGAGAGGTAATATTTTTGATTAAATGAAACAAATTGGATTCAAGGTCGAATATGAAAAGGGATGGCAGGGTTTAATGGTTTTTATTTTTAATGTTTATATCTGATCTTTTTCGGCAGTGAAAGGTCAAAGAAGTGCCATTTACATGAAAAAAAGGGTTATGCCGATGACAAAAAATGAAGATGGCATTTTTGGTTAAAAATTTGGAAATAAAATTAGAAATATAAATTGAAAAATTATGCAAGGCAATGAGGTTTGAAAAAAATGAGGTAAAAGTTGTTTGACAAAATAGAAAAAAAACTTTGGAAGTGATTAATGTCTTTGCCGTTGTGGAGTTTTTTGAGGGGATCGATGTTGATTTCGTTGAGGGGTTTGATGTGGGGTTCGATAGGGGGTCCGTTGTGGAGATCGTTGAGAAGATTGTGGTTGTGTACCACCTGCTGCAGAAGTAGCTTGAGAAGATGGAGGACTCGAAGAATCGTCATCACTATCAGAAGAGGAATCAGGATTATTATTATCAGCAAAAACTTGAAATTCGTCATTTTCAGCAGCTCTTGCTTCATATGTCCCATTGAAATCTTTATATAACTTTTGAATAATTTTTTGAATTGATGGAGTTTGTTTTCGGATAAATTCTTTCATCTGTTTATCATATGGCTGAAAATAAGGATATCAGTGATAAATACAGATTCTGTAAAAAGGGATTGTCCAGATCTGACGTCCAGTGTTGTTGCGCCTCCGAAGTCGGAGGAGGAGTAGGAGGCAAGCTTTGCAAATGATCAAAGAAAAAGTGCCTCCGGAGGCGGATTCGATTAAAATAAAAAAGCACAATACTGCTGACGTCAGCAGGTTGAAGGGTGGAAAAGGGTAAGCCAAAATCAAATGCTCATCTTGAAAGCGGCAAAGATCAAAGCAAAAAAAATATGGAAGGGAGGGGGTTTGAATAGGGTTGTTCATTTCCTTCTCTCGAGAAATTCCCGGGAAATTTCCCGATTTTTTGCGGGAAATGATTCCAATTTCCCGGGAAAGTTACAGTAATATTTTTCTGAACAATACCAAAGAATAAAAGCTTACCAAATCACTAACTGCTAAATTCCAATGTGGCCATGTTGTAGCTCCATCATCATCCCGAAATCCAAATGAATCTTCCCAAGAAACACGAAAAGTTTTTTTCTTTCTGTCAAAACTTAAAATTTCATCAATTGGATATCCAATTTTTACTCTATTTCGTTTTAAATACTGTCCAAGTTGAACCTGGGGATTCTAAAAAAAATGTAGTGTTGGACAACTTTTTACTGCTGTTACATAAAAAAAAACTTACAACTTTTGAAGCACGATAAACATGAATTTCATCAGAATGATCTTTGACTTGAACCAACATTTTTCCACGATGATTTGGCCGATATGCGGATGTGATCTTTTTTGGCCTATATTTATCGGAAGGCATTTGAAACAAAGTAAGAGAGTTTTAAGGGGTCTAAAAAATTTGAATAAAAATGGTATCAAAATGAAAGAGATCAAAAGTGTAAAAGAAAAGGCAAAAAACTAAAAAAAAACAGATTATTCTCGAATTAAAAAAAGGCATATCGAGATTGCAAATCTTGCATGAACACTGTTTTTATTAACGATTTTTTCATAAAAAATTGGTAGCAAAAAAGTGACCTTCAAAAAAGAGGGAAAAGGATGACTAGCAAAGGATGGAGGGAATTTTTCGGGGTTTTTTTTGTTTTTAAAAGCAACGAAGGAGAGAGAAAGAAAAAATGGCATTTGATTTGAATAACTTGAAGAATGATGAAAGGCACTCGATCACAGTGAAAAAAACAGCAGGAAACAGCAATTGGAAACAATGTTTTTGACACTAAAGAAAAGTAAGAAACAAGTTTCGGCACAAAAAAGTAATGATTGTTTATCTTTAAAAACTATCTGTTAGGTTTTCTTCTTCACCGTTTGCAAGCAAGTAAGCAGGCAGGCAGGCAGATGCCACAATTTGTTTTCAACTAAATTTGAATCTTTTCTTTACTTTGAATATCGTTTGATACAATTGTGTAATGTATTATGTAATATATCGAATTTCGAGGAAGAAAAATGACAGAATCACGAATTAATGGTTATTCAAATTGCCGCTTAATCCCATTAATCTCAACAAGAGGATATATCGTTTTAAATTTTAAAAAAAAAATCGAGGAAAAACTGTTTCATACTTTTTTAGATATTGTTCACGAAAAGCAAAATTTGACTAAAAATAGCAACAACCAAAAGAAAAGCATTCAACAAAAAAAGTCATGTTCATGATAGTTTATAATTCATATTAGAGCAACAAACAAAAGTAAAAAATGAGAGTATTAATTCAAAAAAAATTTCAGGAAGCTACAGTCATAGCCAATTTAAAACAATTGTTTACGAAAATTGCGCACTAGAGTAAAGATGACCCCCCAAAAACTTTGTCATAGCAACTATAACCCGAAAAATTTGCATAAAGTGATCAGATTGAAACAAAAGAAAAAGCATTTTTGTGATGGCGCTTTTTTTCATCGCTGGGATGCGAGCCTGCAGTTACAAGGAACAAAAAAAGGGCATTACAACATTCGAAACAAACGAACGGCAGTCCATCGTAATGCAGACATTTTTGTTCATTTGCTGTAAGCAAAAATGCAAGAGAAAACTGATATCTGCTAGGATCAGATTTCAAGGGTCAAAAGATCAAAAAAGAATTTATCGATGGATAAAATGATAATGGGAAATAAACAAAAAATTTGAAAATAACGTAAGAAAGAAAATTTGCATATTCTCGAAAATTCTTTAAAACCTAAATAATAAAAATATTCGATTGCAATCTAGTTGTCTTGTCCAAATGCTTCCTAAAAAAAGTTTTATGGGAAAATCTATTTGTTTTCTTTAGTGTTGTTTATGAACAAACACAATGGACAGACATTTTTGCGCAGTGTTGAATAAATTTGTGCCACAAAAGTTCTCTTTTCCTGACTTTAAAACAGTGAAAAACAGAGCAACGAATTTTTTGACACCTCTTTCGATCATTTTTCAGTACTGCATTTATTTCCCTTTTTGTTGTTTTTTTTTGTTTTATTTTGGCACGAAAGCGATTGCCTTTTTTTGATCCCATTTGTCGAAGTCGTAAATCATTTCTCCCCCAAAAGAAGAAAGAAAAAAAAATTATGCAAAAAAGATCGTTTTTTGTTTGCCGATACATCAAAATCTTGGGACTACGACAGCTTTGCAAATGCATTTTTTGGCGGTTGAATTTGTTATTGAATTTGAGTAAAAATTTAATATGCAAATTATTTATTTTGCTCTAAATAGTTCAAACAAAAAACAAGATTTCAAATGGTTGAAAATGTATCATAAATAATTTTAATAAAATATTAAAAAATGAGGTAGAAATTAAAGCTTTAAAAGGAACAATTTCATGCAAGAAAGGTATACATTTTTGAGGTGTTTTTATTGCACGTGGCGGCAAAAGATCAAAGGGGAATACTTAATACAACAAAATTTTCACAAAATTAGAACAAATCGTGAGCGTTAAAAATAAACAATGAAAACTTTAAAAATTGTAAAACAAAAATTTTGGAAAGCAATAATATTGGGATAAGGATTGCAAAAATAATGGGGGAAAAGAGGTATCGAGAAAAAATGATGCAATAAAGGTATTTAAATTCGATGATGAGAACTTTTTCGTTGTTCAGGAATTGAACTTTTTACAGATGATAATATGGCTTCTGATTAAGATGACTCAACTTCAGAGCCTTCATTAACATTATCTTCGTCTTCTTCATCATCATTATCAGCAAAAACTTGAAAGTCATCATTTTCAGCATCTCTTGCTTCATATTCTCCATTAAAATTTTTGTATAGTTTTTTAATCATTTTTTGAATTGATGGAGTTTGTGTTTCGACAAACTCTTCCATTTGTTCATCATATGGCTGAAAAATAGTGAATTAATTATTGACTTTAAAGAGCTTTTTGGTACTTTTTTATTGAGTTACCTTGATGCTTGAATTTGCATATTGAAACAAAAACTTTGTTTTTGTTCATTTTCGTTTCAAGACACAAATTCAGGCATCAAGGTAATTCAATAAAAGAACAATTATTAAAATAAATTGAGCGTACCAAATCAGTGTAACATAAATTCCAATTTGGCCATCGCATTCGATATCGATCATCCGGGAATCCATATGAGTCTTGCCACGAAACAAGAAAAGTTTTATTTTTTCTATCAAAACTTATAATTTCATCGACTGGATATCCAATCTTTACTTTATTGTTAGCCAAAAATTCTTCAAGGATCCCTTGTGGACGCTAAAAATTTCTTGTTCATGTAAATTTTTTTGCTGATCCAAAAAAAGTTTAACTTACAATTTTAGAAGAAGCACGTAAAACATATGATTCACCGAAGCGATTTTTTACTTGCACCAACATTGGCTCATTATGAGCTGGAATAAAAGCGGATGTTATTTCAGTGATACGGTATTTGTCAGAAGGCATTGAAACAATGGCACAGATTTTGAAGAAACTGAAAAATTTGAATAAAAATTTGCATAAAAATTGAAGAGGCCAAAACTGTAAAAGTAGGGAGAAAAATTAAACAAATCTGATTTTTTTTGAAAAAAATGAAGGAATTCAAAGCTGTAAGAGATTAAATAAATTAGATAAGCATTTTACATTCAATAATAGTTTATTCAATGAAAAAATTTAAAGCTGAAAAGACCTTGTCAAAAAATTAGAGAAAGAAAATCGGAGGAAAAAGGGATGAAACGTTTTCGGATTTGCTTTCAAAAAGTAACAAAAATGAGAGAAAGAAAAAGGTGGCATTTGTTCTTTTAAAAGCAAATGCCCTCCTTCATTAAAATGTAAAAAATTACAATATCAAAATCAATTGAATAGAAGATTTATTGAAATGCAGACAGTTGTGCTCCTTTGCTGTAGGCAACAATGCAACACAAATAGTGACTGTTCGTATAAAATTTGAGTGGTCAAAAAACCAGGGGTCAAAGTTGTGGCCAACAGAGCAGTTTTTGATTACAACCTTTTTTTCGTCTTTTGTGACAGGCAAAAAAAATTCTACAACTGTGTTTTTGACCTTTGGGCAAAAGCTTTAGGAACTTTGCCGACTTGCTAATGATAAAATGCAGCTGCAGGGGCAGTCAATTCAAAGCAAAATTGTACATGCAAAATTGAATTAGTTTGAAACAGGATGGATACTTTTGTTGTGATTGCAAACTTCTGTGATTTAAGATATTTTTGTTTACACAAAAGTATATAACTGAAATTGTTCTTGTCATAAAAATGTAAATTTGTAAATATTTAAAATTTGTTGAACAAATTTTTTTTTCGTTTTTTAAAGAGATTTTAAAACTTTATCCATTTTACAAAATAATTTTTCTTAATAATGCCATTTTACTGTGTCAACAATGACCTTTTTGATTGCCAAATTTAAACTTTTAAAAGCATTAAAAAAGTTTGTTTTTTCGATGTTCTCCTATCTGCTTTTTATTTATTTGAAACAAAATTTATGCTAAAATTTTCTTTGATTCCAACAACTTTTCATAGCTAAATTTAACCTTTTCAAAGATAAAAGAGAGACATCAAAGCGGAAGCCCTTTTGTTCTTTGTCATAATCTTATCAAATTTTTTTCTAGAGTTTTCAATCAATATAGAAATAAATTCACTGTTTTTTTGTTGCTTTTTAGCTATTTTTAGGGTCTTTAATTTGTCGGAAAAATATGTTTAAAAAATTATTCAAAGTTTTGTGTTTGTGTTTATTTTTAGGTATTTTTCAACTGTTGAAAAGTTGACTTTTCAAAATTTTAAATTTTAGGAACAGTTTTTGGAATTATTTGCTATCAAAATAATAATGGCGAAAATCCAATTGAGTCATCAAATTGCAATTTTTGTGGATATTGTAGGTATTTTTAAAGGGTTTATTCTATTGCATTGTTTTGATCAAGGACATTAACAGGATATCGGCATCTCTGAAACATATCCCTTCCAAAATCATAAAATTCCTTTGATCTTTTACCGACATCGGCAAAAGATCAAAGGCGGTACCTCTCAAAATTGCCCCATCCCAAATAAAATTTTGGTGACGTCCTCATATTTTATTAAAATTTTTCATTTTCGATGTTAAAAATTTTACTTATTACAGTATCCCTCAATCATTTTTAGATGATTTCTTGGACTTAACTACCAATGATACCGGATTATTTCGGTATTGTTTACAGTACCCTTACATACCGTTCAATGAAAGTCTACAGTATAATTCTTTCAATTTTACTCAAATGAATGAATGTGATATAATGTAATGTATTTTTCTAATTAAATCTATTTTTTTTTATTTTCTTGCAGCGAAGATGATTGTGCAGTCAAAAATTTTGGACTTTGTGACAGAGATAAATGTAATATAAATTGTGAAGCGGCATTGCCCGTTTCAACGGAACCCAGCATAAGCACAACTTCAAACAGCAGTCACATGATGAAATTCAGTATTCTTGATTTTATTGTAATAGCTGTAACAACAATTTTTGATTATTCTTGCATATTGAATTATTTTAAAAGATAAAACAGATTAATTAAAAAACAAACGCCTATATTTATTTCTACCGTAATCTCAAATGACAATGTTTTGAAAGAACAGATTTTTGTTTGAAAACAAAGAATTGTTGAAATTTTAAACATTTATTTTTTTAAATTAAACAATATTTATAATTTTTAGCAATACTAAAAAAAATAAAAGTGAACATCAAATTAAAGATTTAGGTATACCTCACGTTGGAATGACTTCCACTGTTTTTTGTCTGTGTCGGCGTTGGGTCCGTAGTCATTTTAAGGAATATCTTTTTTAATCAATTAAATTTATAAAAAAAACTCTCTGTTACAAGATTAGGATTTTTCTGCTGATTCTAAATATATAAAATTCAATAAATAAAAGTTCGGTTTAAGCTCAGGATTTTTGAAAAAAGGTTTGTATAGAAAAATGGCATTTTTGTTAATGTTTGTTTATTGAGATTTGTTATTTGAAAAGGCTCTCTGTTACGAGATAGAGCCTTTTCTACTGATTCCGAATATACAAAAATTAAAACATAAAAACCTAAGATGACTCCAGAATTTTTTGTGGAAGCAGCACAATTCCTGACTGAACGTTTGATTCCAACGTGACCTATACCTCTATATATATATATATATAATTATAAAATTATGATAGCAAATAACATATCACAAAGGTTTAAAGAAAAGATGATATCAACTACGGCAACAACTGTCACAGAACAAACAATCAAATGGCACCAAAAAATTGAGAAGACATATAATATGTAAAAAAAGATGGCAATCCGACAAATTACAGTGCAGAGTTGATCAAGTTCATCAGTTTCATTTGAAAATCTTTTTTTCTTGACACATCCAAATTCGAGTTCATTTCCATTTTGCTTTTTACAAAGAATATTAACCCTAAAACAATTTGTGAGGGTTTTATCAGGGGAAGAAACATGCTCCCATTTATCACTGTTGACATGGGTTGAAGACCATTTAAAAAGGTAATGTAAAACTGAACAAATAAGCATGGTAAATGTATAAGAATGGCAAAAAATGAAATACACAGTAGAAAAGTCAGAATTTTCGAAAATATACGAAATTAAAGATAAAATAATTGAAGGAAGAAAAAAAAGAAAATAAAGAAAAAGTTTAGAAAAATTGTTTCCATAAAAGTCAAGAATATTCCAGACAAGCCCTACAGGCTTATGAAGATTTGGTAATTTAATTGTAAAAAGAATTAAAAAATAATGATAAAGAATTTGATGAAATAAAACAAATTCCGAAAAGTCATCCAAAAGTGTTAAACAAAAAAAGTAAAAAACAGCAAATATGTGAAAACGGTAAGAATAAATAAAATTTAACTTTTCTTTAAAAGCATCAATTATTTGAAGCACCAAAATGCTATATAAGAAAATTTGCTAAAAAAATTATTTTTCATAGGTAAAATATAAAATTTTTCAAAATGCTTTTGCAAAATAGAGTCGTTCTTTCATTTTCCATATATCACTAAAATGTATGGTACAAAGAGTTCAATACAAGTTAACGCTGAACAAATTCAAGAAAATAAGTCTACCTCTGTTTTAAACTTTTAAAACGGTAAAAATAGTATTAACTGTCGTTGATAAACGTTAGGTTGTTGCCATAAATAGCTAAAAATCCTTCCAGAAAAATTAGTTCAGCGTTGACTTGTATTGAACTCTTTGTACCATACATTTTTAGTGTTATAGGGAAAATGACAGGTTTCGGATTTGGGAACTAATGTTTTGTGTTTCGTATTCTTTAGTCCCAAAGAGTATTAGGAACAAATATAGAGAGCTAACTCCGGCGTCTTATGAAAACCTCTACAGTTAGAGAAAAATTTGCAAAAAAGAACGATTTTAGTTTGCAAATGCACTTTTTTCAAAAATTCAATACATATTTTATCGTTTTATATGAATTTTCAACTTACCACGATATGATCATGTGTTTTGAACATCTCTTTTTTAAAGTAAACATTTTCTCGTTTTTTGTAGTATTGAGCAACCAACAACAACGGTTCTGCATGATTAATTAAACAGATTGTACACATAAAACGGCACACCGTAAGAATTAACGAAGGACATACAGTCCATAAAAAATTGGTAATTCCATGAGATATTTTTGCTTGTTTACTTTCAACATCATGCTTTTTTTCTTCAGGACCAGAACCATACCCATAAATTACATTTGTCATTAAAGCAATTGTCTCCAAACTTTTCCAATATGATGTATGTGCAAATGCAAATTTTTTTGCCCACGCAAAAGAATATGTTTCGAAATCAATAAATTCTGGACGATATTTGGTATGAAACAAATTGTAATCAAGTCGACTAGGAATTCGATGATCTTCTTCAATTTCAATATTTGTAGCAGAAACAACTTCAGTTTCATAAAATTTGTTGATTATTTCTTTTGGAAGGATGCTATTTTCTGTAAGATCAGCATATTTCTTTTTACAGTAATCAATTTGACGGAATGAATTATGTTCCATTGCTCTGTTGACAGCAAATTTTTTATGGAATTTGACAAACTTGTATTGATCATGTAAACTGAAATACATACGTATCAAATTTTTGGTTAAAGGAAGCGTGTCGGATAGAAGAAGATTATTTTTTTGTTAACAAGTGTTTTTTTAACTTAAAAGTAACCCGAATTTTTTTGCAAACAGAAAGAGTTACAAATTTTTGTTTTAAGCGGCACTTACCTTAATTCAAGTGTGGTTTCAGTCGAAATTTCATCCAAAGATAACGCTATAGGTTCAACATATTTATAAACTTTAGGTTTATTTTCTGGATTAACAGGAATTTCTGGATTAACAAGGACTTCTGGATTTTCAAGATCTGCTTGATTAACAGAATCAAATAAAGCTTCAAGTCTATGAGCAACAGGATCATCAGGATTGATAATGTTAAAAAGTTTTCCATTTTTAATCCATTTATTGTTTCTAAGTTCATCGACATCAAATTTTGTATTAATCAAAAATCTTGCAAGAGGTGATCCGATCAAAAAAATATTTTCAACCTAAAAAGTTTCACTGTAATTAATTAATTTGAAGATGGCATGAACAATACATCAAAATTCAACTTTTTAGGTCCGTTTCTTTCTTCTAATCGGTGTTCTTCATGAAGAATATCAAAAGCAATAACAGAACCAAGAGAATGTGCCAAAATTGACACATTTGGTTTTCTTGGACCATTGGAGACATCGGGCACAAAGCACTTATATTTGTCATTTAATTTCCGAATCAAGCTTTTTGTGATCTATAATTTTGTTGAAATTAAATGAGAGATATTTTTATATTTTACTTGTTTTTTATATTCGGTAGAATAATAAAATGGTTCATTCAAAATAATTCCTAGCTTTTCTGCCAAATCAAATTTCAATGGCTGAGTTGCACATATTCTTTCATCATCTAATTTAAGATTGCACCTCCACGCAATAGGAATTACCAAAGGAGTTGGGAAAGTTGGATGAAACTTTTTTATATATTTAACAAATCCATCTCGAATACTATAAATATTTGTTTACAAAATAACCCATACATCAAATGCAAAAAATAACTTACTCATTTGCATTTTCGACGATTCCTTCTTCACCTTCATGATGTCCAATTCCATGAATGACAAAAATTACATGTTGATTATCATTGGTTTTATTAATTGCCCGAAATTGTGAAAAATCATATTCATCTTTTATTGAAGTTTCATCAGATACAACTACAGGCTGATAATAAAACTTCTAAAAATTGTAAAAAAGTTAAAATCTTTTCAACAATTTAGTAATAAATTACTAGTTTGTTATCAGGTTTAATGTTCATGAAATACAAAGGTGGAGGTGATGATGGAATTTCACAAACGTATTCCCCTCTCATCAATAGCCATACAGCATTTTCATTTTGCCAACATATTGAAGTTAGTTTTTTACATTTTTCATTTGAAACTTTAAATAAACCATTCAAAACAATAGGGGGGTTAAGATTACCAGGATTATTTGATTGATAATATTCTTCTATCTGAGCAGATTCCGTATCTAATTGTAGTTGTGAATGAATTATTTAAATTTAGATCTAAACTCTACCATTTAAAGGAATCCATAGCCTGATTTCCTCATTCCTTTTTTTAACCAAAAATTCAAACAATTTATTTGTAAATATGTAATTCATCACATTGTTCCTAATAATATTGAGACGTGTACATTTGCTTCTTTCTGCATCTTCCATCGCTTTCAATTCTTTTTCTCCAATTTTTGATAATTCTTTTACTACTACTCTTCGAGTGAACCATATAACTTTTTTGGATTGTGCCTTTTTTGAAGGATAAAACAAATATAACCAAAATATTAATAATTTGTCACACACGAAGATATATGCTTCAATAAACAAATATGAGATTCCAACGAATACTACAAGAAAAATAAAAAGTGCTATTAAGAATCCTAATATATCTATCCAAGAAACATTTTTAGGTTCCATCATTGAAGGTGGGCTATTCTTTTTGCATAATATCTGAAAATTAAAGAATTTGTGGAAAAGTGATTCAACGAAAAGAAAATATTCATGAACATAAAAAACATGTCATTTACAGAATTCGCTTAAATTGTTTCAGTCTCACATAATCTAGGTTTGAAAATTTAATATGGAAAAAAAATTTTTTTGTCAAAGGCGAGCTCAGCACACCCAGTGTGCTGAGCTCGCCTTTATTTACCAAACTTTTATTAGTCAAAAATTTACCAAAAAAGGCAAAATAAAAGTGAAAGTTGCTGAAAATCTTAGACTTTTATTTAAGTTGAATTTCTGTGGAAGGGGAATGAATCATTTCGAATGTGTTTCTTTTTAACATCTGTGAAAAAAATCCGAGTAAAAAGAAAAAGTGATGAGCATAAATAATCTAAATTTATTTCCCTTTTTTTTAAAGGTATTCTCAAATTTAAAAAGAGTGTCATAATATCTGTTGATTAAATGCATTCAAAGGCAAAAATGCAAAACACATTTATGATTTGTAATGCGCCTTTAAATTAAAACGTATTAATCGCATTTTTTAATAATGGTGGAAGCGCGAACGCTATCCACCAAACCCAAAAATTTAGCTGTTGGCGTATCCGATTCGGACAGCCATAGAGGTCAGCCTCAAGACAAAAAGTGCAATGCTGAAGCCTCATTCTAGTGATCCACCCTTTATGATCAGAGGAGCCTCCCAGCCAGGTAAGTTTATGATCCATTCTTTTTATTCCATTTATTTTTCAAATAATTTTAAACTTCAATGAATTCAAGAAACAGATCAGACACCAAAAGAGTGGCTCTCTCTCTTTATACTAATTATTTTTGTGGTTCATAAAACTATTGTTTTTGAAAAAATATCTTCCGTAATTGCTGCTGTGCACCAGGGCTGTCCGGGACTCACTTTTTTGGCCGATCCGGGATCCGGGATCCGGGACGGGATTTTGAAAATTACAGTATTTCTTAAGACAGAAAGGAAAAAACTGCGACTTATTTGCAAAATAAAGCACAAAATCATTGTTAAAAATCACAAAAAAGTCGTTTCAGATAAAATAATTAATTTTAAAGCTTTTTTTGAAATGTAAAAAATGGTGGTGAACATCTACGTCACGAAAATATGGCTTTGAGTTAAAGCAATAAAAATAGTTTTTGATTTACACTCCATTTTTGAGGACCAAATTCAATTTTTTGGTTAAAAATAAGCAAAAAAGTTGATTTTTTTGAAGGTTTTGTTATAAAAATTAGTTCCGGAATCCCGAAAACTCCCGGCATAAAATCCGGGATTCCGATCCGGGACTAAAATCCCGGAAAAATGGCCGGGATCCGGGATTCCGGGACCCCGGACAGCCCTGCTGTGCATGCAAATGACCAAATGAAAAAAGGTCAGGCAAAAAAAATTCTCTTTTTTGCCTGACCTTTTTCTCTAAGAATGCCCAAAAATGATAGTTAAGTACCTTAAAGGAGTTCTACTAAATCCAAAAACAAATTTTTTTATTATTCTTCATTCAAAAACATCAGTTCTTATTAAAAGATCATATTGCCTGCATTGTTTTTGTTTCATCCTGGTCGTTGAATAAAAAAATGTTTTTTTCCACAAAAGTATGTTGAATGAATTATTTTTTATTTAAAAATATTCTATTTTACCACTTTTTAGAATACTCATAAATTTACGTTTAACTGGGAATTCGATCTCGATTTCTTGAAATCCTTATTATCAAAAAGTGAAGAAAATTATACCAGCAAAGTTTTCCCTGTTAAAGGATATGAAAAACTTTGGTTTTCGTTTACACTTTCTCCAAATGAAAAAGATGAAAGCGGCACCGGATTAGTTTGGATTTATTTCAATTGTTTTACGGGATATGAAGAAGCTAAAGCTGATCTCGAGTTTGAAGTAGATAAAAATGGATATAAATCCGAAAAAATTGAATGTACTTTTGCCACTTCTGGAAGACATGGAATTCCACTTTTTGATCGTAAAACTTTGCTTGATTTTAAAATTCCATTTCTCAAACATTTTGAAATTTTGTCTATCAAATGTAATGCAACAATTACCGTAAAACCATATGCATGCAATAGCTGCTTTTTGGGAAATAAATTATTAAATTTTGGTAAAAAAGATTTAAAAATTGTTATTGGCGAAAATGAAATTATGGTAAGTAAGAGTTTCTTTTTTACAGGGGAATATACCAACCTGGCCCGCCGCTATTTGTACAAGACCTATCCCATTAGATAACCCTATGGCAATTATGCACAACCCCGAAATATTCCCGTTGAATGGCCTTACTATATGCAAATTTATTGAAATGAAGTTTGAAAAATCAAAGATCCTGAGTCGACGATTCTTCAAAAAACCCTGTTTCACGCACATTTTTCAAACTTTATTTCCATAAATTAGCATAATAAATGCCCATTCATAGGAAATATTTTGGGATTATGCATAACTGCCTATAGGGCTATCTGATGGGATAGATCTTCTTCAAAAAGCGGTGGGCCAGGTTGGTATCTTCCCTTGTTAGTAAAAAATGGGTAGCTTTTAAAGGGGGAGTGTCAGTTCTGTAAAATTTCTTTTGTAATTCTGAACATTAAATTTTTAGGCCCATAAAATCATTCTTGAAACCTTTTCTCCGATTTTTAAAAAGATGATTGAAGCTCGAGATTCTAAAGATGATGCCGTTATCGAAATTACAGATTGTGATTTTGGTCTCTTCAAAATTGGTGTTGATTTTTGTTATGGAAACACTGAAAAAATCCCTTCCGGCATTGATGGATTAATTGAAATCATGGATTTCGCTAACAAATTTGAAATCAATGATTTGAAGGTATTCAAATTTTTAAAAAATATGACAACTAGAGTTGTTCATTTCCCTCTCCCGTGAAATTTCTCGGGAGATTTCCCGATTTTTTGCGGGAAATTGTTCTCATTTCCTGAGAAATGTTACAGTAATATTTTACGTTTTTACATTAAACATGCAAAAATGGGATAAATATGCAATAAAAACATTGTAAATAGTCAAAAATAACTGAATTCAATATTTAACAGGTCGTTAGACTGTTTTTTGGTAAAATATTACTGTAGCTGGGAATACTGTAACTCCGGGAAATTTCCCGTCTTTTTTCGATTTCCCCGAAAATGAAGAGCCCTAATGACAACTTTTAAATTTAATTTTTAGAACGAAATTGAATTTAAATTTATGTCACAAATTTCAAAGAAGAACATTTGCAAAATTGCCAATGTTGCAATTCAATCGAATGCTGACTCCCTTAAAGCTCTTTGCCGATCAAAGCTAACAAAATTTGTTAAAAACAATGATACAAAAGTTTTGAAAGAAATCGAAGAACTCGATGAAAATTTTGTTAACGATGTTCTTCAAAATATTTTTATCAAAGAAGGATATTACTGGCCATCTGAAATCATGTTGGCTGAAATTCTTTTGCTCTTTTTTATGCTTCTTTTTTTTACTATGTTTATCTACGCAACCAGTGAAAAATTTGAAGAACGTTTTTCAAAGTATTCATAGCCGTGGTGTGCCATATCACTGCAGCAATATCACTGTTATGATATCCATAGAAGAGCAGAGTGAACACAAAATACTGTTGCTTTTTCTTTGTGTTGAATTTATTTTTGTGCTTCAAAATAAATCTTGTGAAAAAACTTTTTTAAACTCGATAGATATCAAAATTAAATTAAATTTTATTTGGATTTAATTAACTAAAATTTCTGCCATGCAAAAAAAATGCATCCGGATTAGGCATGGCCGAGGGACGACTGGTCCCGCCAAGTCCCGGTCCCGTCCCTTTGGGGGGACGGGACGGGACCGGAACTCGATTTTTCGGATTGAAAAAAAATTGCAAAGGGCAAATTTGAGAAAAAATGTCTTCGTCCCGGGGACAGGACTTGAAAAATGGTCCTTGGGCCATGCCTAATCCGGATTCAATAAAAACTACAGTAATGATACTGTAGCATTTCTATAAAAACATATCTTGTTTATTAAATTCAAAATGTAATAGCTTGTAAAAGAAAAATCAACAATCCGGATACCATTTATGGATCAAAACAAAAAATTTAATTCCCTTCAAAATTTTTAATCAATATGATAAAAATTTGTTCTCTAGAAGAAAGCTTTTGATACCCTTTTAAGAAGCGTTTTATTTGAAAATAAATGGAAAATATGAAAAAAAGAAGAAAAGAATGTGATTAAAATAATCCGTCTTTATTTGTGTTTTTAGGATACTTTTGTTTTAATTTAATGCTCTTCATACAATTTGTAAGACCATAAAAGGTGTTCAAAGTCCAAGAATTTCAAAAAGATTAAAGAAATTTGCTGATAAAAAACGCAATTCTATTTTTTCACTTACATCAACATCAAAAATGCGACTCCAATTCGTGAATCAGAGTTAGTAAAAAAGCACATCACTGAAAAACAAGATAAATTGCATGATCCATGAAGGCATTAAAAATATGATTGTTCGGTTACAGAAAATTGAATCATAATGTTGAAGCAATAATTTGCTTATACGTTAAAAATTAAACTCAAATCTCATAGTTCGTCATTTGTTGGGTTCACAAAAAAAAGCAAAACGAAAGAAAGTGAGTTTTTTTTCTTAAGGTCAAGATACCGTAACAGAAAAACAGACAGTAAACTTCTTAATGTCACAAAAATAACAATTTCAACTTTTTTTGTTTTAAATTTTTATGAAATTACAGTAATTTTGTTTGCAAATATTAGCCACTGTTTCTTTCCTGAAATACAATCCGTGAAAATTTTTTTCTTTATAGTTTGTTATTTAATTTCTGACTTCAACAAAGACTTTTGTCGAATATTTCTTATCACTTTATTTTTGCACAATGACACAGTCATCAAAAAAATCCCTTCACGGAAATATCAAATTACCACGCCTTTTTGGTTAGGGGAAACGCCTGAATTTTATCGTCATAATCCTAATTTTCTATGGACAGTAGCATCATATAAATAGTTTACTTGAACACTTTCTTATATAACAAAATAAAACTATAATTTAATTGGTGCCTGATAAGTGTTGTTAAAAGTTATGAAATTTTTACTCTTGTTTACAGTATTTTGCATCGTTGGTAAGGATTTTGTTTTTAACGGAATTCTGGAAAAAGAATCATCACGGTGTGTTGACGCATCCAGTCACTTTTTTTCATCGCCTGCTTGTTTTCTATATTAAATTTTCAAACTTAGATTTTGAGAGAACCACGCTATCTAAACGAATTCTGTAAAAACACAAAAAAAAGATTAGGGTAATATTATTCGATTTGTGTTGAGAAAATAAAAAAATGTGATTCAGATTCCACAGGATTCAGAATCTTCGTTTTTTCCTTTGTAAATGCAGTAAAAAACTTCTTTTGGCAAAATGAAACTATTCCGCATGCACAAAAATTTTAATGCATTTTGTATGAGTTTTGTATTGAATTCAGAATCCTGAGAATTCTGATTCACATTGTTTTATTTTCTCAACACAAATCGAATTTTATTACCCTAACCTTTTTTTGTGTTTTTACAGAATTCGTTTAAACAGCGTGGTTCTCTCAAAATCTAGGTTCGAAAATTTAATATGGAAAACAAGCAGGCGATGAAAAAAAGTGACTGGAAGGGTTATAGGGGAGTCGACACACCGTGATCATATACTAAATTATTCTTTTAGAAGTATGCTATGGAATCAAGTGTTGGGAGAATGATCTTGGAGGGGGGAAGAAAGAAAATCCGAATTGCACTTTTTGTGGATATGGTAAGTTTTAAAATTTACATAAAAAATGGATTTTATTGGACTTCAGAAACAAATACAAATTTGTAGTTTATATTTATTAAATTTTAGAACAAGTTCACTTTCAATCAACTGGAGATAAAACTTGTGATGACAATCACGTGCCAGATGGAGAAATTCGTTATTGTTTGAAACAAAGCAATTTTGACTATGATACTCCAATTGGTAAACAAAATATGAATGATACAACAGGATGTGTTACACCGTAAGAAAAAAAATTTGCTTAAATATATCATATTTTAACAAAAACACTTCATTTTAGCACACTTAATTGTGAAAACTATCGTCTTTCAATTTGCAATTGGGATGATTGCAATGATAAATGTCAAAGTATTGCTGATGCCCCAACAACAAAACCACCAACAACAACATCAACAACTACAACTACAACACAAGCTCCTCAGCCCACACAAACAATTACACAAAATGATGCACAATTGATTACTTTCAGTTTACTGCCATTCTTGTTTATGACAGTAATGATGTTGATGTAAATGAAAAAAATTTGCATTTTTTGTTGATTAACATTTTTTATAAAAAATTTGAACGTTTTAATAAATTGTAACTACAAAAAATTAATTCTTAACTTTTATGATTTCACTTTTTTTCTTTTTACCCAATATTTTTTACAACACCAAAATTTACGACTTTTTTTTGACAAAATTTAGAAATCTCCCATAAATCACATTAAAGCCAATTTATATAAAATAAATTTACTTTGGTTTTATTGAAATTGTAACAGTTGGTCTGTTTTTTAATAAAAAATAGTTCGTTTATATTTTTTTCCTAAAATGGAGAATAATGATGAAATTATTTGGGAAGTAATTCCAGGTCATATTATTATGATAATTTTAACGTTTATAAGCATTTTTGGAACAATTAATATTATTATTGCAACATTTAAAAATTGGTTAGTTTACTGTATTTTTTAGTGTTGCAGTAACCTAATCGCAAAAAAATAAAAAAAACAAGCTCAAATTGATCGCATTTTTTACACTTTTTCCTGACCCCAAAAAAATGAAGAGAGAGTGCATCTCTTGTGCTGTCTGGTCTCCCCCTTGAATTCATTGAACTTTAAAATTGTTTGAAAAATAAATGAAATGAAAATAATGGATCATAAACTTACCTGGCTGGGAGACTCCTCTGATCATAAAGGGTGGATCTCTAGGGCGAGGCTTCAGCATTGCACTTTTTGTCTTGAGGCTGACCTCTATGGCTGTCCGAATCGGATACGCCAACAGCTAAATTTTTGGGTGTGGTGGATAGCGTTCGCGCTTCCACCTTCATTTTGAATCATAAAATTGGAAACAATTATTATTTTATCAAATTAAAATCAAAATTTGAGATCAATCATTACCGTAATCAGCTGAATTACGACACTTTTTTACCATTTGATCAAGTTTTCTTTAATCCAATATTTTTAGTGCTCTTCACGGATCATGCAATTTCCTTCTTGCCGCCAATGCCCTCTTTGATAGTATTCATCAATGCTCACATCTGATTCATGGCTTTATTCTATTCTCTGGGATAAAGCATATCCCCCGATTGACATGTGTCTATTTGGGCACGATTCCATTATTTGGCCTCAATTCTGGGCTAATTTGTGTATTTATTATTGGAATTGACAGACTTTTTAGTGTTTTATCTCCTGGAAAGCATCGAAATTGCAATAAAAAATTATATTATTTAACATTTTTTTGTGTCAATGCAATTTTTAATGGAATTATATTTATGGGTGTTTATGGATATGCTTTTAAAAATCCTGCAGAGTAGGTTGTTATTAAATGTTAAATGTGGGATTTAAATGGGATATTTACAAGCAATAAAAATGAGCTTTGATGTTTTTTTGATTTATGATTATTTATTAAAATCCAGAGTTTGATACTTGTAAGAAAAGATTTGTAGCGTGAAAATAATTTATTACCGAGATACAGTACACTAACCTATAAATAAAGACTTAATGAAATTTATATTTTTACAGAACTTTTTAAATGCCTAAAATTTTTACTTTTAATTTTAGTTAACTTTTTTAAAAATTTACACGATTTATGTTCATTTTTTTAGTGAATATTTCTATCTCCCCCCAGGGAATTAAAAAAATTATTTGCATAAATAAGTTTTACGTGTTTTTGGTTTTTTACACCCCAATTTTCATTGATTAAAACTATTTCAGCCGCAAGGTTTCTTGATGATTTGCAAATTTTTTGTACTTTTAATCAAAAAATTTGCATATATTCTTTCTTTTTTTTTAACCTAACAGTTTTGATTTTTTCTATTTTTTTAGAAAAACCACTTGCTTCATGCCTGATGTCCTTGGAGGATATTCTTCGAATCTTTGGTTTCTTTCTTGCATTGTCTTAAACATAGCCACAATAATTTGTTACATTTTTGTTGCAATCATTCTCAAATCTTCAAAAGTTAATCTCACCTCCACTCGAAAAATCTTCAAAGCAATTTCTTTCATCATGTTGATGATATTTTTTGGTTGGACAATTAATGCAATTTCTCGAGTGATTTTTGGTTTTGCAAATTTTAGTCCAAAAACTAATTTCATTGCAGCTGTATATTTTGGAATTTTTGTTAATATTGCTTGTACCTCGAATTATTTCATTCTATTCAAATTTAGTTATGATTATCAAATTGTATTCAAGGGCTTCCTTAATTGGATTTGTAAGACCTTAACTGGCAAGCAGCCATTTAATCAAATTGGAATTTCTACAAATTCAATGTCAACTTTTATCAAGGTTTCTGGGGCTAAATAAAACTTGAGGTTTTTTACTTTTTTAAACATTTCTGTGATATGTTTATCATAATAAAGCTTTTTGATTAAACACTTTGTCAAAACTAAGAGAAAAAATTTATTTTTTTTAGCAAAAAGTATTATCAAAGATAGGGGTCACAGTTTTAACTTTTTTTAATTCAAAGATAACGCAATTTTTCAAAATAGATAGACAAAAACATTTGGAATTAAACAATTCAAAGAAGAATTAGAAATCTTCGACAGAAACAATAAAAAAATCAATCAATAAAAAACACATATTAAAATATTTACTAAATTTAAAAATAACTTTGAAAATGCCCATGAATTTTCAAAATAAGAATTTTTGAGAATCTGAGGCAATTAATAAATAATTTAAAAAAAGTACACTTAATATAACAAAGAAAATATAATTAACGAAATAAATACGAAAAAAATAATAAATTAAAAATTAACAGTGAAATGTTTTAAATAACTAACAATTGTAGAGTTCTTTAAATATTAGTGGTTTCAGTTTGCCCGCGATGTTCTTCATCATTTAGGTACTGTAAGAAATTATTAGTTTTAGGTTTTAATTTTAAATAAAATCTTACATTTTCTCTAATTGTTTTCTTGGATAAACCAAACCAATTGAACATTTGCCGAAGATAAGCTGTGGTGAAAAAATGACTGTCTTCCGATGTTTTTTTGGTATGACAATAACCTCTCCAAAAAAATTTTCTCAAACGAGCGGGCATGGCCAATTCAATATCTTGAATAGCTTCAATTTGCAAAATTCTTCTTCTTGAAAGGGCACGTTCAAGAATTTTTGACACATCATTTATTATTAAAGCAGTGAGAAGATTCATCATGAGCATTGTACCAACAATTAGAAATATAAAAAACACAACAAAAAGTGTTTTGGAGGATTGCCCCGTCAAGGTGTCTTTATAATTCAATTCTCCAGTCATCATAACAAGCATTAATATAAATGCTTTACAAAAAGAATAAATGTCGTGCTAAAAGTTTTCTGATAATATGACAAAGATATAAGACTGTAAAATCTTACTTCTTTTTCGAGAAAAATAAAAAATATAAGTACAAATGGCAACAAAACAATTGCAATAATTACAGCAATTCTAATGAAAGATAATGTGATATTTTGGATCTAAAAATAGTAAAAGAAAATCGGTTCAGATTGAAAAATTAATGGACGTTCCAAATTTTACTAACAAGGAATAGTATCAACATGTCCCACCGCTTTTTGAACGAGACCTATCCCATTATTTAGCCCTAGGGCAGTTATGCACAATCCCAAAATATTTCCGGGGAATAGCCTTCCTATATGCAAATTTATGGAAATAAAGTTTGAAAAATATACGACCCTGAGTCGACAGTTTTTCAAAAGCCCCTGTTTCACGCAATTTTTTTGAACTTCAATTCCATAAATTAGCATAATAAAAGTTCATTCAACGGTGATATTTTGAGGTTATGCATAGCTGCCCTAGGGTTATATAATGGGATAGGTCTTGTTCAAAAAGCAGCGTGACATGCTGATATTGTCCCTTGTAAGTTTTGCACCAAAATACAAAATTTTCGGCGACATTCAACACAATTTGGGAAAAAACTTAAGTTTGTGTTTCTTGAAATCACTTACCATTATCACATATGCTCCTAATCGAGGATTTTTATCTGTATAATTTAATAAACTAATCCAGGATATAAAAATCAAAATAACATAAAACCATCCACCGGGTTTAACAAATATGCACACAGGATAACCAGCAATTAAATAAAAAATACCAACGAGAATATTTATTTTGTTGTTGAACAAAACAACAAAAAAAGTCTGTAGAATATTAAAAAAGCAATTTTCTGAATGATTTTCATAATAACGTTTACACGGAGTATACAGTGTAAAAAATAAATGAAATACACCAATTACCGTAAAAGCAGACCCCCTTCCTGGCTAAATTTAACAAAAATGTTAGTATAGGTTTTTAAAAAATTTGTAAATGAACTTGCGTTTTCAACACAGTAGTTTGCAAATGTGACATTCAATATCTTGTTTTCTGTGCTGGTTGAGTTATTTTCATCAAGTGTTAATTCCATATGACGAATAACAAATGTTAAAAGATAAGCCATTAATACAAAATAAAGAAAAACTAAACTTTGAAAATAAGTGGGTTAGTGAAACATGAACTTACAAGGATAATAAAACAATCGAGCATATCGATTCCACTTTGAATTAATATATGCCTCGGTTAATGGATGAAATATTAAATCATCAAGACCATATTCAACCTAAAAAATGTCTTGATATACTGTTCTTAAAGGAGGAGACCCATTGCAAATAAAGTTGTGTCCCTTTCATTCATTAGAGGTCCCGACACGAAAATTCTAAAAACTCCAGTTCATACCCTCTTAGAATCAGAAAAAATAGTTATGAAACGAAATGTCATCAGATTTCTTTGATTTGAAGTTTTTAGAATTTTCGTGTTGGGACCTCTAATGAATGAAAGGGACACAAATTTATTTGAAATGGGTCTCTTCCTTTAAAATATCCAGGAGGATTTTATTCATTTAAAATCTTACCATAAGAGATAAAGGATGTTTTGCAATAATTTCAGCATAATTTTCATCACCTTTTACATTATCTTTCAATTTTCCTCTCTTTTCTTTTTCTTCAGAATTTTCTGAATGAGTAAGAAGTACTAAAAGAAATGGTATAAAAGTATTTAGTTTTACATTCTCTTACAAGGAATTGCATCTTGATTACCACTGGTTGCAACTTAAAAACGCTTAATTTAAATATGTTAAGATTGTATATAATTATTACCAATTACTGGAGCATCATCTTCTTCCCCTAAAATTATTATTTAACAATTTTATGATTTTTGTATTTTTATTATGGTTCAGGGATGTGTGGTATTGAGTTTTGCTTACGGTACGGTATTAAAATCTTATACGGTAAACGGTAACGGTATACTGCCCATCCCTGATATAACACTTATACGTCAGTTTTAACTTTTTTGAGAAAAAAACGAATGATTATTAAGGATGGCTTTAAGGGTCAGGCCGGAAGAGGGATAATGTCATTTTGTTTGGAATATCAAACTTACTTGGCACCAAGGTTGGCCCGGGCATATAGTAGATGTCATCAATAATTTCAAACATGTATGATGATTCACCATTTTTGAAAGTAACACATTTATCAAAAACTAATTTTGCCATTTCAGGCATATATTCTATCATATATTGAATTGGACTCTTTGAATTCTTCATACCATCAGGATTTGGTGGTTGTCGACGAATAAGATCTTTGTAATTGCTGCCATTTATAATTAAAGCAACACCTTCATGAAAGCCTTTTCGAATAAATTTTTCAAAATAATTTTGAAAAACTGGATTATCTTCATCATAAAATGGTTCATTGTAAAAATATTGGACTAATAATCCACACTTTGTATCAACTGCAACCTTTAGAAAAACTTTGATTTTGTCTTTCTCTAAATTAAAATCGATGTTCTCCAATATAACATTAATCATGTCAACATCATTATTTTTGCATGCATATGATATTGGAGAATTTCTCCTAAAATCTTTCAAATAAAGAGAACTTGGAGACATTTTTAGAAGTCTTTTAAAGATTTCAATATGTCCATTTTTGGCTGCAAGATGCAAAGCAGTTTGAGATTTGTTATTGCAAGATTTTAAGGTTTCATCATTACAGTACTGAATAACAGCCTAAAAACGTTATCAAAATTAATAATGTCAAATAGGTGAGATTTCTAACCTCAAACATTTCAATGTTTCCCTTTGCTGCTATTTCGTGAAGTGGAGTATTAAAATGTGAATCAGGTTGAGATACCAATTTACAGATTGTTGTAAAAATATCTGTTCCCTCAAAGTAAGAAAAGCAATTTGCAAAATACTAAAACAATGGATCTTTAATTTTTGAATAGTTTTTAAAAAAACGAAAGGCAAAATTAAATTTTTATTACCTGAAAGACTTTCTTGCTATCATATTTTGCCATAATACTTAATATTGTTTCACCACCTTTTGCTATATGAGACGATGAAGCATTACGTTGCAAAAGGTACTGAAAATTTAGTATTAATATTTCATTAAGAAAGAAAAGTTTTTACTTTGACTCTTTCAACATTATCTAATTTCACGGCAATAAAAAGTGGGGTGTATTTGTTTTCATCCACTTTTTCAATATACTTTTTTGCTTCATTAGTAACCAGTTTTTCAAGAAGATGAATGTTGTCATTTTCTTCTGCAAAATGAATCAAAGTCTTTATGATATCATCATGCTTGCCAAACTAAATTAAAAAAGATAAATTTGAAAAAAAGTTTGTCAAAGAAATTTTTAGGTAAAATTTTAAGGAAATTTGTTCTTATGATTTTGAAACATTTCTTGAAGTCTCTCCCATTGGGTATCATCCAGATACAAAAATCGAAATATTTAAACCCCTTCCACCCTATGTTAGTGGAACCCTCAAAGGTGCCGCCTTTGAAGTAACGAAGAAAGATCAAAGAGCGTCATAATAAACTGACCCACTCCAATTCTTTGCATGCTGTCATGTCTGGGCAATCCCTGGTTTTGCCTAACTAAATTTAACAACCCTAGTCTTTGAAAGTTACAAATTTAGCTTTTTTTTAAAATACGTGTACTATAACTTACTTCAGTAAAAAATAAATCAATCATCTGATCATTTTCATGTGCAGCTGTAAAGTAAATAACATCCATCTTTTCAAGTGGAAGATAAAATTGCTTATAATACTTAATTAAAGTTTCAGTGTTTTGAAGTTGATTCTTTTCAATCGATAATGTTAAAGCAGTAAATCCGGCATCGTTTTTCGCAGATAATAGTTTCAATTTGAAATCATCGTCTGGGGCTGCTCCAATAATCAATTCAATAATTTTTTCGCTATCCATATTTTTAACTGCATAATGTAGGGGATTAGAATTGTTTAAATCAGTACTCGAAATATTTGCACCCATTTTAATAAAGTGTTCTACTACATCTTCTCTTCCATATTGATAAGCAAATCGAAATAGCTTTACTACGGTGGTATTTCTTTCTCCGAATTTAATATTTTTATTAACATTTGTATCAAATTCATTAATAAAATCTTCAGAAAAATGCTTGTTTAAATAAAAATCCTTTATGAATTCTCGTAACATTTTTTCGAGCTTTTGAATTTTTGCAACCGTAATGAAATAACTGAAAGTGAAAAAAAGATCATAAAAATCATGTACTGTAACAAAAGTCACCATTAATCTAAAAATACTGATAACAAAAAGAAGGTACTTTGAATTCATTAATTTCGACATTCCATTTATTGAAACGTCGAAATTAGGTTCGAATCGAAAATGAATGAGTTTTCATAGTTATAATAAGACATTAGAAGGATATTGCAAAATGCGGAAAACAAAAAAAGTAAGGGAACAAAAAATTTTATGAGTGTAAGAAAGTTCTTATCAGAAACAGTGTTTTTCCGATTCTGATTCTTATATGAAAATCGTTGGAATCGGAATTACAAATACTACAAAAGTATAAGAGGAGTGAAATTGATAATAGTTGTTAAGAATCGAATGAAATCGAAAAAACGGAGTCGGGAAACCACTGATTCAAAAAGCTTGTCACAGCTTTTCAGCATCCGAAGATGGTAGTGAAAAAAAGGGATCAATGATTTTTTTATTTTTTCAAAAACAATTTTGATAAGGTGAAAATTATATTGTATTGAAGAAATATTCTACCCCGAGTTAAAAGAGAAATTAAAAACAAACAAATTTTTGAAAAGAAATAATCAAAGTAAAACAGAAGCAAGCGAGACGCTTTCAGAAGGTCAAAAAAGAGGGAAAAAGGGAACGATGATTGATTGCAATCCGCGATGCATATTTTTAAGTATGCGTCGCGGATTTAAAAAATAAAGAATTTGATAAAAAAATTTGAAAAAATGAAAAAAAATGATTTTAGAATTTTGGCAAAAAAGCTCGTTGAGTATGCAAATTAAAAAAAGGAAAATCTTTGAAAAATTGATGAGGAAGGCAAAAACAGAAGCAGATGATGGTCGAAAATAAAAGCAAACTGTCGGAGGTGATTCATTTGTTTTGCGTTAATTAAAAAAATACAATGATAATCATACCGGTTTCAGTGAAGAAACAACTGTTTAATTTTTGTTTATTTTTGCTTTTGGGTTAGCAATTTTTCCCATCTTCAATTTTCAAAGAGGTAACTTTAAAAAATAGACTTAAGAAAAGAGATATTTTTCATATTGCATTTTTATCTGAAATATATAATTCCAATACAGTAATGCAAAAAAAACAGTTTGATCTAACTTTGATACAAAAAACATAAGTCGTTTCATTTAAAAAAAATTATTTCAATTAAACAAAACGCATATAATTGACTTAAAAAAGAAGAATCCATCAAAAATGAAAAAAGGCATAAAACGAAAAAACGGAAGAAATATTTCTCATGAACAAAAAATAGAAACAATAAAAGTTTCTGCAACTCAAACAATTTTTGTGTTGGTTGGTTACAGTAAAACCTGCTATGTTTTTTTTCAAAAACGGGAGTGAAAATTGAAAAAAAAACAGCGATAGAAAAAAATGTTGCACAATCTAGATGCAATCAAACTAGGAATGAAAAAAGACCAGATGCTTCTAAAAAAATACAAAACGGAGTCATTTACATAAAAGAAAAAATAATATTTATATATTATATACAAATTTCAATTCAAATTTTTGTTGAAGAAGGGAGAGTCAACGCAAGAAAAGCATTAGATCAAGGTCATAAAAGGCGAGAAAAAAAGAAGATTAATTGCCAGCCGCTGCAAGCGAAAAAATGAGTCAATTTAAAAAACTAGTAAAAGATGGACTCCTAATTTTTGCAAAATCAACTTGAGGAATGATTAAACGAAATCTAACGCAACAAAACAAATACTGGCATTTAAATCAACAAAAAAAGAATGCTTTTTCATGGCCTTGGTTAATGTCTGTTATTAATTAAAATAAAAATAAAATCCAAAATGGATTTTAACAAAAAAACTAACATACTTTTATTAACAATTAATTTGTTGTCAACATCCTTAAAAAAGAGAAATGGGAAAGGCGATTTTTATCAAATGGAAAAAATGGATCTTTTTGTTTTATCCAATCATGCATTTTATGAGGCCTTTTTTTGTGTTTCTCTTGCTGCTATCCCCCATCTTTTGTAATAATGAATAAAGCGCCTTTTTAATAGATTATAATTAAACTGTTTCATTTGTTAGTTTACTCTAAATATTTTACTCTGTTTTAATTTCAGAGAAATAAATAAATTTAAATTTAAATTTTTCATTTAAAAGTGACCAAAAGAGAAAAAGACACTTGAAGGAGATAAAAAAATTCATCATTTGCTGGTTCCTTTGAAATTCTTGAGGGAACAAAAAAGCTTGTTGTTTTTATTAAAGAGAGAAGGAGAACAAAAGAGAGAGACAGAGAGCTTTGAAGAGAGAAAAAACAAATGCAGAGGGTCATCATTCCCAAAATTAAAAGCAGTTTTGGAAAAAAGGGAAAAACAAGATTTATTACCGCTTGCAGCAATCGGCAATATGAGGCACGTTAAAGAAGTAAACACTGATAAATTGAAAGTTAAAATAAGCAGATGCATTTATAAAAAGAATGACCAGCCATTTTGCAACATCAACCCAAGTAAGATTTTTGAAAAAAAAAATTAAAAGGTGAGCAAAATGGATCAAAGAAAGTTTTTCACAGCTTAAACAATTTTTTTGTTTGTTGACTAATTTAAAAACAACCGAATTTTCTCGAAAATGAAGTTGAAAAATGAAAAAAAAACAGAAGTGGAAAAAAACGTTGCGCAATCTTGCAATCATGAATATTTTTTTAAAGGCTTCTAAACAACAAGAAAAAGGAATTCCTTCCGGAAGTCAGTCGAAAGAAACAAAATATACAAAATTCATTTCAAGTTTTTGTCGAATGCCAAGACATACAAAGTCAAAGCGAGGAAGGCGTTCCATTCAAGGCCATATAAGGCGTGAAAAAAGAAGATTGATAGCCACCCGCAGCAAGCGACAATATAAGTAAATTTTTCGGAGGGAAAAGGAGAAAAAAGAAAGAATATTCATTTTGGAAAAATTCAGGATTGATTAATTAAATCAAACATAAAAAATAAATAATTGTATTTAATTCAATAAAAAAATATTTTTTCTTCATAGTATTGGTTATTGCCAGTTATTTATTTTAATTAATTAAAAAGTCAAAAAAATCCAAAATGGTTTTTTAATAATAATAACAAAGAAAAAACTAAAACTAATACCGTCAATTTGTCAGAATTTAAATTTGAATTTAAAATAACCGTTGTTTGTTATAGTTTTTTTGGGGCATTCATTGATATTTTATTTAAACGTTCGATAAAATTTAAAAAAGGCCCAAAAATTAAAAATTAAAATAAACTAACGATCCACCAAATAAATAATTGTTATTTTTCCAATGTTTTTAAAAAATGACAAACTTCCTTTTTTCGTATTAATATAAATATAAATAAAAAGCGATAACTTGGCTGATTTTCATTTGTTTCATTTTAGTTTGTTTTTATTGAATACTTTTGGAGCATATTGAATTACAAAAACAGTTTTTTGCAGTTGCTTTGACAAATTTTCGATTTCGATAAACTTTTTTCTTTAATTCTCAATCCAAAAAATAAAAATTTTTTCATTAGCTGTCATTATAACTTGTTTGCCAAATATGAAACATTTTTTTTGGAATCCGTGTTATTTTTTAAGACATTAGAAAAATTAAAAAGAAAAGCATCGGAAATATATTTTCTTGTTTTTATTTTACATTGTTTTGGTTACTGTTATTGCAGTAACCTTTTCTTTTTTATTGCATCCGTTTTTATAACAATAAGAATTGAAAACCGTTTGACTCAATAGATAAAATTTTTTCACTGAGTTTTTAAAATTTACAAAACCTTTTTTTTTTCAATGTTTTATCACGAATTTTATGTTTTATTCAAATTTTGAGAATAATGTTATAAATTTATTAAAAATAAATCCTCTATTGCACAAATTTTAAAAAAGAGCGTTAAAGTTCTTATGATACGGTAGTAATTTTAAAAGTTTTTGTTTTATTCAAATTTTTCTTGAAGATTTTTGCATACATTTGAAGCCCAATTGCAACATTGATAGAATGGAGGGATATTGTCGCGGGAGGAATTTCGAAAGAGAAAACCACAAACTAAAAAGAACAATTCTCAAATTTTATGCAAATTTTCAATCTATCTTACTCTTGATAAAATTTGATATAAAATATTTGGTAAAAAGTAAGAAAATGTTGCGACCACAATTACCATGACTACGGTATTATTTGAAGATTTAACAACTGTCGAGGTTTTAATTTGAGTTTTAATTAAATAAAATAACAAAATCCCAGCAAAAATTGTTAAAAACCCTAAGGCAAGGATAATATAAAGTCCATAAGAATTTGTGATAAGTGCAACCATACATCCATGATATCGGCATACGGTAATAGAATTGACCGGAATTTTGTTGAAGAAGTTGTTGCCATTTGTTGTAGCATAAAATACTGCTACCCAAGTACCAGCACATACAACTACTGTATATTTATTCAAATTTGGAAAATTAGTTTTAAAGAATGCAATCGAAATACACCGATCAAGGCAGAGAAATATTTCAATAATTGGATTAAAAATTAAGAATATTGTACAAGTAATTGAAACAAAATACATAATATATGCATTGTAGATTACTGTATCTGGTCGCCAAAGAATTGTTAAATAGAAATTGTAAAAAGTTGAAATAAAACTCCATAAAAAATTGTATACAAAAAATGTTTTGATCATTGGGGAAATTATTGATTTTTGTGTTTTTGTTCGATATAAGAAATATATTCAAATGGATGAATAAAACAATGATATTGATGAAAATAGAGTAGTAAAAGCGTAGCAGCAAAGGTAATATAATGGTGGGGAAGCATCCATGACTTTAACTTAAGCAGAAAATTTCTTAACAGTTTGTATCTGTAAAACATTTTTAAATTACAAAAACCCAATTATGTAAATTTCGTTAAAATAATTTGGCTACGAAAAATGACTTTACTTTAAAGGACGAGACCCATCGTGAATAAACTTTTGATACGCAATTTTGATTGCATTTCTCGACGCGAAAACACCTTCATTGGAGCTTGTTTTTTTCTTCACTGCAGCTGCAAAAAAAGAATGAAAAAAGCAGCTCCAATGAGTCCCTGATTTTTGTAAAAAAAGTTTATTCATGATGGATCTCCTCCTTTAATAAGCTCCGTCATTAGTTTACTCAACGAAATTATTAAAAATGATTAATTATATTTTAAAAATCCGGGTTTGTCTGTTACAAAAAACCGAAAATACCAAAATCATAAGAATAACAATTCAACAAAAATGCTAAAATTTTGTTGTTCATTAAAATAGATAAAAATTGATGCGTTAGGGCATTCATTAAGGTCATTAACTAAAATAATCATCTATTATTTTAGTTAATGACCAAAATGTTTCACAAAAGTTCTTTTAGCAGATTTCTATGGAAGAATAATGGAAAAAAACTTGTTCTAATTAATACAATTTTGTTTGAATAAATTAAAATGTACCGTTTTCAAATCTGTTGTTTCCAAGGTATGTGGTAGTGCTAAAATCTATAACGTATTATTATCATTGACAATGCTAATATTAAATCCTGATGCCCGAAGGATTCATTTTTTTTAAAAAACTTCACACATTCTGTTTTCTTATCTTTGTTTTTTATGACATTTACATAAAAACCACAAATTCAGTTCATGCAACGTTGTCATTTGCATGAATCCAACTGATTTGGGACTGTTAAATGCTAGTTTATTAAGTTTTTAGTCAACAGTTATTCATTTTCAAATTAATGTAATAATACTGTTGAGTTAAAACTTAATGAACTCGCATTTATTGTATCCATAAAAATTTATTAAATATTCAAAAAACTAGCAGCAACAAGAACTATAGTTTTTAATCAAAAACAAATTTCTTCCAAAACAGTGTTGATTTGTGTTTTAAAAAACATAATCTCCTTAAATCATTAATCACACCTTTTCCAACACATTTTTAGCTGCTTATCTTTCTTTCACTTTCAAAAAGGAGAAAAAGGAAGAATAACACAGCGAACTGAAAATCTCTTGTTTGTTGATTTTTTGGCAAAGCGTCAAAATCAAAAAAAGCAAAAAAAGTGATGTTTTGGTTTTTATCATAAATAATTCCTGAATTATCAAATTAATATTTTTTTGTTTCTAGGGTAAAAAACACTGAAAAAACTGAATCTGCCACATATGGAATACCCAAAATGGACGATTTTAAGGGTTTTAGGACGTGTTGAAAATGACCCTACCTTTCAAAAATTAATAACTCAAAATTTTATGCAAATTTTTTTCTCACCAATGTTACCATAAGATTCAGCAGGTTCGATTCTATAGGGTGACGGTTGAATTTTGTTAAAATTACTGAACATTTTTGAAAAATCTCAAAAATACTGATTTTTACAGTATTTTTGCACATTTTGATGCTCTTAATCATCTATAATTAACGTTTTTTCCTCAATTATGTGTGGAATATATCAAGAAATAATCAAATAATATAGTACAAATGTTAAACTCACTTAATAACAAAACATTGGAAAAATGCTGTCATCAGCAACAACACCAATAGTATAAAAGCAATGTAAAGTTTAACTAAGTTTAATTTTTGGTTATTTATGTTTATGCACATTGTATCATCTTTTTTAACTATTTTTTAACTCTAAAAAGAGATAAGATGTCCTCTATGCCAAAGAAATATAAGAATAATTATTTGTTTAATAATAGTAACATCTGAGGATAAACATGTAAATATGTTCAAGGATGTTATACTTCGTCTAACCTACAAAATAAAAGAATTCTGATACTATCCACAATTATTTGGAAAAATTACAATAATTCACATTAGTTTACTAAGAAATCCAACAAATGCGGATGAATTTTAATTGATGTTGAATAAAACACATCTTGATGAAGTAAAATATAGTTTAACATTATTTCTTTTTAGTTATTATTGTGTATAACATATATATGGCATTGTAACATATTATTTGATTATTTCTTGATATATTCCACACATAATCGAGGAAAAAACGTTAATTATAGATGATTAAGAGCATCAAAATGTGCAAAAATACTGTAAAAATCAGTATTTTTGAGATTTTTCAAAAATGTTCAGTAATTTTAACAAAATTCAACCGTCACCCTATAGAATCGAACCTGCTGAATCTTATGGTAACATTGGTGAGAAAAAAATTTGCATAAAATTTTGAGTTATTAATTTTTGAAAGGTAGGGTCATTTTCAACACGTCCTAAAACCCTTAAAATCGTCCATTTTGGGTATTCCATATGTGGCAGATTCAGTTTTTTCAGTGTTTTTTACCCTAGAAACAAAAAAATATTAATTTGATAATTCAGGAATTATTTATGATAAAAACCAAAACATCACTTTTTTTGCTTTTTTTGATTTTGACGCTTTGCCAAAAAATCAACAGTCAGTTCGCTGTGGAATAAGATTTTTCTGATGTCTTTAATTTGTTGAGCAGAAACGAAAAAAGGAAAAAAGCCTTTCAACCAAAAGTGTACAAAAAAATCAAAATGTAAAACATTTTTTAACTTTTTTGTATTTCTTTGTTTTTGATCCATAATTTCGAATAGATGATGAAATTCTAGACAAAATGTAGGTTAAAAGTTAAACTTATAACAAAACACTTACTCATCTTTAAATTATAACGTAATTAATTATTTAGTTGATTTATAATAAAGAAAAAATTAAACACTTGATATTGCGCATTTTTAGCGTTTATGCCCTGGGTATCTTATTTATCAAAAAAGACATTTTGGATTAATTTGAACATGTTCAAAACTATGTTATAACATGGTATAATTTTGATCAAAAAATTTTTAAGTAATAAATAGTATTTCTTCCTGCAATGTTCTCTATTCATCCATTAAGTAAGCAAATAAAAAAACTTCTTTCATAATCAGGAATGTCATTAGTAAAAAAAGTTTTGTTGTTGTGTAAATAAAATATGGAGGCATTTTGTAATAAAGGATACTCGGGGGTTTCAAAGAAAGCAAATTCATTCAGTTTTAAATCAACAGTATTATTTTCAAATACTGTTTGTAATATTCAATGAACTAGCATTTATTGTATATTTAAAATTTATTAAACATTCAAAAAAACTTGAAGCAACAAAAAACAATTTTAATGTCTTCAATCGAAAAGAAATGTGTTACAAAAATGTATGAAGGTGTATTCAAAAACTTAATCGTCTTAAACTATTAATCACACCTTTTTTAACAGATTTTTAGCTGTGATACTTATCTTTCTTTCACCCCTCAAAAGGAAACAAAAAAATTAAAATTTTTCGATGTTTATTTTTATTTTAAGAAAGAAAAATAAGAAAAAAATCTTTCAATCAAAAGTAGACATTTATAGTAAAAAAAAGGTTGTTGAGGTTGAGGATGTTGTTAAAATTATTGATTTATTTATATTTTTAGGGAAATAAATAATACAATTAAAAAGTAACTGCATTTGTGCAACTGATTTAATGTATCTTTTTTATTTTTTAGAGCATATTATTAAATAAAGATCAAATAACAAAATTTTGATTTTGATCAAACTTTTTTTTATTAATAAATTGTATTTGTTCCTGACATTTTTCAATATCCAAAAAAACAAGCAAATAAAAGATGCGCTTTTTTCGTTTTCTATAATGTATAAAATGTGTTATTATAAAAGAAGAAAATATGTAAATAATATTTTGCAAAAATAGAATTAGTATTCGTAATTATAAAAAATGCAATTTCATTAAGTTTCAATTCAATGGGTTTTTTCATTACATTTTTTAAAACAATATTTTAACAGTATCAAATTCATGTAATAATGCTGTTGAGTTAAAACTTACAAGGGAACCGCACGCGATGATAATCGAGTTTTGCAACCAAATATGGTTTAACGGTCTCTTATAAGGTCAAAAACGAACATAAAAAAATTTTACGTGCCACTTTTAACTTTAAGGCACTTTTTCGGCACTTTGAAGTTTGGCACCCTTCTTTTTCAAAGGGGGGAGTACGTGCTCAAAAAAGTGAAAAAAATAAAAATTTTTAAAAATGTTATAAATTGATGGAAACGTTAGTAATAAGCATATTAATGATCCCTGTAAAATATTTTTGAGTAAAACTTTCATTAACATACTTTTTAAAGCGATACAAGCATGCACCTTGATATAGTAGAGGAACTTTGAAGAAATGTAAAAACTGAATTTTTGGGACTCTAATGACCAAAATTGTTTACATACGCTTATTAATGGTCCTTAGGAACATTTTTGAGCAAAATTTGAGATTTTTAAAAAAAATTATATTTTTTTCATTTTTGAACCCAAAGGGGGGAGTAAGGCAAATCATGCAACTTCAAAGTGCCGAAAAAGTGCCTTAAAGTTAAAAGTGGCACGTAAAATTTTTTTATGTTCGTTTTTGACCTTATTAGAGACCGTTAAACCATATTTGGTTGCAAAACTCGATTATCATCGCGTGCGGTTCCCTTGTTAATGAACTCGCATTTATTGTATCCATAAAAATCTATCAAACATTTAAAAAAACGAAGAACGATATTTTTTATTTTCAATCTAAAAGAAATATGTTCTAAAAATGTGTTGATGTGTGTATCAAAAAACTTAATCGTCTTAAACCATTAATAACACTTTTTTCAACACATTTTTTAGCTTCTTATCTTTCTTTTTGCCCACAAAAAAAGAAAAATGTAGAAGAATTTATTTTTTGACGTCTACATTTTGTTGGACAGAAACAAAAATAAGAAATTAAATCTTTGAATCAATTCAGAAAAATAAAGCAAAGCATGTTTATCTTTTAATAAAAATGTATTTTAACAACTTTTTTACAGTATTGGTTTAAATAAATCGGGTATTAAATTTTTTTTATTCTTCATCATTTTTAACGGGACATGTATCTTTAGTAGCAGAAAAAGTCCTAAGGTTTCTCAGGGTAATCTCAACTCAACTTTATCAATCTCGCTTAAACGTGAAAATAGAGTAATTTGACCCTAGAAAGTGGTTTGTTGTAAAAAGTATACCCACAAAATTTAAAATAAAAGAACATCAATAAAAGAATAAACACACAACAGAATATTCGAGAAATGAAAAGAATGTAAATAAAATGCATAACAGAAACAAAAAAATTATAAATCATATTTAAAAAGAAACAAAAAGTGCAAAAACAGAAATCTAAATTTAAAAGAAACAGTTGATTATTTATTGAATAACACAAAAATGTAACAAATGTGATTCAAAGAGGGTAACAGGAAAAGACGGGTCCAAGAAAAGGGGCGCGGGTACCAAATAACCAGGTGAAAAGGGCAAAAAGCACGGGATAATAAGCAAATCCTCACAAATTAAAAGAAAAAAAGGTTTTAAATTATGTTTAACTGGTTTTTGCACTTCTCATTTGGTGTTTTGCTACCCGCCCTCGAGTTTTTTGAACTCGCATTTTCCCACCCGCAACTTGGCTTCTCCTAGGGAGGTAGTCATCTCCAAATGTCGGGTAAAGGTTGAGTGCCCAATTTTTGTACATTATAAAAATATTACTATCCGGTAAATGTTTTTCAAATTCAATAATAGCATCCAGTCGATCAAGATAGTCACGGGGCATCTTCGTGCCTTTATAATACAGTTCAAAATCAATTTTTTTATGTTGCTGAAATATGATTGTAAACATCTGAAATTAATTGATGTTTTACTTTTGAAAAACTGTGAAAATCAGTGATTTTGAAAGATTCGGTTAGATCACATAATGTAATTTCTCGGAGATTTTCAAGAACTGCAAAGTTCTTTACGGTAAACTCAGATTTTGCAAATCCGCTATAAAAAATTGTTATGACTAGAAATATCTCATAGAACGTACTATGTAATAGTTTTAACATTTGGAAGTGTTTTCATGATTTCTTCAAACGTTATTTTTTCTCCATTTTCGTATGTCAGACAGACATTGGTAAGATGAAAGCTTTCAACTGTGGAACCCAAAATTTCTAAATTCTTGAAGGTAAATGTTGTATCATGGATTGCAAGTTCTTTAATTTCACTTTTGTAAAGTTTCGGAAGAAGGGTTGAAATAAAATTTTCGTCTGCATAACACAACAAAAGCTTTGAGAGAATCCAAAATTTGCATGACATTTTTTGAATACAAAATTTTTTGGTGCAAGTTTCATTTGAAAAAATACTATCTCTTCCCATTTTTTCAACAACAAGAATTGGATTTACTTCGAAGAAGTATTTACAGCTTTGAATTATTTGACTGTAACCTTTTGAAGAGGATGGATTCATTGAAATATAATAAATTAAATTATCATGAAACGGAAAATTTTGCTTAATTGCAGGACCACTTCGCCAACGAATTTTTGTCATTTTTGGTTTTTGAACAACAGCTACAGTATTTACAATGAAATATATAACAATTATTTACATTATTTACATCAATTTTATTTTAAAAATCATACCAATGAATATTCTTCAACTGTTTCAAAAGATGTAAAATCGACTTTTTCAACTAAAATAATTAAACAGCAGGATTCGCACCTATAACATTTTCGTTACTCAAAAATTTAAGGAATTTATTGATCCTTTTTTTTGAAAATATAAAACAGAATTATCATACAAAAGTCTTTCCAAACAATCTTTATGGATTTTTTCATACGCCACATAAATTTCACGGAGTGGTTTTGCGAAATTTATGTGGCTAGTTTATTCTCATACTGGATCTGTTATCAGTATGAGTATAAACTAGCTAATTGATGTCCACTTGACTCGTAAAATTTGCTTTATTGTCTGAATATTTACTGATAACTGTAAGCACGTTGAAATGTGTTATGACACAAGCAAAACATTTAGTTTTTAAACAAAAAAAATTAAAAGGAAAAATACAAAATTAAATGTTAAAACAGATTTGGAGTTGCTGAAACATCTCCACCAAAATGATATTGGAAGAAAATACTGAAGAATCATATAATGGGCGTTTCAAAAAACGCTAATTCACTAAGTTTTTACTCAACATGCTGTGTCCTAGGATTATAGTGTAGCAGGATGGCTAAAATAGTAGTTAATGATAAGAAGAATTATACAAGCTAATTAGCTACTGAAAGGTGTGCCCAGACATTCCTTGACGGTCACTCCCTTAATTAATGTTTGATCATCCCTTATCTCTTAATATAAATAGAACTGTGATTGTGTCTTATTGAGAGAGATATATACATTATTTTAAAGATAAACTTTGACGTTTAGTTTACTGTTTTATATCCAACGTAAATAAAGTTAATCCATATTTATTACACGCTTCCATTTACGCACCACAAGGTAAACCCGGTCATAACACAACAATAATTTACTTTTAAATAAAAGTAACAATACTTAATGAATTAACATTCATATTATGCATAAAAATTTATCAAACATTCAAAAAAACCTAGTGGCAAAAAATTAAGTTTTCTTGTTTTCAATGTGAAACTAATATTTTCCTTAAAAAAACGTTGATGTGAAAACATTACTTAATCGCGTTGAATCATTAATCACACTTTTTTAACAGATTTTATTTAATTTATCTTTTTTAAGCCTCAAAAGGAGAAACAAGAAGCACAAAAAAATTTTGATGACTTCATTTTGTTGTGAAAAAACATAAATAGGAAAAAATCTATTAATCAAAAGTGTAAGTTGGTAATAAAAAAAAGACTTGTTGATGTTGGTAATGCTGTTAAAATTGTTGATTTTAATTTTAATTTTAAGAAAATAAATTATACCGTAATTAAATTGGTTTTGTTTATTTTCCTACACCTATCGTTGTCCAACTGATTCATTGTATCTTTTTGGGAGCATATTTTTGATTAGATTCAATAAAATTTTGACTTTGATCAAACTTTTTTTAAGTAATCAATTGTATTTCCTCCTGACATTTTCTCAATCCAAAATAAACAAGCAAATAAAAGATGCGTTTTTTCTTTAACGGGAATGCTATAAATAATTCCTTCGTATAAAAAAGAGAAGCAAATTTGCAAAAAAAAAATAATTAAAAGTTATAATAAAAATAGCAATTTCATTCAGTTTTAACTCAACGATTTTTTCATTACATTTTTTAAAACAATATTTTTACATTTTCAAACTCGTGTAATAATACTGTTGAGTTAAAACTTAATGAACTCGTATTTATTGTATCCATAAAAATTTATTAAAAATTCAAAAAAATAAGCAGCAACAAAAAAATATATTTTTTGTTTTCATTCTAAAAGAAAAATGTATCAAAAAACATTAATCACACATTTTTTCAAAAGATTTTTTGAGTGCTTATCTTTCGCTTTCAACGGAAAAAAGAAGAAGTATTAATTTTTTGACGTCTTCATTTTGTTGGGCAGAAATGAAAATAAGAAAAAAATCTTTCCATCAATTTCAATCAAAAAGACGAACAAATTTTCTCAGATTAATTTTGCATATTTTGGGTTACTGTAATTACAGTAATCAATTATCTATTTTTTTCTACGGTTTATTACAACTAAACAATTTTAGCCATCACATGTAATTTTTTAATAGAGAATTTTAATATTAAAACTTTTAAAAAACTTTTCTTCAGGTCGAGAAATCCAAATTTGCGTTTTGAAATGTTTTAAAGAAACACTTTGTCACACCCAGTAACGCTTACAAGTTTTGTAGATAAATTTTAAGTACAAGATTGTGCATTTAATTTACTTCGAAAATCAACTTTTTTTATTAAAAAAATATTGAAAAATCTCACACTTCAAGTTGAATCAAAAAATATTTAATAGAACTTTTCGTTCCAAAATTTTATTTTCAAAAATATTTGCATAAGAAAAAATTAAATATGGGGCTGTCCAGATATTACGTCATCAAAAGATAGGTAGGTAGGGGGACAGGGAATTATGACGCCGCTTTGATGTTGCGGCAAACATCAAAGGGTTTGTATGACGCATAGGGAGGTAGGGGTGCGAAAAAGTCGAAATTTTGATGACGTAATATCTGGGCAGCCCCTATGAGAAAAATTGGATAAAATAAATCAAATATACAATAAAATTATAATAAAGCACTTATTCAAAGAGATAAAAATTGCAAAAAACCAGAAATCATAGAAACTTTTTTTAACTTATTTAGTGTTTTGGCCACATTCTATTCTAAGGCAAATTTTTAAGAAAAAAGTGAAAATTTCAAAAAACAAAAATTTTAAATAGAAACAAATTAACTGAATAGAGAATGACAAAAACATAATTATTAAGGAAGTGGAGTTCAAATTGCAAGATTTGAAGTTCCGATTCCAAATGTCGGACGAGTTCTAAATGCCCATTCTTTGTAACAAATATACATATTACCACCCTTTAAACCTTTTTCAGAAGCAATAATAGCTTTGAGTTGATTTTGATAATCATCTGGCATGTTGCGGGCATCAAAATAGAAACAAAAACAACTTCTTTTATGTTCCTGAAATATGATTGTTAGTATTTTAGTGCCATCGCCCACCCTTCCTGAGAAAATCCTTTGATCTAAAGCCGCTTTCGGCAAAAGATCAAAGGTGAAAATGAAAATGCCCTTGCCGAAATTTTCCTCCCGACGGCATTGGATAGTAGCTTACTTTTGAAAAAGCATAAAAATCAGTGATATTAAAATTTTCATTGAGGCCAAGAATTGTTAAAGTTTTGAGATTTTGAGGAACTTCTTCAATTTTGGTTATTGTTGATCGAGATCTTTTAAATCCACTATAAAAAATAATTATTATATTTTAACGTTGTGCAAGGAAAGTGAAGCCCTAACTCAAATGAAAAAATTCTTTGAACTTTAGCCGCCAGCTAACGTCGACGTCAAAAGATCAAAGGACCCCGCCCTTAAAACTTTTACCACCCTTCCCCTTGAAAAAAAACCTCAATGGGGGTTTATTTTGAATATTCAAATTTTGTACAACTTACATGAAGATATTTTCAATATTTGGAAGGGCTTTTAGAATCGCTTCAAAAAATACAGTATCTCCATTATCAAATTTGACATCCGTGAAATAAGCATTTTTAACAGAATGAACCAAAAATTTAAAATCATTAAAGGGAATATTTGTCTTGAAAAGAGAAAGTTGAGTAATATCAGATCGATAAATTTTACCACAAAGAAATGTAGAAAAATTTTGAGCATTTCGATGAATAACAAGATCAAACGTAATCCAAATTTTACTTGTAATTTTTGTAAGATCAGCTTTGCTGCAACAATCCTTATCAAAAACAAGCTTCTTTTCATGTTTTTCTTTTGAACAAATTTGAGTTCTTTTATCCATTTTATAATCAATAGGTTCACACATTCGTGCGAAAACAAGAATTGGATTTACTTCAAAGAAGAATTTACAACATTGGATCATCTTATTATATGCTTTTGAAGAGGATGGATTCATTGAAATATAATAAATTAAATTATCATGAAATGGAAATGCTTGCTTAATTGCAGGACCACTTCGCCAACGAATTTTTGTCATTTTTGGTTTTGAAACAACAATTAATAAAAAAAGATATACAGTATTCCAGCAAATATAATTCTTCTTTGTTTTTTGAGACCTTAAACAATTTTATTTTGAAAATAAAATAAATTACAAAACACGTTACAAAAAATACATAAAATTCAATTCAAAAAGTTCTCGAACTCGATCGAAGACAGGGGTCGAACGTTTCAGCCGCATTTTTGACCGTGATCGAAGTTATTTTCATAAATTTACGAAAAAAGAGAATTCAACCAATTCGGTTTTAATTAAAAATTACAACAAAAACTGACATAAGTTGTTTTTAAAACAAGTGTTAAACAAAACATTAAAGAGAAATCGAAAAGTTTCACTTTTAGGAAAAAATTTGAATAATTTTCTGGAGAAAATGGTATTTTTTCAATGCATTTTACAAAAGATGGAAAGAAAAAAAAACATAAAAAGCAAAGAAAATCTAATAAATGATTTCTATGATTTTCTTTCCCATCTTTTTCAGCAATGCTGGCGGTTTATATGTGTTTTTTCTTTCCTTTCAGTTAACCAAAACAACAAGGATCGCTTCATTCAAAGGCGAAATAGAAAAAAATCGTTGGTTCTTCTTCTTTTTTTATGCAATCAACAGTTTTTTTAAAACACACCAAAAAGACAAAGATGAGAAAATATTCAATGCAAGATGTTGAACATTCAAAAAAAAAAGATGTTGCCAATCATGAACAAGGTAGTAATAGCAAAAACAGACAGACAAGCTTGTTCAACCGACTTCACCTAACACTAGGTGCATTCATCGAAAAAAAATTGTTTTCAATGAAAGGCTTTTTTTCTGCCTGGCAGGAAAGGAAGTCTTTGTCCATTTTTTTCTCTCTCTATTTTTTGCAAAAAAAAATGTCATTGATGACCCCCTAAATTAACATTTTTGAAATGTCAGAAAAAATATTTCTACATGAATTTTTTCCTGGGAATTCTTTGTTCAGGGAAAACTATCCTTTTTTATATGGCATTGTTTTTACCGCTTTTTTGTTTTTTGTGACAAAAAATACTGTAATTGAGGTGGTTTTGAATGAAAAGCAATTATTTGATATTCTTTTTCAGTCAAATATTTTGCGAGCATTTTTAATATCAAAAAACAAACTTATGATTAGCTGGAACAAAATTTTTCAATTTTGATCATCCTTTTTTTAAATTAATAAATTGTATTTGTTTCTGTCATTTATCCAAAAACCAAACAAATAATAAAATTTAAATTGTGATTTTAAGCAAAAATGCTTTTTTTAGTAAAAAAGCTGTTTTATAATAGTGTTTGAAAGTTTTAAAAAGTTCCAAAAACTTTTATTAAACACGATGAATTTATTTTGCCAAAAGCAATTTTAAATATCGTTGTGAAATATTTAAATTAATTTTAATCCTGATTTGAAGTTGTTGAAACATCCCCTAAAATGATATATGTAAAGAATATTGAAGAGTTATGTAATGGGCGCTTCGAAAAACGCTAATTCACTCAGTTTTATTTCAACAATAATTTATTTTCAAATTCCTGTAATACTACTCAATTAACTAGCATTTATTGTTTCCATAAAAATTTATCAAACATTCAAAAAACTAGCATCAACGAAAAACTATATTTTTTTGTTTTCAATCCAAAAGAAATATGTCCCAAACAATGTTGATTTGTGGTGAAAAAAACTTAATCGCCTTAAACCATTAATCATGCTTGTTTCCAACAGTTTTTTTAGCTGCTTATCTCTCTTTCACTTTTAAAAAAGAAGAAAAAAGAAGAATAAAATATTTTTGGTGTCTTTATTTTGTTGAGAAGAACACAAAAATAAAAAGTAATTATCAAAAAAAAATCACTCAAAAAAAACAAAATTTTAAGTTAGTTAACAATAATTTACCTTGTTTGTAAGTGTTTTGGATACATTTCTTTTTAGACAAAATTTTGTTTCAGAAAAGCATTCATCTTATCTTTTAATGAAAATGTATTAAACCTTTCATTGTTTATTTAAAGAAAAAATTGAAAAATTTTGGTTTTTCATTATTTTTTATTCAACATCATTTTTTTTAAATTTAAAAAGAGAAGAACACATTTATCTTGTATTAAACATTTTTTGTGTTTTCCACTATTTTTTAAAACTAAATTTTTTTTCAGAGTGATTTTAAAAATTCAATTTTGATAAAATTTTTCTTCATAACAGTACCTCTAAACTTATGTTTTAAATCTTTAACTTAAATGTTTTAAAAAAATTTGTCACTTCGAGGCATGCCAACAAATTTCGTGCCATTAAATATTTCTCGAAAAAACGACATTTTGAACTTTTAAAGGCAAGGGGTTTTATTTTTAAAAATGAATTAATCAGAAAATAAAAAATATTCATAAAAAAAATGTACATATTTCAACATTATAAGTTCATTAAAAAATATGATTATTACTATTGAAATTCTGTAAAATTTACATTCAAAAATATATGGATTACAGAAAATTAAGAGCTGAGAAGAAAGAAAGTAGATAAAAAACATATCAAAAGGAAGATAAAACTATAATAAATCAGTATTACAAAAAAAAGATGAAAGATGCACAATTTTGAAAAAAATAAAGCACAAAATTATAAAATGTAAAAAAATAATTCACTAAATACAAAAAAACCTATTGAGCAACTGATTCAAACATCATCACGACCTGATATTTTTTCACCATCGCAATATATCACAAGGTTACAATCTGGCGAACGTTTTTCAGCTTTAATTATGGCCTCTAACTGATCAAGATACTGGTCAATTACAATCCCAAAATGGAGTGAAAACTGAATTTCTTTATGCTGCTGAAATATGATTGGACAAATCTGAAATTGATAGAAAGCTTTCTTACCTTTGAAAAAGCATAAAATTCACGAATGTGAAAATAATGAGCTAACCCGTGTATTTCTAGGCATTGTAAGTTTGGAGAAACTTCTTGAATGTTAGTTATCCTATCATTGAAGATAAGACCATGACTGTAAAAGAAAATGATATTATTATTATCAGGGTGTCCCATAAGTTTTGTCCTCTTTTTACACTTGGCAAAGTGTTATTCCATATAAAAAGAGAACAAAACTTATGGAACACACTGATATCATAGAATTGTCGAAAATTTTCCCGGGGATAACCCTAATTATGACTTTAAATATTATTAAGGACGTACTATTTAATATGTTTAGATTTTGGAAGGGCTTTCAGGATTTCGTCAAACATAACAGGACGTCCACTATCATATATGACAGCGATATCTGTAAAATCAACAATTTCAGCTAATGCTCCAAGAATTTTAAGATCATGCAACCGAATTTTTGTGTCTTTGATTTCAAGTCTTTGAATTTCACATTTGTAAATTTTTGCAGGAAAATGTGAATTAAAAATTCTATGTTCCTCAAGTAAAAGTGTGGAATGAAACCAGAATTTACATGCAATTTTTTGGTCACGATATTCTATACAGAAATGACTTTCACCATTTTCAATATTATTATTTTTTATTTTTTGAATAGTAATAATTGGATTTGCTTCGAAAAAATATTTGCAGCTTTGAATCATTTTATCATATGCTGTTGCAGAGTTTGGTTGTATAGAAATATAATAAATCAAATTATCACGAAATGGAAAATCTTGCTTAATTGCAGGACCACTCCGCCAACGGATTTTTCCATTGTTCATATTTGCTACAGTATTCATTCAAATGTCCAATTTTTATTTTGCGGCGCTGGCGGTTACTTTGAGTTTTTTCGAGTTCGGCTAACCGAAACAACTTACCCCCAAGTATAAGCAAAATGGAAAAGTATCTTTTTTTGTTTTGTTCACTTACTGATTTTTTATGATTAAAGGAGGAGATCCATCATGAATAAACTTTTTTATACAAAAATCAGGGACTCATTGGAGCTGCTTTTTTCTTTCCTTTTTTGTAGCTGCAGTGAAGAAAAAAACAAGCTCCAATGAAGGTGCTTTCGCGTCGAGACATTGCAATCAAAGTTGCGTCTAAAAGTTTATTCACGATGGGTCTCGTCCTTTAAGGACGGCTGTGATTTTTTAAAAATTCGTTATTTTGCGTATAAGGGAATATCCAGAAATCACATTCACTTAGACGGGGAAGAAGTTGCATGCTCAATATTTTTTTAAGGCAAAAGCAGCAGAAAAAAAAACTTGCTCACGCGAATTTGACTAAAACTGCTCTTCTCGATCCTCGGGTTAACCACGAAAATGTAACCACCAGCACTTTATTATGCTTATAATTTTAAAACCAAATTATTATATTCCAACGATGATCTACACAAACCAACAATCAAATTTCAACGTCTTTAAAAAGGTTGAACCAGAATCAATGTTTTAAAATAAAATAATTAAACAACCGTTATTTTTTACAACAATATCTCTCCAAAGAGTTTCACCACTTTACTTGACAAAAATCAAATGAGAGATTACTGATCTATTTTTTAAAACATGCGTCAAAATGTGAAGCTTATATATTTTCAAAAAATTTCTTATATACATTTTTGGAATCTGAGGATGCATATTTGTATACCGGTTTTTTGGCGCGAATTCTTCATCTGAAAACAATGAACATTGTTTTGACAAAAAAACTGTTTTGATTAAAAAAAGTGAACATTCATCAGTCATCACAGATTTTATGTCTACAAATATCAGGAACTCATTGAAGCTGCATTTTTTTGTCTTCTAATGAACATCGTCCCTTGATTATCAAAAAATTCAATCTACTCTGCATGACAGAAAAAACTTTATGGAATTCAAGGCCAAAAATAGGAGGATGTTCCACTGAAATGAAAGAATAGCAACTTTTTAGTTTGATTTTAATGTTTTTTTTAAATTAACAGACATTTTGTTCCTAACACTGCCATATGTAAATTTTTTTTTAAAAAATCAGATGATAGTATCTCAAGTTAGAATAATGTTATGATAAATTTGAATAAAATATTTTGACAAAACTATGCATAGATAATTATTAAAATCAAATCTTTAAAACATTTTATGTTCAAAAAGTTAGATTAAATAAGCTTTGTTGAATTCCCACAATTACATGTGCATAAACATGCTGGAATGTTGAGGCCTTGAGTTCCAAAGATGCAATCCTTTGTACAACAAACTACTAAAAATTAGATTTGTTGAAATTTGAATTAAATTAGCATATTATCTAACAAGGAATACAGTTTGATCGAAGGCATGCATCGGATCATCCCCTTTGATTAATGCAACAGTCGATTCTGGCGTCATTTACGATGAATGCTGCCAATAAAAATGATAAAATAAGAATCAAGCGTGACATTGTAAAAACGTGACAAAACAAATTCAAATAAGCAAAAGTTATTGTTTTAGAAAGTATTTATTGTTATTGAAATAGCGCACACTTTTTTTATCAGTATTTTTAAACATGTGATTTTATGATTTTGGATTCTTCAAATGTAATCATCAGATGCACAATATTTGATAAGATAAAACAAGAACAAAGAAAAAGTTGAAGAAAAACAAAAATTAAAAAAAGAAAAAAATGATAAAACTCTAAAAAAATACATAATAAAGTTCTTCTTATTTTATTCATTAAAATTTTTAATGAAATTAAAAATAACTTTTTCCGACAAAATTAAAAAAGCTCAAAACAAGCATAATTTAGAAAAGGAGTAAAATTCTCGAATAACGCCTGAAAGGAAAAATTTGACTCTAAAATTTGACTATTTATCTAACAATTGTTGGCATCGCGTTTTTATCTAAAAATTTTTAATAAATATTTGATTAAAAATAAAAGATAGTTTTGCAAAATCTTTAACACGTTGTAATAAATATTTTAAATCACTTGTTTTAATAGTTAAATAAGTTAAATAAAAAAATTTCAAGCTTTTATAAAGAAATAAACAAATACTGTTACTTTTTTCATGATTAAAATTCAAAATCCTAAATGCTAAAGGAATAAAACTAATTAAACTGTGGTCACAAAATGTATGTTAAATTTCTTTATTTAGTATTTACAACAAAAAATGGTTAATTCAAGACGACATGTTTTTACAGTTCAAAAATTTTAAAAACGAATGCAGATGACAGAAGAAAATTATATCTACAAAAAATTTACGTAATTTCAATGTGATCAAACTTTAGCAATTTTGATGGCTTCATCGTCGAACATTTGAGCAGGTGCCAATTTAGTTCCAAGTAACCCTGAGGCAACTAAAGCAGCATTTGGACAATTGGCACAAGTACATTGGCAATGGCCAAAGCTTTGACCTCCAATTGAACAGGTTGAACTTTTACAACAGAGCACTGTAATTTTTTTATGAGTAAATTTGCATATTAAGGTTTTAGAACTTACTGTAAGCACAATGTGCTTGACTACAAGCATTTAAGCATCCTTGTTCGTCGGTGCAGCAATTGATAATTGCATTGACGTTGATGATGCATAAAAGGGCGAAAAGTGCAAGAGCAAGAATGAAACGAGCCATTTTTGAAGTTGCGAAGGAATGAATCTGAAAATCTGAGATGGTTAAGATTCATGGATATTTCGCCAAAAAGACATTTCGCCCAAAAAATTGTCCCGGATTTTCGGAGACATGTAAAGGGTAATGAGGAAGTCGAAATTAACAGTTTCATCGAATTAGATTTTAACTAAACATTTGGGACATTTCGGTCATCCCAAAAATCCAGGACAAATTTTTGGAACTTATGGTTGAAACTTTTTAGCGGTTAAAAAAATACAACTATTCTTGAAACTGTTGAAATTAGCTGAAACTCAGCTTCTATTTATACGAAAGAAAAGCTCATCAATTGATAAGGGCATGTTTTCAATTGATGAGATTCAACACGGAAGAAAATCAAAACAACAAAAGTTTGTCTTATCAGTTATTTACTACTTTTGCAAATATGCTTGTTTTGTTGAAACGTCAAAAAACTTCTTATTTTGTTCGTTAACGATTTCCGGAGCTCATATTTTTTTGAGTTTTATGTTTCTTTGTTTTTAAACAGAATTCCATTACAGTATGCTAACAAGTCACTAACACTCTATAATAATTGTGGGAGTTAAAAAATTTGATTGCGTAAAAGAATTTTTTATTGTTTTTGCTATCAATATCGCCCCCAAAATGGGAAGAATTGGCAAATCAAGCAGTGGAAAAAATGCTGACGTAAAATTTTATGTTTACCTAATTTGTTTTGACAAGATTACGATAATTCTATTATGATTTTTAAGATTATTGTTTAGTTAATTTATAAAATTCACAAATGTGAGTTTACACTAATTTTTCAATATTAAATTTTAGCATTTTTTTATCATTTTGTTTTCCAAAAATACTTCTTCTTCCATCTATTTTTTTATCACAAATTTTGTCTTTGCTTCGAAAAAAGGCCAAAAACTACCATTAAAGAACACATGATTCCAAAATAAAAAACATCAACAATTATTTGAGACAGCATATAAAAATTTATTAAAATTGTAATTTTGAAACATACAAACAAATGTAATTATACCAACAGTTTAATTAATTACAATTTCACTACCTTCATTGCTCTACAGTAACATATATATATTTATATTATATTATATCAGTACAGTATTCGAAACACGAGGAAAAGCATATTTTTTGAAAAAACAAGAAAAAACATAATAAAACCAAAACCAAAAACAAAAGACATAGCTTGAAATAAAAATTAAAAATGACTAGATAATTTAATATCAGGTTTATTTTTATCATCGGTTTTAAACATTTGATTTACAGCAAGTTGAAAAGGGAAGAAAGCATTCCGAGCAGAAGCAGAAAAGCTTTCAAAATAAATACCGCACCCCCCTTTTACATTTGTTTTAATAAATTTGCATAATAATACAGGGTCAAAGTCATCACAAACATGGTACAATCTTAGAGAGAAGTATAAATATTTATTGGAAAATTTTAGTTTATTCATTTTTTCTAATGTTTCGAGAGAATAATGTCCAAAGTCATCATAATATATTAATTTTATGAGATTTGGAAGATTTTGTAAAATAATATCAAGTGGAACTGGTTTGCCATCAGAATACTGTACAGATGCTTCGCAATGCATAGCAAATGTATCGATAGTATTTTCCATTGTTAAAATTTTGAATTCATTGTATGAAATAATCGCATCACAATTTAATACCAACTCATTTACTGTACACCGATAAATATTTTTGGAATAAATATGATTTATATATGACATTGATAGACGATCAACAAACCAATATAATATATTTAGTGGTAATCGTATAAAATTAAATTTACGCGATCTTTGAACATAAAAAGGTTCTTCACTACCCATAACTCCACGGCTATCAAAACCACCAAATCGAACAATTAAAACCCTTTTCTTTAAATAAAAATATTTGCATGTTTTATAAAGTTTTAGAAGACCCTTTGGTGATAAAGGATTCTTCCATAAACATGAAATTACATCAGATGGAAAAGAAAATAATTGGGGACGTGGCATTTTAAATGTATATTTAGTCATAACTGCAGCCATACTCGTCACCTTTATTAAAATGAAAAAAAGGTTTTTTGGTAAATTTTGTGCAGTCTATATCTTTGCAAAAGGTTTATCATCCAACCTCTTGCAAAGATAGAAAAAATGTGTGTAAAATTTTTTATGTACGTACGGACAAAATTATTCAACATTCTGGTTTTTCGTTACCGTTGAAAAGATTTGATTAATAGGTTCTAGGACTAACAAGTTCATTTAAATTCTTTTTTCTTCAGTCAACGGAGAATAAAAAAAAGAAACAATGAATTTACATGATTTTCAAACACTTTCATAAGAATAAAAGTTGCATCAAATGTGACTGCCTTTTTTTAAGTAATTGATTTTTCATATAATTGTTAAACAAAAAATATATACTTGTAAGTTGCAACATGATCCTGAGCATCATGAAAAACATTTGCAATTTGCCCATTTCATATGATTTTTACTATAGGCTCTTGAAGGCCCTGCTTGTGCATACATTACATTTACAATTTTTTAGGAGAATAACATATTTTTATAAAAATCACCTTATGCGGGTATATAAGTTTTGCAAATCATGGGTATAAATTTTCACACATGGGAATAAAATATTCAAAAAACGCTAACTGCCAAAAGAATGGACAAATCAAATTAAAAAAGTTTCTCTAATATTTTATTTTTAACAAACAAAACAGAAGCTTCATAGCTTTGCAGAAGAAAAAACTGTTTTTCTCTTTTTTCTTTCCCAGTTTATGACCCTAAAGGATTCTTCCATAAACATTTAATTACATCAGATGGAAATGAAAAATATTGGGGACGTGGCATTTTAAATGTATATTCGACCATGGCTGCTGCAGCCATACTCGTCACCTTTAATAAAATGAAAATAATGCTTTTTCCAAATTTGTGCACTTGTGTAGTCTATATTTTTGCAAATGGTTGCAAAAAATAGAATGAATGTGTGTGTAAAAGTTTATGGATACACGTACGAACAAAATAATAGAGCATTCTGGTTAGATATCACTTTAACCGTTGTAAGAATTTGTTTTTTTATGTACGCAGTAAACAGAAAAGCTGCTACTCGTTGAATTTGGAACATCACGGCTAAAATACCATTAAATAACACCTCTCAGAAAAAATTTTTGCAATAAAAATAAACGTATATCACCAACGTAAAAAAGACTAAAAATTGCTCAATCCCTAAAACTATTCCAGATTCTTTTTGAGTAGACAAACAATTAAAATTTCTGCAGATGTCGATTTAAACATATTTTTTATTCAACATAGAAAAAACACATTTTTGGAAAAAAAACAATAAAAAAGTGATGATACAAAAATATAAAGCAAAACATCAAAAGGTGGTAATAAAACATAATATTTTAATATAGAGCTAATAAAACATTAGGTTTGTTTTTATCATCATCGTGAAACATTTTATTCACAGCATTATGAAAAGGGAAGAAAGCATTTCGAGCAGGTGTATGATTGTCATCAAAATCAATAAAACATGCTCTTTTCACATTCATCTGGATAAATTTGCATAGTAAAACTGGATCAAAGTCATCACAAACGTGGTACAATCGTAGAGAGAAGTATAGAAATTTATTCGAAAATTTTAGATTATTCATTTTTTCTAATGTTTCGAGGGAATAATGTCCAAAGTCATCATAATATGTTAATTTGATTAAATTTGGTAGATTCTGTAAAATAATATCAAGTGGAACAGGTTTGCCATCTGAATACTGTACGGAGGAATCACGGTACATATTAAATTTTCTGATAGTATTTTCCATTGTTAAAATCACAAACTCATTGTAAGAAATAATTGAATCACATTTCATTACCAACTCATTTACTGTACAACGATAAATATTTTTGGAATAAATATGATTTATATATGACATTGATAGACGATCAACAAACCAATATAATATATTTGGTGGTAATAATATAGATTTATATGTACGCGATGTTTGGACATAAAAAGGTTCTTCACTACCCATAACTCCACGGCTATCAAAACCACCAAATCTGATGATTAAAACTCTTTTCTTCAAATAAAAATATTTGCATGTTTGATAAAGTTTCAGAAGACCCTTTGGTGATAAAGGATTCTTCCATAAACATGAAATTACATCTGATGGAAAAGAAAAATATTGGGGACGTGGCATTTTAAATGTACATTCAGTCATAACTGCAGCCTTCCTCAGCACCTTTAATAAAATGAAAAAAAAGGTTTTTTGGTAAATTTTGTGCAGTCTATATCTTTGCAAAAGGTTTATCATCCAACCTCTTATTAAAATGTGTGTAAATTTTTTGTGTACGTACGAACAAAATCATTGACCTTTATGGCTAGATTTTTTTGTTATCGTTGAAAGGATTGATTTTTTATATATGCATAAAAGGGAAAATATAGATACCAGGACTAAAAATTCATTTGAAAAATCCTTGCAAAAAGATATACAATAAACTTAATTTTTTTTATCTCAAAAAAAGACCAAAAGTTACCATACACTATCGTTTTACCGACCCAAAGAAGTGTGATGGTGTTAAAGCTGTTCGTGTCGAGAAAAATGAGCTTTCCTCTGCCTTTCTTTTTTTTCTTTCTTGTTTTGTCGCATCAAAAAAAAATAAAGCTCATTTCTCTCAACACGAACAGCTTTAACACTATCACACTTCTTTGGGTCGACCAGTATGAAAGTGAAACGATAGTGCATAAAACACATGATTTTATAATAAAAAACATCAACAATTATTATAAAAAAGATATTAAATTTGTGATTCAGAAACAGACAAACTCGTTTTGTAATTTGAAAATGCTAGCAAAAGTGTTCATTCTACAAAACAAAAAAAAATTAAGCATATTTTTTTGGGCGTAAACATTCAATAAAAAACCCTCAGGGTTACTAGAAAAAATTTACATAATTTGCATAAACATCAAATTTATTCTCCTCAAAAGTTTATATAAACCCTTTCTTTTCTGTTCCTTTTTGTCATTCTTTATTCTTTCTTTTCTTGCTGAATCAACGTGCTACTTTTTTGTCTCTCTCTCTCTCTCAAAATTCTTGATCTTTGGTTTGAAAACTTTGAAGCTAATTATTGTTTTTTGTAAATGTAAGTTTATGTTTTCTTTTATTTATTCTGTTTACTAATAATATTGATTTAGCACCACTTCTTCATCTCTTTACTTGCTGAATTCTGTTATCGCATGGATAATCAAATGGATTCTCCCACAACTTCTTCTGCTGCTCTTACTGAACCGTCAATGATTCGAGAAAGAATTCAATGGTCTGGTGGACCTGCAATTAAACAAAATTTCTCTCTTCCGCTACCAATTATCTCTTATATCGCTATGAATCCAGAAAATTCAGAAGTTTATAAGAAGTTAATTCAAACATGCAAATACTTTTTTGAAGCAAATCCAATTCTTGTTGCTGGTCGAATGTATGAACCTTATGAATACCAAACTTATGGCAGAACTAGAATTTGTCCCAAAAAAGAACATTCAATCAATTATGAAGTTGTTGAATGCTGCATTAAAATTGATCTTAACAAACTTTCAAGCAAAATTTGGTTGACTAATCGCCTCAGCATTTATGGAAATGGTAATCCTGATTTCTTTTCATTACTTCGTCAAAAGCTTCATCGTTGTGATATTTCTGAACTTTTTCTTTATGATGTAACAATGCCATTTGATGACTTCAAATTTCTGGTCCAAACTGTAAAAAAACTTGATCTTTGGCGCCGAGTTAAAGTCCTTGGTGAAGATGGAAAAATTGTCAAGCTCGATGAAATTCTTGGTGTTTGTCCCAAAATTGAAGATTTTCGTCGGTAAGGTAATTTGTATTTTTTAAAAAGACTAAATTTATGATTTTAGTTATTTCAAAAGAAATTATTCTTCAATGCTTTCTGCTTCAACTTTGAAAAATATTGCAAAACTTCAAAATCTTTCAATTCTCAAAAATATTGAAATGAATCATATTCCTGAAATTATTAATATCAATGATATCTCTGATTTTGTCACAAAAGTAAGACAGTTTTTGACATGTTTTATTGACAAAGTTGATTTTTTTTATTTTTAGAATTTAGCTCAAGTGAAAATTGAACTTACTTTTGGTCCATATACTTCTGCAGCATTCAATGCTCAACTTGATGCAATTCGAAAAAAAATTCGTGAATCAAATATTAAAAACCATACTGTCAGTTATATTACTCGGTATTATCTTCTTGAAGATGTAGATTCTGATTAATGTTTTGATTTATTTTAAATATGTGATACTGTATTGATAAGTAAATAAAGTTTTTTTGTTGGAATTTTATGGGGTTATTAAATTAAATTTTTTATTGTAATGGCAGCTGCAATAAAAACAAACTCTTTATTTTTTGCTTAGGGGAACAATAGGATGTCAAAATAATATCTTTTTAATTGTTTTTCTTTGATGATTTTTTGAAAAAATAAAATTGAAAAAGTTTGATACAGTAGAATATTAAGAAAACTATCAAAAGCAAAAACGTAATGAAAAAAACTGCGAAAATGTCAAGATTATTTTGGGTCATAAAATTCAAATCAATTGAAGCTGGCTTGAGTTCTGGTAATTTTCCGTCATCTTGAAGAACGAAATTAACATTTTTAATAAAGATGTCATTTGCAGAAAATGGTTTGGTTTTTAGCAATTTTTGGATTCTTTGAGCATTTTTGTGGTATCTGAAAAGAAAAGTGTTTTAGATACTGTAGATCATATTACAGTATCGAATGTCATCCGAGTTACGGTAGACAATGATATTGTTATTTAATGACCTTGGTAGGGTGAGACAGTGCATTCAGGCATCCACTCCGTAATCACAAAAACCCTTTGATCTTTTACCGCTGTTAGCAAAAGATCAAAGGCGGCTTCCATGAAATGATTTCTGTCACCTCCGAATAGGCTGCTTACGTTTTTGTCGAAAACTTTTCAAGTCAGGGTAAGCATAGGTACTGTACCTCGAAAAAATAATCCTTACTTTTCATTGTTTAACATTTCTTCCAACAATTCCACCAATGCTTCCTTTCCATCCAAAAGTGTCATTTTATCCAGCACTTTTCCCCAACCATTTCTTTCAACAACTTGTCCATTCCGAGTTTGATCATACATTATTGGAATAGCTAAAACTGGAATCCCAGAATTTGCGACTTCTAACAAACTATTATATCCGGCATGAGTGATAAACAACTTTAATCTTGGATGTTTAAGTAACAATGCCTGGGGGGCCCAATTGGTAACAAAAATATTTGGCTTTGTTTTTGCATATTCAATACCGTAATTATCTGTTGCTTCAAGTTTAACAATAAAATGATAATCAGGGAAAGAAGAAAAGGCATCGAGAAGATTTTTCTTAACAATTTCAGGCAGAAATGTTGAATCACAATTTGAACCAAGTGAAAAGTATACGATACCTAAATTTTGAAGCGGTTTTATCCAAGCCCGGGAAAGGGTCGGGTTCTATAAAACGGCTATTTTCAAGGAACGGGCACTGACTTTAGACATGAAAATAGATTCCCAGATATTTCGCCAAAAACGATTTCGTCAAAAAATTCATTATGGTTTTTTGTTTGAATTAAAAGGTTAACGAAGAAGCAGATTTTGACAATCTCATCGAATTACCTGTACAAAAATATGAGACATTTTAGTTTTTCCCAAAATCAATTTCTCGGCGAAATATCCGGGATCATGAAAAGGAGCTGTCCATATATTACGTCATCATCATATTCTGCTTTACTCCTCCACGTCAAAGACGTTTTTTGCCGCACATCAAAGGCGGTATGATCATTTACCCCTTCCTTTCTGATGACGTAATATCTGGACAACTCCAAAGTGAACAAAACTAGAAAGACTATAAAAATACTTTTATATAGTCTTTCCATTTTTGGAGACCAAATCCGAATTTTTTACGGATATGGCCTCCATGTCTTAAAATACCTTTATTGCCTTTGGCTATTTCGGCATCAAATGGAGCTTGAAGGCTTTCATTTTTAGCCATTTTCATTCCCAATCCACCAATATAAACAACATTATGAAAAATGGGTCTAGGAAATTCAATCAATTCATCAACAGCCACAAACATCATTGGCACTTTTTCTTTAATAATTTCTTTCACATCAGGAAAAGATGGGCCATAAAGTTTTTGAAAGACTTCATTCGCAGACGAAAAAAGCATTGAATATCCTGACGTTCGAAAATAATGTTCAATTTCATTTTGGACCCTTTCAAAAAAGGTCATTTTATCTGAAACTGCCAAAGCTCCAACAGCTGGAACCCAACCTGTTGGATCAGGGATCCCAAAAAGTGATGTAATATGTCCTTGAAGGGGTGAACTATTAATCAGGAAATGAATATTGATGCCTAATAAATGCCCAAAAGAAGCACCATGTGGAAAAATTTGTTCATAAAAAATTGCATCAAATTTTTCGGATTTTAACTTTTCAATTTCTGCTTCACTTTCTTTAAGGGTTTCTGAAAAGTTAAAAAATTTGCATAATTGGATAAAATTGCAAAAACTTCATTCATGGATATCCCGCCGAAAAATTTGTCGTGGGTTTTGATGGCATTTTAAGATTAACGAAGGAGTCGAAATTTGCATAAATAATTTGGGACATTTTGGTCTTCCAAAAAATTCACGACAAATATTATTAGGCAAAATGTGTTTTGGCGAAATATCCGATAATCCGAAAACTTACGTTCCATTAAATGACTGGTACCCTTGACCCATGCACTAAAATCAAAACTTCCATCAAAAATACCTGGTTTTTTAAATGCTGATTGGACTACTATAGCTCTGTAACTTTTCATTGAAACAATTCGATCCTCTGGAATTCTACCAATGATAACAACTTTTGCCAATTTTGTTGTTGGAAAGCTTTTTGTTGGGATTATTCCTTCAATGCTTAAAAATGTCTAAAATAAACAAACAAGTTAAAGTTGAATTCAATTTTTTTGCCCTGGGGGCATAAAGTTAAAATTAAAGGAGGCGAATGTTTACATATATTTTTATCCCTGATTGTCAGGTTGGCGCAGCACTAACCTGAAAATCAGGGTCTTCTTGTCGCGGCAAATTTATTCAAATTTATTCTCGTTTCGAGACTCAAGAAAAAGAAAAAAGTATATAAACCGCCGCCACTTTTAAATTATCGATTTTTTTGGTAGTCGTTTAAAGGTACTGTTCTAGTTTTCGCCCCCCCTCTCTCACTTTTTTCATTTTTCATTTTCACTTCTTCGGTTATTCGAACTTTTGCCCTCGAAGTGATAGTCGCGCGTCTTCACCACTCGGCCATTCTGCCAGTTACAAAATGTTCGAGAAAATGAATGGTAAGAAATATGCAGAATTTGCTTAATTTTTTTGAGAATGAATGAAGGGGGGCGAAAACTAGAACAGTAGCCCGGAGCCTACTGTTCTAGTTTTCGCCCCCTTTTTAAGATTTTTGAAAAACGAGTTGTAAATCAGCTAGTTGGTGGATTTTTTAAACTATTGTCCAAAATCAGAGCTATTCAATTGGACATCTCTTTTTTTAAAATTGATAATGACAAAAAAAAAATGAACTCGCATGCAAATTTTTCAGTGAAAATGAAAAATCAAAGTGAAAGAAGAGGGGGGGGGGGCGAAAACTAGAACAGTGCCTCGTTTAAAATATACACTTACAACATCATGTCCAGCTTCAGCTAAAGCATCTGCAATTCTGCCATTGGAAATCATATGACTTTTACTATTTGAAACTCCAAAAACTAACAACTTTGCTGCATTTACAATCAAAATATTAAAAGTTATAAATAAAAATAAAAATAACACTCTCATTTATGATCTTTGTTTTTACTTTTTTTGGTCAATAATGAATGCAACTCTTTTTTTTTCATCTGTTTTTATACAACTACAAATTTCTTATCATTTTTTTCAACTGCGTGCATCTAAACATTTTAACTGACTTTTAACAAAAAATTTTTTTGCAAGAAAAATAAATAAGACGTTGTTTGAATTTTTGAAACATAGTTGTCATAAAAACAAATATGCTATGATATTTTTATAATACCAAATTTTGTACAATATTTAAATTCAAATTTTTAATGGAAATTAACGAATTCTATATCAAAAATCATGATTGCCAAGGCGTTGAATTTTCTGGTGCAATCCATTATCGAACTCCAATTAAGGAAGTTTTCAAATCATGGGCATAAATTTTCACCCATGGGGGATAAAATATTCAAAAATACCAACTTTAAAAAGATGGACAAATAAACTAAAAAAAATTTGTCTTTTTTATTTTTTCAACATAGTAAACAGAAACTAAAGGCTTCAAATCTTTGCCAAAAAAAATTTTTTCTTGCTTCTTCTTTATTTTATTGCCCTTTGTTCATTTGCTTCTTCACTTTCTCTCTTTTTCATTACAAAATTAGATTCTCACTGATCCCTCTTTTTTTATTGCCCTTTGTCTCTTTTTTGCTTCTTTAAAAAAAAGAAGATGTTTCATTTCTTGATCGGTGCCAAAAAAACGCAACAAAACAACCTTTTTTTAAAATTAACAGTTTAAAAAAAAGGATAAAATATTTAAAAAATGTATGCAGATACAATATTTGACATTCAATGATGTTGTAATTTCAAAAATAGCTTGAAACATTTAAGCTTTTTTTACAAAATATACCGAAATAGAAGGGTTTAATAAATCATTCTTTTTTGTCTCTTTTACGATGGAACATTTGTTTTTAGAAAAAGATCAGAAATTTCACAACGATAAAATTTAGCATAAAGAAATGAAGAAAATTTTATAGTATCATTCCATAAATGTTAAGTCGATTTCTTTAGGTTTTACAATTTCTTTTAATCAAAAGGGCTAGTTCAAGTGGCTTAAGCAAGCACCGGCATTTTCATTTCAATGATTAAAGGGCGAGTCGCACTTAGTACAACTTTTTTTCTGATGAATGTTATTGAAAATCAGGAAAATGCGTTGTTCTTTTTTCATTCTCCGTTGATAAACAAAAGAGAATGCAAAAAGAATTTTTTCAGTCAACGGGGAAAAGAACAACGCATTTCCGTGATTTTCAATAAATTTCATAAGAAAAAAAGTTGTACCCTTTAAATAAAAAATATTAGCAAAATTAAGAAACTTAAGAAACTTAAAAAACACAAAACCTGAAGAGGGTAAATTTTCGCTGCAGATAAATACTGATTGTTGTGGTATCTTCTTGTTCAGAAAGTAGAGATGCATTAATAGTGTTCAAAAAGTTATAATAATCTTTACATTCTTTATAAATCATGGGCATAATTTTTCACCCATGGGGTTATTCAAATATTCAAAAAATACCAACTGCCAAACCAATGGCAAATAAACTAAAAAAAGTTTCTCTTTTTTTTAATTTTTCAACAAAGAAAGTAGAAACAGAAGGCTTCAAATCTTTGCCAAAAAAATTTTCCTTGCTTTTTCTTTATTTTATTTATTGCCTTTTGTTTTTTTGACTCTTCTGTCTTTCTTGACCGTTGCAAAATTGGATCCTCACTGATCCCTCTTTTATTAATTGCTTTTTGTCGCTTCCTCAAAAAAAGAAGTGGTTCCTTTTTCTTGATCGGTGCGAAAAAAGAATCAACTGGGGTTTCTCTTTTAAAAACGACCCTTAAACAAGTGATGAAAACATTGAAATAATTAATTCACATAAAAAGCTTAACATTCAATGATTTTGTCATTTTAAAAATATTATGAAATTGAGACATAAATGAATTTTTTACAAAAATAATTTTAAAAAATGGCATTAAAACCCCCTTTCTATTTTGTCTCTTTTTCTATTAAGTTGAAACAGTTGTTTCTTGTTATTGATCAAAGCTCTTTTTTATTTGACCTGCACAAACAATTTTACAACAGCCACCATTTCCAAACTCACAAAAAACGACTTTGAGCGAAATAGTATGCTGAAAAATGATTTTAGAGTTAGCATTTTTTCCGACTAATATATGCTAAGCTTGAGATTGAAATGGTGATTTCTACAGTATGATATTTATCATTCTAGATGTTGTTACTGTAAATAAATTTTATTTCCTTAACATTTCCAAAGTTACAGAATTATGCTAACTTTTTCCGGTTTTCACAAACTTGTGCAGACCTTGATTAAATGTATTTTTGAAATAATAAAAATTTCAGTAATTTTCACGGACAAAGTTGTGATTTTTAAGTGATCCTGAAATGCCAAAGAGAAATATTCCTTTAATAATTAGTATTTTTATTTATTTTCTTTTGTTTTTTGGAACCTTTACTGTTATTCTTTGTGAAAATGAAAATGAGCCAGTAATGGTGAATGCCTTGGGAAAAGTAATTTCTGTATTGGAAACGGGTGAAATTGATTTTGAAAATTCTTATGCAAAGGATTCTCTGAAACAAGCAGGACTAGCCGTTTTTAAAGTTGTTCCACCTATCATCAAAGGTTTGGTTCCTGTATGTTAAATCAATTTCAGGATAAACTTGTAATGATTGTCTTTTTAGGAAAATGACCCAGCTGTCTTTCAAATATCTCGAATGGAACAAACTTTTAAAATAATTGTTGGATCATTTTCGAGTACCGTTATGGCACCATTTGAAGGGTCAAAAGAATCTGAAGAATGGACAAATATCTTTTATGTATGTTTCAGGTCATTAAAAGGCGGTTTACAACGTATTTTGGGTCTCGTACCGAAAATATGTAAATTTTGGATGGATTTGCTTTGACAAAAAACCTTGATTTTCAGGTTCGTGTTGCACGAACCTGAAAATCAGGGATCAAAAAAGTACTTAAATCGAATCCGCGCTTAACAAGATTGTTGAATAGCAAGTTTTTCTTTCTGCTGACATAAACCTTTTAAGCGATTCAAATCCAGGGCAAATACGAGTGTCACAAATATTGCTGGAATTTTTCGTTACAATGTCACAGATGTTCTTCTTCAAGGTTATATTAGTACGTGTCTTGGAAGTGATGGCCCTGTTGCAATTAAAAATGTATCTTTTTAGTTTTATTTCAAAAACAAAGAATTCTTTCAGGATTTTTACTTTCAAATCTTACAAAAGTGCAAAAATTCATTTAATGTCGAAGAAATTAATCGATGTGTTTCAATGATTAAATTTTTGGAGCCTTTTCAAATTGATGCTGGTTCAAAAATGAGTTCGTGTTTTGAATATTTTTTTTGATAATTGGAACAATTTGAAATTTTTGTTCAGAACTTGCCCTCCAGTCTACAGTATCACAAATTGTTCATAATGAAAATATTGATTGGATGTTACAAGTTCAAGGTTAAAATTTTGCATTTTATTTGTGTTTTGCTAAAATTCACGAAACTTTTTTATACAAAGTTTGAATATTTTTTAGACAAAAGTCTTGATAGGATCAACAAAATGGTTGCCAAACTTGTAAAAGAACACGAAAATGCGTAGGTTTTTATTTTGAGTATAAATGAATCAAAAATTTCTGGTAATTTTTTATCATTATCAAGAAAAAAATATACACGTTTTTAATAACTTTTATTAGTATGTTCAAGTTTTATCAGCTTGGATTCTTTTGACATTTTTGTGTTATCTGAAATAAAAAATATTTGAGTTACTGTAGAACATATTACAGTATCAAATCCAAATTGGCTAGATGTGGATATTGTTATTCAAGGATCTCAGCAAGATGGGGTCCCTAAATAACAGAAATCATAAAAATCAGTTGATCTTTTATCGTAATCGGTACAAGATCAACCTGCCATTTTACATATTTAACTAATTTTTACTGAATACCCTTTTTAGACTATGTCCTTACCATTATGTTTTTTATGGAACTGGTTGCAGTCGTAACTCATTGATGCAGGCTTTTGGAGAAACTCTTAATTCATTTTTGCAAATTGCAAGTCCTTTTTCAAACTTTCAATTGTATTAAAGCATTTTTAGTCTGCTAGCGGTCTCGCGTGCGGAATGATAATAAATAAAGATGAAAAAGCATTTACGAATTATTTGGAAACATTTTATTCATCCATTTCAACAATGATTCAAATGCTTCCAAATTATCTTCAAAATGCAATGGTAAGTTTTCTGATATTTTATGGTGGATCGAAATTTGCTTTATCTGAATATGCTATTAACATGGTGGGGCTTCCGAGGCACTTCCAGTCTAAAATCATAAAAATCCTTTGATCTTTTACCGCCATCGGCAAAAGATCAAAGGCGGCCCCCTGGAAATGGTTTTTGCCCTTCTGAAATACAATTGCTTTTGACGATTTTGGTGTTGATAAATTAAAATTATTCAAATTTTAGACAACTTCACCTTTACTTTGTGATCATATAATAGTCAGTAATGCAGTTGCTGAATTTCCTGGACCTCAAATTATCAAGAATTATCCAGCATTTGGTGAATACCTGTCAAATCGTTTTCGTCAATTAAATCCAAAGTATTTGAAGTCATAACTGCTTTAATTAAATTATAAAAACAATTTTTTAGCATTAAACATAATATTGTTATTATTGGATATTTTGGAAAAGATTCAAAATATTGGTGTTTGTCATCAAATTGTGACATTTATTGGCATGAATCAAGAGGGTTAATGATTTTTTATGAATCTCATGAGCATGTCGATAATGAAATAGAAACAACAAAAAGTTTTTTGGAAAAAAATTTGAATAAAATTAATGAAACCATAACGTAATTTCTACCTTACCAACTTTTAGTTAAAAATTAACTAACATTATTTGTAACTAAAAAATTGGTGACAAATCAGCTAAAAGATTAATTTTTTTCCACAATTTTTAGTAACAATTTTTGGAAAAATCTTGATCAAATTAAAGCTATTATGGACAGCTCCCAAATATCTCTATCAGGAAAAGGCCGCTTTACCAAAGAACTTTGGATTCGACATCGCCAATTTACTTCTCCATGTACTTTCAACTTTTATTCAACAAATGACACAAACAATGGCACATTTATCAACTTTCATTTGAGCTTCAAAAATGTCTACAGTTTAAAAATAGATTACTGTAACTCATTTGAAATTTTCGTTTTTCCATAAAATTTTTTTTGTTACTAAAACTTGATACAAATTCTTTGACAAAAATTTATGTTAACAAATTTATTATAAATAATTAATAAATTTTATAAAACAAAAATAGAAAAAATAACAAACAATGCCATGGATAATGCCGCCGTTGGCATTACCGTATCACTTTTAATCAAATTTGGTAATGGAGATTTGAGATATTGGGTAGCATTGAATTCATTTGCCCGTTCCAAAAGTAATGGATAACTGTTGCATTGACTTGCCTTGCAAGTACACAAAAATACTTCATTTCCATTTTTGATATCTTTTTTGCATTCGTCTGATGAAGTCTGAAAGAAAATAAAGTTTTTTTAAATAACAGTTACTCACGGAATTTTTCGTTGGGGATATAGCTCAGGGGTAGAGCGCTCCCTTAGCGTGGGAGAGGTCTGGGGTTCGATTCCCTATATCTCCAGAAAATGTTTTTGTAATTTTTTTTAAATTTTTTTTAATTTCTAAAACGTTCTTTTTTGGTTTAAAACAATTTTTCTTTAAAAATGAAAAGTAATTACAGTAATCCTCGTAAATACAGTATCCTGTTAAAACTTCAACATACCATTGGCCCATTATAACACCCTGCTTCATAATGTAATGCATTATTGCGATGAATAATACTCATTGAACAAGTTTTACAATTTATAAATTTATCAAATTTTACTGCATGTCCACTTTCTTTTTTCCATTGTTGACATTCAATACTGTCAACAATTTTTAAAGCAGCAACAATAAATACCAATAAAATTATTAAATGTTTCATTTTTAACAAGAATTATTTGCACTTTTTTGAAAACGAAAAAGTGGCAAAATTAGAAAAAAAGAGCTTTTTTCAAAATTTTATTTTTGCTGCCAGCTGCAATAGTTTAGTCGGCGAAAAAAAGTGAAGTGTGAGAAAAAGTCCGATCGATGACTAACACAAACATGTTTTTATTTTACCTTTTTGTTGCTCTTTCAAAACTTTATAATCCTTTTTGAAAAAAGAAAGAGAAAAAGAAAAGTGAATAGAATTTAGAGAAGAATAAAGTGAACTAAAAAGTCAATAAGTGAATCACAAAAAAACAATGGTAATGAAGAAGGTGATACGGTAGTTTACAAAAATGCAAAAAGTTTTGTTTAATTTTGGTGGTATCTTTCAAGGAACAGGATATTATTTCAGAGGGATTAAAACCATTTCACGGAGGCATCCCTTTGATCTTCTGTCGATGGCGGTAAAAGATCAAAGGATTTTTATCATTTCAGATAGGGCATTCCCCGGTGTAACATACTCCTAACGTCCCTGGCATCTTTTGGGGTATTAAATCAATGCCTGAATAGTTTTAGCAATGTATAAAGCTTTCTAAATCTTCCATGGCAGATGCAGAGATTACAAGTTTTTATAATGATTAAATTCAATGTAATTTTTAAACTTGATCAATCCCGTTTTAAAACTTGCTCTCTGTTCTCCTTAACATTTCTCTGATAAACTTTTATAATGATAAAAAAGCAGTTACAACCTTATCAAAACACATTTTTCAAGTGATTTGTGTTTTTTGATCGATGAAAAAATTGTTGTTGTTGTTTGTTTATTTGCATTACGGAACAGAACGCTAACAAACAATTTTTCTTTTTCAAAATTTGTTTTTTTTCGTCAATAAAAAAAACCTCTCAAACTTTTAAACTTGCTGTTAAACATTTTCTATTATTATTATTACTTTAAATATTGATTATTATTTAATTGTCTCAACAACAAAGCTTCGACTTCAAGGATTACACAGTTGCAACCTTCACCAAAGATTAATTCAACAATGAGACGAGCAGCAGGTTTACCTTCATCCATGAATGCCTGGGTTCTTGAACAATATAAAGCTCCTCTAGTCAAGAAAGAAGTTCCAATTCCACAAATTACACAAGCTGATCAGATTTTAATCAAAGTTAAGGTATGTTTAAACTTTTTTATCTTCCAACATCTCATTTTATCTATTATTTTTAGGCAGCAAGTGTAAATCCAATTGATACATGGCTTGCAAAAGGATATGGAAAAAATATTTTATCAACTTGGAGACAACTTGAAAAAGGTTCTTTACAAAGTACTTCAAGACTACCGCTTATTCTTGGACATGATTGTTGTGGAGAAATTGTTGATATTGGTTCAAATGTTAAGAATTTTAAGCTATCTGATGAAGTTATTGCTGTAATACCTGGTACTTGGCAAGGCACACATGCTGAATATGTTATAACAAAGGCTAATGCGGCTGCTCCCAAACCTGTTCGAGCAAATTATATTGAAGCTACAACAATGCCATTTGTGGCATGTACAGCTTGGGCTGCGTTGGTTACGGTATGTTGGATTGTAGATGGATATGTAAACTAGGTTTAATAAATATAGTATCAGTGAGTTAGTATTCCCAAAATGAACACTAGATTAGCTGGCTTTTAAACTTGTTATTCTAATTTGTTCGTTTTTAGGCAGCTCAAGTTAATCCCAACAATGCCTCAGGAATTCGTGCTCTTATTCATGGTGGTTCTGGTGGTATTGGATCTGCTGCTATTCAAATGCTTAATGCTTGGGGAGCTGAGAAGGTTGTTGCAACAGCAGCTGCACAACAGTAAGCTCTTGTTACTCTTCATGATCTCTATAATACAGTATCTACATCACTTTATTTTTCAGCATGGATTATGTTCGTTCACTTGGTGGTATTCCAGTTGATTATCAAGATGCTTTTGCCCGTGAAAGACTAAAAAGTGAAGGACCATTTGATGTGATTCTTGATTGTGTAAGCAGTGATTTAGCACAATGGAGTGATAATGTTATGAAATCTTGGAAGAATTCTGTTCATGTTAGTATTGTTTCACCACTTTTTGGTGAAACTGATAAATATGGAATTCCTGGAGGAATTGCTTCAACTGCTCTAACATTCTTTCAACGAGCTTGTACCTTCCCTCTTAATGGTCGATGGTTTACTTATGCATATTTTTGGCCGAATGAAAAATGCTTAAATCAAATTAGCTCTTTTATTGATAATGGACGGGTTTGGTTTTCTAAAGTTTTGGATACTGTAATACAATGTAACAATTTCAGATTAAAATTCCAAATATTGATAGAGTGTATAAATTTGATGAAGTTCCAACTGCTTATATTCATTCTTCAACTCAAGATGTTCGTGGAAAAATTGTTATTGATGTTGCTGGTGAACCATTGACGGCTATCAAAGATTTTGCACATGATCCATTAAGTGGAATTAGATAGAAATGTTTGAATAGTGATGGAATTTTGGAAATTGTAATTATTTAGTTACGGTAATGTTATTTTTATGTACATGTAGGTAATTGTAAATAAACTTTTTTCTCCTTAATCTTGGTAATAGATGATGTGTCGGCACTTTCAATTTCCTTAAAACTGTCAAATGAATACTGTCGGATTCAGAATCCAAGAAACATTTTTTCTCCAGATGCTACAAAATAAAAAACATTAGTTTCTTCTTGCCGAGTAGATTATAATGAAAGAAAAAAATTTTAATTTTGGCGGATTCTGCAGTCCCATTTACAGTTTTTGCTCGTACCACAAAAATCTTTGGTTTTTCTTGGCAAAGAAATTCATGGCACTTTTATGTACAGTTTCTTTTGCCCACACATTTTTCTTTTTTCAAGAATCGTCCGAGAACTTAGAAAACTCCAAAATTCAAAGAAAAAATATGTGTGGGCCACATTATAAAAGTATACCTAACTTTTAATTTAAATGGTATTTTTAGTTTTCTTTTAAGATTTAAAAATTACAGGGAATAAATTTTATAAACATTAATATTTTTTAGTAGTAATAAGCAACTTTGATTATAATGTGAATTTGAAAGTTGCAATTTATAATACATCCAAATTATAACATTACTTTTTTTAAAAAAAGAAATGTCAAAGTTTACTTCTAATTTGTTTTTTAAAAATCTACCCACTATTTTTATTTGTAAATTTTGGGTACTTAAAAGTTATGGGATTTAAATAAAAGAAGTCTTTAGAAATAATTTTTGGTCATTTCTAAAACATGAACCTTGACGAACCAGGTTTTTGGGCAAAAACGTCATCAAAGGAAGCACCGGGTGACACGACTTCCTTTTTTGCGAAATTAATAAACCCTTTTGATCTTTTGCCGCCAACGGCACAAGATCAAAGGCGGCCTCCTTCATATTGCTTCTATTCTCTCCCAAAACAAAATCCTTTTGTTGTTCTTGTTCCTAAAGGTTCATGTTTTTCAAACAACTTAAATTTTAGTATGGATCCCGTGACAGAAATTAAATATTGGCTAAATCATACTTTGAGTCCATTAAGTTTAATTTTAAATTTCATTCTTGGATATTTAATCAAATATCATTCATCAAAACATTTAAAGAATTACAAAAAAGTTTTATATCTTGGTTGTTCGACGGATTTTGTTTTTGCATTTTCGAATATCTTATTTTCTCCTGTAAGCATTCACTTTTCATAAAACTTAACATTTTTTGTGGCTTGTTTTAGGATGTAAAAGTTCTTGGTGGAATATATTTCGTAGTTACACGTGGAATCTTAGGCCCTCTTCCTGGAACTTTAGCAGCAGCATTATATCTCTGTCATGTTTTCATTATTTATTTTAGTGTCGTAAATGTTGCCATTCAATTCATCTATCGATATTTGCTTATATGTTGGTATGCAAATTTTTAGAATAACAAAAAACCATTTGAGGAGGTTTCCTTTTTGGTCCCTGATTTTCAGGTTTGTGCAACATGAACCTGACAATTAGGGTCCTTTTGTCGAGACAAATTTATTCATATTTATTTTCGTCACAAGACCAAAAAAAGAAAAATTACTTACAAGGGTTCCAACCTGACTCGCCGCTTTTTGAACAAGACCTATCCCATTAGATAGCTTTTTGGCAGTTATGCACAACCCAAAAATTTTTCCGGTGAATAGGCTTTCTATATGCAAATTTATGAAAATGAAGTTTGAAAAATGTGAATGAACCAGGGGTTTTTAAAAAATCATCGTGGATTTTTCTAACTTTAATTCTAAAAATTTGCATAATAAAAAGCCATTCACTGGAAATATTTTGGGGTTATGCATTAATGCCCTGGGGCTATCTAATGAGATAGATCTTGTTGCAAAATCGGCGAGCCAGGTTGATACCTTCCCTTGTTAACCGTCGGCTTCTTTGAAGTTTAAAAATGATATAAAATTTTTTCGTATTCTTCCAGGAAAGAAACGCTAAATTTGGCAGTATTTTTGCTTCTAATTGGAATTGGATCTGCTTCAATTTTTTCAATTTTATATTTGGGTATTGTGCATCTTATTACTCGAACCACGGATGATAAGGATTATGCTAATATTTTGGTGAATGAAAAAGATTGGATAAAACATGGCAAACTTCCACCTTATGGAACCTATGTAATTGTAAAAACTTTTATATTTTCTAAAAAAATTTGAATAACAAGATTTAATTACAGGAAACATTTGCAAATGGTCTTTATATTTCTATTTTTCTTACTGTTGGCTCATATTTAATTGTTTTAATTTTGGGAATTTTAATTATCAGACAATTAATTAAAAGTACTGAGGAAATAAGCAAATCCTTTCAAGCATATCAAAAACAGATTACAATTGTGATGACAATTGAAGTAAGTTTTCAATTATAAAAATTATTTATTAGTATCGTTGAAACTCCAACAACTAAGATGAAAGCATTGAAAATGAGGATGCCAAAGATGTTATAGATCTCATCAAAAAGCCTGTAATTGAAGAAAACTTTGATCTTACTGTAATTTTCAATTTTACCGTAACCCAGACTTCTTGGAAAAATGTAAGTACAGTAATTTTGACTATAATGAAATTTGTAACATTACTGTATTTTAGTCGTATTTTTATGAAACTCTAATTAAAATTCCTGGAATTACAATCATTGATTCAAAAGAAACATCCCAAAGTCAATTGTTAATCTCTGAAAAAAGATTACTCAAAATTAATTTATCGTCTGCAATCGATAACAAATCAGATTCTGAATCATACATTATTTCATCAAAAAGAAGAAGATTGATGTAAACAGCATTTTTATTTAATATTTTTATCAACTTGTCCAGGCATACACCCTGATTTGTCGCGAATATCTTGCCCCAGGGCATTAATTTTGAATTAAAAACACAGTTTTTGTCTGTATTTTAATGTTTTTTTAAAGTTTAATATTGATATAATGAAATTTGAAGCGATTAAGAAAAATCAATGAATTTGTAAACATCAAAAATAATCAATCAATGCAAAAAATACGGTTGCAGTCATTTACGAATTTTTCAAAACTTTAAACCTCAAAAGATTTTTGAAAGCATTTTTTTAAAACAACTAGTAATAGGAAAGTGTTAAAGTTAAACATATCCGCAAAATCGCCAAAGCGAAACAGAAAAATGAAGGCAATGGAGGATCATTGAGAAATAAAAAGTGTTGCAGATCGCAACACTTTCTATTATTAAATTCTCAACATTTTCTTTCGTAGAAATAGAAGGCAAAAGCTGCAAATTCTGCATGTGTTTACGGCAAAGCAATCCAAAAAATGTTAATTCCAATGAATTATTTTGTCATCAAAGAAGGAAATACCGTATCTCAGCTAAAGGCTTACATCTCAAAAAATTATCTCAAACATTGATGATTTGATTCATAGGGTGAATAATTCGGATCAAACGACATTACAATACCCTACATTAGTTCAATTGACGTAACTACAATAATTTAACACAGGACTACAACCAATTAATATATCCAAATAAAACAAACAAATGATAAAAGAGAAATTTATTAATAAATACAATAAGAGGTAAAAATTTGTTTCAAAAGAAAGAAGGCATTAAAACATAAAAAAAGTGAAAAAAAGAAGAGGCGAGATTATTCAGCAGCCTTAGCATTTGTATATTTTGTAATGGCTTTGGTGCCTTCGGAAACGGCATGCTTGGCAAGTTCACCAGGAAGAATGAGACGGGATGCAGTTTGAATTTCTCGAGCGGACATCGTTTTTGTCTTGCCTAAAAATAAGTGAACATGTATATGAAGTAGATATATAACAAGAAAGAAGAACTTACTGTAATGATTAAGACGACCAGCTTCGATAGCAATTCGTTCAAAGAGATCATTGACGAAGGAATTCATGATGGCCATTGCTTTGGAAGACATGCCACTATCAGGATGAACTTGTTTGAGAACTCGGAAGATGAAAGAGGAGAAAGATTCTGGTTTACGCTTCTTTTTTCCTTTCTTCTTTTCAACACCAGAAGATGCAGCTTTTTGAGAGGCTGTTGAACTCTTTTCCTTTGGAGGACGACCACGAGCCATGATTAAGTCGGATGAGAGCAAAGTAAGTAAGACTGAAGCTGAAAAAATAGAAATGGTTAAGTAAAATCAAGAATACATGATAATATAAATACAGATTCAGCACGAAAAAGACGGATAAAAACAAAAACGAAGGGATGTGGATGTTCATGAGGAACAAAAAATTTAAGATACACAGAAAATCAATAAGTAAAAATAATAAAACGTGAAAAGTATAAGCAAGAAAGATGTGTTACAAATTTGTAAACCTTAAAACCTCAACATCTTTACGAAAAGCTTTTTAAACAGCAACATCTAGCAAAAGAAAAGAATGTAAAAGCGTTGTTGAAGTTTTACAAATTTGTAAATCACCGTCTCGGAAAAGAAAAACGAAGGAAAGATTATATTTATTGTAATGATGAATTAAAAAAAGCAGACGCGGATAATTGAAAATGCTACAAAATTGTTAGAGAAAAAGACGGGAGAAAAAACGCTGTAAAAAACGGAAGAAGCAGCAACACTTTTTTCTTTTTATACGCAGCAGCGCAACCAAAAGAAAAAAACTTTTTTGGCCGCCAAAAAAAAATGCGACGCGGCTTTCGAATCTTTGGCGAAATTCCCTGAAAAAAAATACGGTAAGCGCCAAATTTGATGGTTGCGTTGAAAAGTATAAAAGAAAAAGATTTGCTTTTTATTTTTGCCATTCGATGTTTATGTTGCTGCTGCTACTTTTTATAATTTTTATCTGTCCTTAAGTATTGATTGTTTTTCATATACGTGCTTTCTCTTATTTTGTGTAAAACGTTTGTAATATCTTTATCTCTAAATCTGTTTTCTTTTTCAGCGTTACTTTTGCTTACTTTTCTCTCTCTCTGTCTTCTTTCAAACTCAACTTCTTCCAGTACTACTACAATCAAATATGTCTGGTCGTGCAGGAAAATCTACCAAAGGAAAGTCTGGTGCTCTTAAAGCTAAAACTCGTTCATCTCGTGCTGGTCTTCAATTCCCAGTTGGTCGAATTCATCGTCTTCTTCGTAAAGGTCATTATGCTGAACGTGTTGGTGCTGGAGCTCCTGTTTATCTTGCTGCTGTCTTGGAATACTTAACTGCTGAAATCCTTGAATTGGCTGGTAATGCTGCTCGTGACAACAAAAAGACTCGCATCAATCCTCGTCATCTTCAACTTGCAATCCGGAATGATGAAGAATTGAACAAAATCCTTCAGAGTAAGTTTTTATGTACATTTTTTGTTTCTTTAACTAATATTTGTTCTTTTTTAGATGTTACAATTTCTCAAGGTGGAGTCCTTCCCAACATTCATGCTGTCCTTCTCCCCAAGAAGTCTGCTGCTGCTCATTCTGAATCTCAATAGATATGCTGATGTTATAAATTTCGTAAATTCTTTCTTTTTGTTATTATTTATTCATTGAATTTACTCCTGTTTTTCATTTTTGTTCTGTTTAATAAATTTCTGTTTATTCATTTTTGTTTGGTTGGGGATTTTGATCGTTACTTAAGATTTGCCACTATTATTTGTTTTTGAGGTAGAGGGGAAATTTTCGTATGATGGATCATGACATTCGAATCGATCGATTTTTTGGTTGGGGATATACGCTTTTGATCATTGTTAAGACTATTTAATTAGCTGTCATCGATGTTGATGGAGATCCTCGTATTTTGGTTCACGTCATTTGTATCAATGTGTTTGAGAAAAAGAACAATACAGTATAATCAGAGGTTAGTTTATTCCACAAAATATCACTATCAGTAACATAATACAATTATATACAAGTGCATAGAAGAAATATACATATATACAAAAGCATTACATATCATACATGTCATCATAAAGGTATCGATATTGCATGATTTTAAGATTCTTTTTGCCTTGTCCACGATACCAGATAATACGATTAGACTTTCTTGATTCAATGACTTCTTCGATAAGATCATCCACAAGATCCTTGTAATCATCAGAAATAGTTTTGTGAAAATCAAGTTGAAAAGCAATACGTTTGTTATCCTAAAATATGATTAAGTAAAACAGTAAAGTTAGTAATAAACAACAAACTTTGATAAGAGTAGAAAGATCTTCAACGCTGAAGCATTCAGGAATGCAGAAAAGTTTAATTGCTTCCAGTTGTTTGAAGTTTTGAAGCTTTCCAATATTCTTCAACGTTGAATCATTGACCATTGAAACATCACCATCAAAAGCACTAAAAATAAACTTTGCATTAGTAATAACATCAGATAGGTAAAAAAACTTACAAAAAGAACAATTTAATATCTGGAATGGATTCAAGTATTTCTTCGAGCTGAACGACACTTCCATCATCATGTTTAATTGTTAGACCATCCAAAGATACCTGTGTAGCATATGAAGCAAAGAATTTGAAGTCATCAAGAGTAACAACTTTATTTCTTTGGATATAAAGAAATTCAATATCACCACGATAAATTTTAGGACGGATAATTGAAGTATAATCAGGCAAATCATCGTCATCGAGTACAAAGTTATAAACAAACCAAAATTTGATTCTACTGATAAATTTGGTGATATCGATTGGAACACAACATCTTGGCTTGCCTCGGCATACTGTTGGACAGAAGGTTCTACCATTTTTCATATTTGGAACAACGATGATTGGACAAACTTCAAAGAAGTATTTGCAGCATTGAATGAGCTTGTTGTATCCTCTTGCTGATAATGGATTCTTCAAGATATAATAAATGATAGAAAGAGGAAGAGAGAAGCGTTGCTTCATTGCAGGTTCATCAGGCCATTGGACACTTTCTCGAATCATTGTTGATGGTTCAGTAATATCAGTAGAAGATGAAGTTAGTGGATCAGTCATTTGGGTTAATCAGTTAGTTTGGCTCCCTTCAGAAGATCAGAACCTGAAAACATGAAATTATTAATCAAATAAATGAAGGAAAAAACACGAGAGTGAAATAAAGAATGTAGTAATAAAAATATTATTACTCAACAAAAATGTCGAAGAAAAAAAGGTAAAAAATTGCGCGAGCAAAAAAGTTTATTTTCGTGTTGAAATTTTCTTTTTTTGCGCCATCTTTAAAAAAATTGAGGTGGAATAATTTGATTTGAAGAATTTCATTGCATTTTTGTAGATCACTTTTTTTCAACTTAATTTTATAAAAACGATTTTAAATATACCTGAATTAAATCTCTATTTTTTTGCTAAATTGTGTATTTAAAGCTTAAGTAAGAGTTTAAATTGATTTTTCTGTGAAAAAGATGAAGAGCATTTTTAATTAAGTGTTGTTGGCATTAAACGAATATAAATTTTGGCTATCGAACAAATAAATTATTAAATAAAAAAATTTTTTGGGGATGTTCAGATTTGACGTTAATAAAAATTTAGAAATCTCGAGAACCACTCTTTTGCCAGAATGTTGCCTTCAATCTTTGCCGCTCTTAAATTGAGCAGCAGATTTTGACTGACGTATGGGTATGTTGGGGTTAGCTGACCCCAACGTACCCATAACATTGCAAATGACAACTTTGGATCATGATTTTTTCTAATTGAATCATCCCTTTTTTTTAACTATTGTTATGAACTGATGAAATTAAATTTCGATCAATGGCTTAAAAATATTAACTGGACTTTCTCTTTGATAGTTTTCTGAATTTTAATAACTATAAAATCCATAAAATTAACAACAAGTTAAGAAATATCTTATTTGCTCTAACATTATGTATTTTTCCATTCACTTAAAATTTTTAAAATCACAGGCAAAATCTTGAAATAAAAGGTCAGCACAAAAGATGCCTTAAAAGCTACTCTGAAGGATTTGGAAAACTGCAAAACAAATCAACTCAAAAAAATATTGAACAAAACACACACCTCCACAATGAACAACCAAATTTGTCTATTTTTTGTTCATTACAATTTTTGTGATTGCCACATTTATTTTTCTCTTTTTTACATTCATCTGCTACCATTCAATCGTTTTTTTTGGCAGTATTTTATTTTGGCTAAGATGGAAACAAAAAATGCACCTGTACCTCAGCCACCAATAAATGTTGATCTTTCAACACAACTCCACCAAAATATCTCTCTCCCAAATGCCATTATTTATTATTTATTTCAAAATTCAACCTCACCAATTTTTTATCAAACACTTCTTTACAGTTGTAAATATTTTTTATTCAAATTTCGTCATATTCAAATCTTACATTCCCTTGAATATCGTCAAAAATCTCCAAAAAACGTTTTTTTTTATAAATATCATTTAACAATACCACGATTTCTGAAATTTAATGATATTATAAAATTTGGGATAACAAAGATCTGGTTGACGAATAAATTAATTATCAACAGGAAAATTAACAAAAGTTTTATTTCAAGACTTTTAACAAACGTTCATCGATCGGATATATCAGAGCTTAATCTTCTTAAGCAGAATATTAGCTTTGATGAATACAACTTCTTAACGGATTCTGGAAAGATTCAAATTTTAAATTTTCGACATGTTACTGTAACTGATGAAAATAGGGCAGTTGTTGTGCTTGAAAAATTGATTAAAAATGTTCCAAAGGCTATTAAATTTATCTGGTAAAAAGTTTGGCATTGATATCTCTGTTTTTTTATTGCATTATAAAATCTTGAAAATTATCAAAATTATTCCCTTTTTTAGGACCGAACTTCCCGAAAATTCCATAACCACTGAAACAGCTTTGAAACTTGCAGAATTTTCTGGTTTCAAAAATTTTGAAGAATTTAGACTTGAAAATGTTCCAGAAACGTTCAATATTGAAGATTATGCAAAATTTGTAAAGGTATGAAATGTTATTGTAGATAACTAAAAACTATTTTTTTACAGAAAGCAACGCAGAGTATTATCCCCAAAACACCTGGAACATATGTAATTGGAATTAATCCAAACGCCTCACATCTTTTCATTGAACGATGTAGTGCCCTTTCAAATAATAGAGACGGTTTTGTTTTTGTTTCTTTAGTATCTCCTTTACAATTATTAGTCGAAAAAAGGTGCTTATGCTACTTCACTAAACTCTGTACACCCATTTCAAAGCAATCAGAAGAATGAAATATGACAGAAATGTTATGTATTGCTATTTTTATGTACAATAGCGTTCAAAAGTTTAGGCACAAAATGTATTTTAGTCAGAAAAACATTTTGTGCCAAAACTTATGAACGCTACTGTATTATCTAAAAGAAGGCGGCGGTTTAAGTATTATTGAAATACCAAATTTTCATATTTGCACAGCAAGTCTCTTAAAATCTAGGTCTTTTTGTCAGGACAAAGTCATTCAAATCTGTTTTTGTTACGAGACTCATTAAAAGGAAAAATTACTTAAACCGTCGCCTTCTTCAAAAATTTGAATACTTATTTTTTAAGGAATGTTCAAAATTTATGATTACAAAAACTTGAAACAGTTTTATTTTGAGAATTCATTGAATAAAAAATTGCTTAATTTTCAACAAAAAAATAAATTTTTTCCAGTAACGTCAAAAAACGGACTCTGCAATCGGAGCACGAATCGATTCAAACATTTTTAAAAAACTCTTAAAAAAGTTTTAGCATTTTTTGGGCATTTTTTTCGATTTTTCAATTTCCAAACCGAAGTAGATTTCTCGATTTTGACCTTGACCCAAGGCCGTAGGGAGAAAAAAATTTCGGGGGGCATTTAAATTTCGGAGGGGGTACGCCTTTGATCTTTCGCCGCCTTAACACGACGGCGGCAAAAGATCAAAGGATATTCTCAGTTTTGGGAGGACCCGTGTCCTAAATGCCCACCCCTCTCTACGGCCTTGCCTTGACCCCTGATGATCCGGAATAATAGTTGCTAAAAATAGAAGTTGCTTAAAATTTAAAAGTGTTGTTTAAAAAAGTATTTTTTTACTTTAAAATTATGTTTTTTGCTGCACTATTTTTTTAAAGAAAAATAGCCTTTGTAAATTTTTATCCCTTTGTTTTGCGGGGGCAATTGTCTGCGTATTGCCTGCTTCCTTGGTTTTCCCGTGTTTTTGTTTGTTTCTTTTCTCGTTGGCAGCAGCAGCTGCTGCTTCATATTTATCCTTGTCTTTTTTTATTCCCTTGATCCATTCAACCTTATCTCTTTTTTTACAAACTCTAAGCTTACTTGCCCTTAGGGCTGACTGACTGGCTGGCTTTATGTTTTTTAACACCCACAACAACTTCGACCTTCTCTTTCTTCTTTTTTTGCCATTGCTTGAAAAAAAGCAGCAGCAGCTTTTTTTCTCCTTCCACGTTTTTTACATTGTCTTTCAATCAATTGATTTTTTTGTTTGTTACTTTTAATAAATAAATTGAATTTTATTTACCAGTAATTAAAAATGGATTTAAAAGAAGTTTGTTTTGTTTTCCATAAGAAAGTATACGGTAATTAATAAATCTTTTTAGATTAAATTCAGAGTTGCTGATTCTCGATGGAGAACTGGACCGTATGGAAATAAGCCATTTTCGACATTTAATAGTATTGTCACTGATAGGTAAAATTTGCATAAAATGCTTTTGTTTCAACGCGAGCTTAAACTTGAAAAAATTCTAAAAAGCAGTTTTTTGCACACATTTTTCTATAGGGATCCTAAGCATCATCTATTTTTGGATTTTCGGTCTACAACCCCTGAGGGTATTAGAGGGATTAGCTTTATCCCTTCGAAAAATTGGCTTTTGCCACATTGTTCAAAGGTGAAAAAAGGCTTTGAAGTAAAGATACTGTAGTTATTGTTGCTACAGTATATTACAATATCTTTTTTTAGCATTACATAATTGCTTCTTACCTAAATTTGCATAATTTTTTCAGTTTCGACAACGTTAAAAGACTTGGAAACCATGCTGGCCATTGTAAATATGATGAAATGTATCGACCATTTTTGGGAGAGCTTCGTCGATCAGCAAGTTATTCCCAACTTGCACCAACAAATGGAATGTCATGGACGTATGCAAATTTTTTACCCTTTTCTCCACTTCAATATCAAATTTTCAGAGATCGTCATGTTGTTGGTCCAGATCTTCGACCATATAATTCATATAAACCAAAACAAGGTGAATGGAAACAAGAAAAAGAGAGATCAGCTCGGCGATCATCTGAGAGACCACATTCTGCAATGTTAATCCCCGAATATCCAGCTGTCCCACTTCCACCACAATATCGTCGAACTTTTAAAATTCCAACAAGTACAACAAGATTTGAAAATTTTGCAAGATATTGGGGTGGCCGGGCCCATGGCTTGGAATATTCTCAACCAATGTTATATGATCATTCTGATAATTATACAATTGAAGAAGATCGTCGATATAATAAACTTCCATGGGCTCCATCTTTCCTTCCCACGCAACCAACAGCCCGGCATGGTCGTCAAGTTATGCTTATTCCTTATTAAAATCAAAAAAATTTATTCTTTCAAAAAAATGATAATGTAAAATGATATATGATAATATTTTATATTCGTAAAACTGCCTTTGCCTTCTTTTTCTATGAGTGAGTCTTTTGTCAAGAAAATGGATTCTTGGGTTACATGTTGGAAGTAAGATTCTTGAAAAAATTAAAACCTCGGTTTTTGTTTTCAATTTTGAAAAGTAATTTCGACTTTGATCGACGAGTTTTATTATCAAAAAGTAACTAAAAGTAAATTTTGGGTTTCGATCGTCAAAATCTAAATTATTGGTTTTCGATCGGCGAAATTCAAATTTTTGTCCTTTCGATATTGATTTTAAAAATATCTTATTTTATTTTTCCTAAACTTCGACATTTTCAAATTTGAATTTCGAAATCGAAATTTAATTTTTGCATTTTTTATAAAAATTTTATTTTCAATTTTAACTTTCTTCTTTCTTTCGATATCCCTAAATTTCGGTCCACGGACATTTCGCCAAAAAATGTCCTGTATTTTTGGGACCATTGAAAGCTTAACAAAAAATTGAAATTCACGGTTTCATTAAATTACAGTTTTATGAAAAGTTTGGATCGTTTTGGTCTTCCCAAAAACCAGGACAATTACTTTGGCGAAATGTTTTTTGGTGAAATGTGTGTGAATCCTAAATATCTGAAAAAGTACAAGAGTGTCAAAAAGAAAATTGTCCAACAAGTAATCCCACTTTTTTCATGACTTTCAATGGTTCATATCTTTTTTTGTGTTTTTCTTTTCCTTTTTTTCTTCGATCGATTAATAATAAAACTAAAACTTTTTTTTATTAAACAAAACACCCGCAAATTTCTTCAATTACAAAAATATTTGAACAAAGAGGCAAATTTAACAATGGTGAAGCATTTAATTGTAGCTTTTTTGAAATTGCATTATATTGCATTCGAACAAGCAAATTTCCTTGTGCTTCTGAGATTGAATCAGTTTTTGATGTAACATTTAATCCAACATTAAATTCAATCTCCAAAATATCTCTTGAAATTTTTGTTTTTGCTTTTTCAGTTAATTCTTTCCATTCTTTTGGATATCGGATACCGTATCGAGAAGCAAGGGATATTGTATAAGCTGTCCTGGAGGGATTGATGGTGTAGGAGTAATTGGATATACATGAATTTGTAAAAATTGAAGATAGATATTCTTTAAGTTTTGGCTCGATCAGAGGCTAAAAATTAACAAAGTAGTTTAAGATCATATGCAAATTTTTTGTCAAGCTGAAGAAGTTAGAGATTTTGGCAATATACAAAGTATGCAAATTTTCTGTCGAATAATAAATTATTCCACTTTTGTGTCATGTTTTAGCTGTCTCAGATTTTATCTTAATCTACTAATATGCAAATTTTTAATCGAGTTTAAAATTAAACTAATTCCTGAGCCCTGATCAGGTATATTCAAATTTCAGTTTTCAAAAAATGTAAATTTTGTGCCGAATCCAAAAATGCGAAAAATTTTCGTCAAATTTTAAAATTTGCATATTTAAAAAAACCAGTTAATATGCAAATTTTTTTTTTCAAATTTATGCGATTTTGAAATTTCTTCAGTTTAGGATTATGTAAATATCCTAATTTAAAAACATAATCCTAAAAACTATGATTTTGCGTCAAATATGCAAATTTGAATCCCAAATCCAACAACTTACTTCTGCTTCTTTCATCCTTTTATCTTCAACTTTTTCCATGCAACAACAAAAATTTTCTGGAATCATTGCTTCTGCACATGTTCGATTAACTGAAATTTCTTCGAATAAACTTGTTCCATGTTTTTTTCGATGTTCATGCTCTGTCCCCAAAGTGATATCATAAATATCTTCCATTGTTTCATGAATATCAAAATTTGATGTTAGTCGATTTTTGTTAGCCACAAGATTGTTGAACTTTTCTGGAAATTCTTCCCTAAATTTTTTTGGCACATGTATCCCCATCATTGACATTCTTTCTTCCACTCTTCCAACATAAGTTTTTTTGATTGGACTCTAAAAATTTGATATCAGGGGATAAATGAGATTTGATATATCCAGTATGCAAATGTGGAATATGCAAATTTCTATGACTTACAATTCTTTGACCATGATCGCCCATAATGAATAAAAATGTGTTATCCAAGGCACCCTTAGATTCCAGCCTTTCAAGGGCATCCGAAACTGGGATATCATATAGCTCAAGATTATTTGAACTGGCATGGGTTAATCCTGTGAAGAAATTAAATGAAAAATGGCAGTGATTTGAATATTTATTTGTAAATTCTTCCCAAAGTCCAATCCATTTTGGTATAATACTTTGACCCTGATTGCATGCGGAATTTGCGGCAAGCTTTTGATATTGATATTCATAAAAGGGTCTGAAAAATGGATACTGTAGGGGATAACAAAAACGAAAAGGAGAAATGGCGGGTTTCTGGCATTCTGTAATAACATTTTTCAATAAAATGTTGTTACAATCAAGGACTTTGACAGAACGTTTTTTCGGAGGGGGCAGAAACCATTGTGAAAAGGGGCCGCCTTTGATCTTTTGCCGATGGCGGTAAAAGATCAATGGATTTTTTGATTTCGGAAAGATGACGTCCCTGAATGCCATAAAAATGTTGTTTTTAAATACTCATAAAGTGATAATTTGAAAAATGATATCATAAATGCCTGATAAATGATAAGCTAACCTGTAATAATAATCAGCAATTGGTTGATGGAAACCTTTAAAATCATAGTAATGATAAAGTCCATAACCGCTGTTGGCAATTTCATCATTCCACATCGTAGCACATTCAGCTTCTGAAATCAAAAGATTTTCATGAGTTTTTTTCACAAGCTCATTAATATGCAAAATTTTAATTAACACATTTTATCATTGACAAAACTGCCCAAAAATATCAAATTTGCATATCAACCTTAGAATTCGGAGCTTTTCTGTGGCTTTTTGATAATTTTTATTATTTATTATTAAGACTTAAACTATAAGTAAGCCTCAGCAAAGCCCCATTCTAAGGTTGATATGCAAATTTTAAATCATTAGATCATATAAACTAATAAAACAATCCAAAACTAACTTTTAGCTCTTGCAATAATAGTTTCAGGATGTTTTCCAAAATCAGTTTCATATTTCTTAAAATCAAATTCACTATCACTTTCAACCAAATCCGCAAATCCCCGAACATCTTTGGCATAAATCATTCCAGCTAAAACTCCCAACAAATTTATGGCACTATTATCACCAATTTTTGTATATCCATATAAAATTTGAAAATCTTTTTCTTTCATAAATTTTAAAGTTAATGGCATATGTCGAAAAAATTGATTCCGAGAAGTTGAATCAATAATTAACATTGAGATACTGTATTTATTTGGGACATTTGTAGGTGGGGGTGAAAGGCGAGGTTTCTCTGGAATCCATGCAAAAACATTGTGGTATACTGTAAGTACGGAAGATTTTAGGTAAAGATATTGATTGATTGATTAAAAAGTGAACCTTCTGTCTTCTTAGAATAGCATTTGATAATGAATTGATCATGTTGGATAAAAATTCGACGACTTAATGGAAGCTAAAAATAATTTAATAGGCTGTTATTAAAATTCTACCAAAAATATTTTGATGCTAATATCATCATAGGTTACGGTATGTAAATTAAACCAAAAAATTTGCATAAAATGATGTTTTCTTGGTATAGACATGATGGCAGCCCTGACCGACTTTTTTCATGGTCGAGTTTCAATTTTTACAAATTTAGACGAAAATTTCTGAATCTGATATGTCCCAAAAATTTGCATAAAAATGTAGTTTTTTCATGCGAGCCCAGTCAAACTAATTTTGGCACGACCGAACAACGTTTTCTTTAAGGGCCAAAATTCCCCAAACCAGACCCCAAAAATTAAACCCTTTACTATGTCTACCCTGGCATTTCAAATCCGTTTTATCCCTTTTTTGTCAAATAATAAGTTTAAATTTAGGTTAACCCCTCTCCAAAAAAGGACAAACCTTTTTCTTTTTTCCAATTTCAACTTTAACTCTATGTGGGGCTAATGCTCCACTAATCTCCATATAAAAGCATTCAAAATCAGTAACTGTTGAACGATGTGGTCTTCCAATCAATATTTCACCATTTCGATATTGATTCACCAGCGGTGCTTGCCTTTTACTTTTTGTACAATCAATTTCACGATAATGACCAGCATATTTTGATAAATCAATGTCATCTAAAAAATTTTTCATTTTAATCCCTTCAATTAATCCGGATATCCGAAATCCGATGTATCATTATCTACAGGGATGTCAGCAGGGAGGGGACGCCACGAAAACGTGCCCTCTTTAGAACCTGGAAGGCCTTTGATCTTTTACCGCCATCAGCGTAAGATCAAAGGCGGCCTCCTTTGAAAAAGTTTCTGCCCCTCAGAATTTAAATAAAGGTCTTGAATATTTACCATGAGATAAAATTGGAAATCGGCAAGCATTCTCGTATGGATGAGATTTTGTGTAATCCAATTCATAATAAATTTTATTCTCCGGTAATTCATCTACAAAAATTATTGATTTATCAGATGAATTTATTTTGAATGTGTCAATCATGGATTTTTCATTTTCAGCATCCAATGCAATTCCTTCTTTTGCAACACTTTCATTTAGAACAATTGCCACAGGTTCAAGAATATTATTATTATTATTTGATGATGAAGGTTGACAATTTGGTGATGGAACAAGATTATTTGGAAAGAGGACATCAAAAGATGAAATTTGAAGAAATCGATATGCAAATAAAACAATTAATTGTGAAGTCGCAAAGGCACATATTAGCTAAAAATTATGGAAGAAAATTAAAATTAATTTATATATCAATTTTGGCATCAGTATTAAATCGGATATTTTTGAACAAGTTGATTCCAAAATAAGAGAAAATTTTTAAAAACTTTGAATTAATCAAACGCTAATTCAAAAATAGATTCAAAATTGATTACTGTATCATAGATCAAAATATAATAGCACAGTAAAGTTTAAACAATATTTTTTAATGCATATAAAAGTGCAAACATTGATCATTAAAGTTTAAATGTTTAGATGTAAACACAAAAGACACAAAAATGCTAATAACAAAAAAATTATTCAAGATTAGTCATTTTTTTACTTTGGATTCGGAAGGCTTTTGGCATGTGAAGTTCAGCATCAAATTTTGTTCAGGCTGAATTTTTGTAAATCAAAACAGTAGAATCAGCCCACAATGAATAGTTTAAAAAAGTTTTAGGGGTTTTTTCATGATACTGATTCAGACATCAAAAATAACAAAAGATAAAATTACAGGTTTACATATTTCTCCTATTTTTGGGCCTCATAAAGAAAGAAATTGAGTGGATTAGCCTTGACAAAAAACCCTGATTGTCAGGTTAGTGTTGCGTAAGCTCACGGCTGATGCAACTTTTTCTTAGCACGAAAAATACTAGAGAGATTTCTATTTTTTGATGTCAAAATTTTAGAAATCTCTCTACTGTATTTTTCGTGCTAAGAAAAAGTTGCATCAGCCGTGCAAACTTGAAAATCAGGGATCCAAAAATGCGTAAACCGCCGTCTGCTTCAAAGATATATTAAAATCAAAACTTACAAACAGATATCGAACATAATAATTTCGATTCATTGTAAAATAATATTTTCGTTAATACAAATCGTTTATGACACAAATAATAATAATAAATAGCAATAATAAATATTTCAGAAAAAAAGTGTAAAATTTTAACAATCCATTCACCAACAAAATGTCCCTTTTTTTACTAATTTCGTTCAAACAATTTCTAAATTGTGCTTTTAATTGTATTTTTTTAAAAAAAACAATAGAAAATCGAAAACAAAAGAATTAAAACTCCAAAAAAAAGTTGTGTAAAATTCATGTAGCTTTAAGCAAACAATTTTTTTTCAATAACACCAAAAATCAGGAACGCATAAATTAGTTTTTAAAAATATATGGGGGAATAAATTTTTAATTACAACAGGGGTTATTTCTGGGAAAAGAAAGATAAGGTACAAACAATAGAAGTTTTTTAGATGGAAAGAGGACCCAAAAAATAGCCATTTAAATGGTGGGGGTTTCAAAAAAAGAAAAGTTTCAACGTTTGGCTTTTTTAAACAATGGATCATGTGTAAACTTTTTGGAGATAATAAGGATTCCGTAAAAAAAGATGATTAAATTTGCATGAGCATGAACATAAGAACACATGCCCTAAAAATGGCATTTAGGGTTTGTGTTCTTATTCAAAAATGATCCCGTGGCAATTTTGGGGGTCCAATATTTGAGGAAAGCTGTTTAGGGACAAAAAATTGGGACAGAATTTTAGAGTTTAGTTTTATTGCATTTTTGGATAAGATTTTTGGGATTCATATATTGCGGGAAAATGATCAGAGTCTAAAGCTACAGTAATTTAGGTTATCTCTAAAAATCTACAGTATATCAGATGCTTCAAGTTTTTTTAGATTGAACTGTCAAAAAATAATTGATGAAATTTTTAAAATCCCTTGAGGCATCTTTGGAGACACCAAACTAATGTCACTAAAGATTCCCAAAAATCTGCTCTTAAAAACTGATAGGCCGATATTGACAAGATCTTTTGATCTTTTGCCGCTTTTGACAAATAATCAAATAATCGCTAAAATGATCATTGTCAAAATTAATGGGATTTGATGAACCAAATTTAATAAATTTTTACAGTTTTTCGAAAGTAAAAAGTTAAAACACAAAAAATTTTTATTCAAATGTTTTATCAAAAAAGTTTGCACAGAATATTTATTGGGGGCAGAAAATGAACATCAAGTTCAACAAAAGAATCAAAACTCATGAACAAAAAATGCAACCAAAACATTTTTGTTACAAAAAGATTAACAGTTTTATTACAAAAAAATGTTTTTCTATAATTTTTTTTTTATCAAAAACGGTTACAGAATCCTATCACCAGAAACTCTGTGTTTTGCCACTTTTATTGTTTAAACCCTAAAAATGGAATATTTTTAAAAAATTAACCTTTTTTTGTGTGCTTGACGCAAAAAAACAATGAACTTTTTTTAGTTTTAATGGATTCTACTTTTTTTTCTAAGCGGATTATATTGATCTTGCATTTGATTGCGGAGGCAGAAAAAAAAGAAGGGAAATCGATGAAGTAATAAAAAAATTTCCTATTTATTTAAATTATTTTACTTTTTTTGTTTTAAATTTGTGCAAAAAAATGATTATTCAATAAACTTTTTAAAAGGTCATGTGTAAACCGTCTGAAATTACAAATTTCATCTGAAGTCAAACTTTTAGAAGATGTATCAATTATCTTAAACTTCAATTTTCAATCAATAAATAAAATTGCACATTTGTGTTACCTATAAAAACTAGTAAACCATCTTTGAAATCCCATTATCTAGTATTTTTAATAAACACGTTTAGCAAACTTAAAATAACTAAAATATTAGTGCAAAAAGTCATTTTCAATGTTTAAAAAAAATACACGCGTTATGCATCTTTGGAATCAAGAAAAACGGTACCAGTGATAATCATTGATCAGCAAAAGTGGTTACTGTATGTTCAAATAAAATACATTTTTACAATAGAAATAATTAATTAACTTAAAAATTAACAGTATATCCTCGTTTTTGCATCTTTAAAAAATTTTTGTTGATGTTTTTTGCTTTCTGCTTAAATTTCCAATATAAGATTCTCTATTGAATAAATTTTAGCAAATTCATTTTTGTTATCTATGCTAATTATTTATTCAAATGATCATATGAGCAACACTGTTTTAAAAATGAAATATTTGGCTTCTTGAACGCAAAAAACCAAAATATTGTCAAAAAATTTTCTACCTTTCTACTATTAAAATAAGGTTTAATATCGTATCATTGTTTTTTTATTGCAATTGTGCAGAAGCAGTGTTACTTTTGTGATACAAAACAGTTTGATTTACTCAAGCAAAAACACTTCTGCAAAATTGGTACTTTAACACAACTGCTACCAAAGCATTAAACAATAAAAATGCAAACATTTTTGTCTAACAAAATACACACTTTTTTGTTCGTTGTGGTCATGACAATAGCTACAATGATAAGAAAAGAGAAGTTACTGTATTCTCAAATAAAAAACATTTTTATAATAAAAAAAATTAATTAATTTAATATAATGCTCAACTTGTTACAATTGCAAAAATGATTCAAGAATCTGAAGTCGAAAATCGTTTTGTGCTTGTTCATGAAAATGGAGGTGATTTCTGATTCTTCTGATGATAAATAATTTGATGGTGATTCTGATGTTTCTACTAAAAATTCTGGTGAATAAATTTCTTCATATGATTATTTAATTTATTTTACTTTTGTGATACTGTATTTATTGTCAAGGAAAATGAATAAATATTATTTTATATGTATGTTTTGTGTTGAGATTTTTGTTGTAGAATTCTCTGTTAATATTTTCTCACAAAATGAATTTATTATTTTTTGTTTTAATTTTTACGTGCAAAAAGCAGTATTAAAATTTTGTTACGTAAACCAAAAAAAATCAGATATATCATTTTTGGATGGATAAAAATCATCAAAAGTTTAGCTAATTCATCCGTTTTTATGCAACTTTCATTTTTAATCCTTTTATCTTTTTTTCATTCTTCTTTTTTCGATTATTATGATTTGTTATTGTTCAATGATTTTTGATGGCCATCAAAGAAGAAGATATTTTAACTTTCTCTCTTTTCTTTTTTTAAAAGACGTCATTCAATGAGAAATAAATGAATTGAAAAGTTTCATTAATAAAGAAAGGACCCCAACCGGTTTGACCTAATCTGCAGCAAATGAATTGTTTTATTTAATGAAAGTAAAGTCCAGTTCTTCTTCTTCATCTTTTTTACAACCTTGCCTAAAGGGGGATTGGCCAAAAATCAAGTCAACTGTAACAAAAGTTTGAAAGATTTATTGAACACAAAGTTTGAAGAAAATGGGCATTGTTTTTTTTTCTTTGGCTGGCGAAAAAACAAGTCTTTTATTATTTTTATTAATTGTTTAAAAAAGTTGTGAAAATTCAGTGATAAAATAATGATATTTCAATCATTCTTGATATCTTTAGTTTTAATATTATTTTGTAATAATAATTACCATGTAACAGCTACAATTAGTGATGCGTTTTATAATTTTTGTGCACAAAGATACGGTGCTCCAACAGCTGAATTGTTAGCAAGAAAAGAACTTGGAATTGGGGGTTCAATTGGGGGTGGAGCAAATGGAAATGTTAGGTTAGTTAATGATTTTTAGAAAATTTTTAAAAATTTGAATATTTACAGAAGAAAACCAGTAATTGTTGTACATGGAATTACAAATAGTGCTGGAACTTTTGCTCCAACTTTTACATTCTTTTTAAAAAGTGGTTATGCAGAGAATGAAGTCTATGGAACAACATATGGGGATGCTGGACAAACAAATGTTCTTTTTGTTACAATGCAATGTCATTATGTAAAAACTGTAAGGGTTTTTTATTGATTGATATGTAAAGTTACAGTAATCAGATCATGATAGAAGATTTAATATATACACAAGCTTAAGATAAAATTATGGAACCAGTTGAGGGATTGTCCAAATCTGGTGTCGGATCTTTTAAGTGAGGATGAGATATGCCAAAAGCTGAGGTTTTTCTTATAGCGGCAAAGATCAAAGGAAAGATGTGAAAGCAAGGCAGGAGGGAGACGGTTGTTTGAAATTTGAAAAACAAAGCAGAAATTACATCTGGATCTTGACGATCCCGAAGAAACGAAAATTTAAGATATGCAAATTTGCATAACTTTTTTCTGCATTGAAAACAGCAATTCTAAATTCGTTCTTGAAACTATTAATATTAACATTTTTGGGTTAAGGATTTGACAAACTTTTGGCGTTCAGGAGTAAATCTCCAAGTTTCGGCAATTTGCATAATTCTTGCCCAAATCCAATATCTCTAAAATATCCAAGCATGCTATTATTACAGATCCGAATCCTTATCCAAGCTGTTGCGGATTACACTCATTCCCAAGTCAATGTTATTGGAGTTTCAATGGGTTCTCCAATCGCCCGAAAAGCTATCCTCGGAGGGGCTTGTGTTGATACCGGTGAACAAGTTGGCCCTCCAATTACTGGCCTAATCGATACTTTCGTCGGAGTTGCGGGTGCAAACTTTGGTTCATTTCTTTGTGTTTTACCATTTGGAAGTTGTAATGCAAATAATGGAATGAGCTGTGGCTCAAGATTTTTGGCGGATATAAATGCTGCAGCTCGATATGAAGGTTCTAAAATTTTTACAATCTTTTCACAAAATGATGACAAAGTTGGGTATATTGCCTGTGGGCGAAAAGCCAGTGAAATAACTGGACAAAATCAAGCCTTTGAACAAGCTGGAAAAAATCACGATCAAATTATTTTTGATACTATTCAGCTACAGTATAATCTTGTTACTCATGGACATGCTTAATTAATATTTGTTTTGTTTGTAAATAATATTAATAAAAAAGAATAAAAATCCGTAATACGGTACTAATTTGTAAAAAACACAAAAAACAATTTCAAAAAATATGTACAACAAAAAAAGAAAGAAAACAAGTGAGAAAAAAACGAAGTAATAAAATTATTTGGAGAAAATTTTCCATAAAATATCACCTTTTTTTTCATTTCGACCACGATAAGAAATATAACAATTTGAAAGTTTAGATTCAATTAAAGAATCAATAATGTGATCAAGTTTATTCTTGCACTGTTCAGAAATATCAGGAGCAAATGCGAGCCAAAATTTGATACCATTGTGATCCTAAAAATAAGATAAAGTAGAACTTGTCAGACAAAATATTTAACATACCTTAATAAGAGTTAAGATATCATCAATTTGGAAAGCTTCTGGAAGATTATAGCAATCAAGATTTTTAAGTTTTCTGAGACTCTTGAGTTTTGAAATATTTTTAACAGTTGAAGCAGAAATCATGGAAGTATTATTTGCAAATCGGCTAAAAGTCATCATTTAAACATTGAAAAAATTAAAAAAATCATACCAACAAAATTTTTCAACATTTGGAGGAATTGTTTCAAGAATGTTTTCAAGCATCACAGGAATACCATTGTTACAAATAATTTCAGTCCACAAAAGAGTGACATCTTTAGCAGATGTTGTAAGAGCTTTTAAATCATCAAAATTTACAGTTCCATACAAGATCAAAAGTTTTACAATATCACAGCGATAAATCTTTGGTCGAAGCAATTCTGCAAAATTTGGAATGGTTTTTTGATGAAGATCAAGACGACGAGTAAGCCAGATTTTGCTTTTAATTTTCTTGATATCAATTTTAATGCAACATTTTCCATTACCAAACCATTTATGATTTGAACAAATACTTTCCTCAGCCATATTAGCAGCAACAAGAATTGGATTTGCTTCAAAGAAGTATTTACAACATTGAATCAATTTTTTATAGAATTCTGGATTTGATGGATTCATAGCAATGTAATAGATGACTGATGATGGAAGAGACAAATTTTGTTTCATTTCAGGTTCAATCCATTGAATCTTTCCTTGAATCATTGTTGGTTCAACAGATGGATTATTAATTGAATTATTCATTTTTCTTAAAAATAGAGGTAACGATCTAAAAATTTGCCTTTTTTAGTTCACGAAATTTCAATATGAGAAAATAAAAACAAAGAAACGCAGAAATAATTAAAAAATTTTAATCTATAAATTGCAATTTTCTAGAGCAGCAAGAAACAAATGAAAAACAAGATCTAATATCTACAACGAAAAAATCAAAAAAAGGCAGGTTTTTTTTCAATGGCGAAATATATTGGGTCAGGCAACAACTTTGTTTTAATCATGATCATGAATTTATGGATTTAAAATTATTGAAATACAAAAAAGACAAAGAATTTAATGTGACCTCTTACAAAAATTTGAGTTCAATGAAAAACTTGATTTCAATATTAATAAAAAAGACAGAAACCATTACCAAATAAATATAGTTTAAAAATAACACAAAAAATGTTTCAAAAATATTACAGGTACAATAAAAGAAAACAAGTAAAACTAAAACAATTAAGCAAAATATCATTCTTTTGTTGATTTTTACCACGATAATGAATATAACAATGAATAATTGGGTTATTTTTATTATTGGTAATTCAATTAAAATAAAAAAAATATCTCATTACAAAAACGTTATTTTTTTTTTAAAAAATAAATTTTTTTTGTTTCGAAAAAAGAGTTTGATTGAAGCGGATAAAAAGTTTGACTTATGTGCCATGAAAAAATGAATAGGGTCAATAAAATGAATGGACAAAATCAATCTTTTGAACAAGCTGGAAGAAATCATGATCAAATTATTTATGATATAATTCAACTACAGTATAATCTCGTTACTCATGGGCATGCTTAATAATATTTGTTTTGTTTGTAAAAAAGGAAATAAACTCGTAACTGCGAATATACTGTAATAATTTATAAAAAACACAAAAACTATTTTTGTAAAATACAGGTACAACAAAAGATAACAAATGAGACATAAATGAGACCTCACTTTTTTTTGGCAAGTGATTTAATTTCAAATGATACTAAAAATCACATGTTGAAAATTCCGCTTAAAATATCATTCTTTTCTTCATTTTGATCAAAATAAGTAATATAACAATTTGAAATTTGTGCTTCAATTAATGAATCAGTAAGTTGATCAAGTTGATTCTTGAATTCTTCTGTAATATTATCAGCAAAATGCAGCCAAAATATTATATCTTTTTGTTCCTAAAAATTTATTTAACACATTTATTATTTGAACATTTGTAAGTAGAACTTGTAAGGCAAAATATTCACCATACCTTGATACATGTAAAGATATCATCAAGTTCTGGAATGTTCCAAAAATCCAAATTTTTCAGATTTTTTAAATATCCAAGATTCTTTAGTTTCGAAATATTTTTAAGAGTTGAATTATTAACTACGGTAGAATTTTCAACAAAAAAACTAAAACAACGTCATTTAAAACTTTTACATTATTAAAAAAGAAATCTTACTAGTCATAGTATTCAATATTTGGAAGTGCTTCAAAAATATTTTCAAGCATCACAGGATCCCCATTGTTACTGACGATTCTAGTTTCAACATGTCTAATTTTCTTAGCAGAAAATGCCAAACATTTAAAGTCATCAAAATTAATAGTTCCACCAACAATTTTTAAAATTAATATATCACATCGATAAATTTTTGGACAGAGCCATGCAGTAAAATCTGGAATATTATTTTGATATAGATAAAGACAATGAGTAATCCAAATTTTGCTTGTAATTTTGTTGATATCTATTTTTAGACAGCATCTTCTAAAACCGTGACATTTATCATTTGAACAAATAGTTTTATCAGTTATATTTCTTGCTACAAGAATTTGATTTCGTTTAAAGAAGTATTTACAGCATTGAATAAGTTTGTTATAAACTTTTGGAGAAGATGGATTCATTGTGATAAAATATATAATTGTTGAAGGAAGAGAAAAAATTTGTTTCATTGGGATCATTGTTGGTCGGACAGCTGAAGCAACAATTGATTTACTCATTTTTATTTAAAAAAAGTGAGAGAAACAACAATCTAAAATTAAGCATTTTTTTAGTGCACGATTTCTGAACACGATAAAATGAAAAGAGAAAATGACGAAGCACGTCAGCCATCAATTGCCGGATGGATTGCCACGTGATAGGTGAATAAGAGCTTTGCTTGAAGTGTGAATAACAGTAACCGAGATTAATAAAATTTAATTAAATAAAAACGAAACAACAGAAAATTATCAGATTATATTTATATAAATTATATAATACATCTCCTACTTTTCTCTTCATCCATTGGGTACGTTCCAGAGATAAGTTTTAGTCATGAATGAAATATTTTTATAGCAAAAAGGTTGACCTAGAATATCTCTAAATGGTTTTATTGGAAAACGTTGGCATGAGAATATTGGGACATAATTTTGTTACTGGAGTATTGTTATTGATTTGGCCCGTATATTTCGCCTCCCGCCTTTCTTGGAGTTTTTGTTGCAAAAAATTATTTTTTTAAAAATTTAAAAAAAATAACTATGCGATAAATTATTCAGATTTTTCAGCTTTTTTCTATTTTCATTTTATCTTATTAGAAAAATCAGAAACTGTTGTTACCCGTATCTTTGAGATTCTTAAAATAATAAAAATGAATAATTCAATTAATTATCCATCTGCTAAACCAACAATTAATCAAAGAGGAAGAATTCAATGGCCTGGTGAACCTGCAATTAAGCAAGCTTTTCCAGTCCCTGATACTTTGATTTATTATATTTCTATGAATCCGTCAACACCAAAAGCTTACAACAAACTTATTCAAACATGCAAATTCTTTTTTGAACGAAATCCAATTCTTGTTGCTGCAATTTTGACTGAGAAATCTGTTTGTTCAAATGATAAATGTAATAGATATGGTAATGGAGAATGCTGTGTCAAAATTGATATCAAGAAAATTACATCCAAAATCTGGATAACTCGCTGTCTCAATCTTTTTGAAAACATTATTCCAAATTTTCCTGCATTACTTCGACCAAAGACTTATCGATGCAATAGTGTTAAATTAATGATTTATGGTGGAACTATTAATTTTGATGATTTCAAAGTATTTGCTTTATTCGCTGAGAATATCAATCTTAATGAAGTTCAAATTATTAGTAACAATGATGTTCCTGTGATGCTTGAAAATGTTCTTGAAGTAATTCCAAATCTTGAAAAATTTTCTTGGTAAGATTTCTTCTTTTTGCAATGTTTAAATAATGATTTTTAGCTATTTCAAAGATAATGCTTCCATGGTTTCAGTTTCAACTGTTAAAAATATTTCAAAACTCAAGAATCTTGATAATTTTAAACATTTGGGCTTATTGAATCTTCCAGAAGCCTTTCAAATTGATGACCTCTTTACTCTTATTAACGTTTGTTTCTTTAATATTTTCCTAAACATTTACTACTTTAATGTATTTCAAGGATCGAAGTGATATTGAATTTCGACTTGATTTTGCTGCTAATATTTCTGAACAATACAAGACTGAACTTGATCACCTTACTGATTCATTAATTGAATCCAAACTTTCAAATTGTTACATTACTTATTTTGGTCAAAGTCGAGAAAAGAATTATATTTTATGGAAACTTTCCCGTACGTAATTTTATTGCTTTGTTTTACTTGTTTTCTTATTGTTATACCTGATTGTTTTTCTTTGTGAAATTTTTTGCGTTTTTTTATAAATAAATAGCGCATATTTCGATCTCTATCCTTTTTTCCTTTACAATGTTATGTATATGCAAAACAATTGATTATTAAGCATTTGCATTATAAAACTATACAGTAGTTGATCAATGTCAAAAACAACTTGATCATGATTTTTACAGCTTGTTCAAAAGCTTGTAGACTGGAATCAATTTTTTGATTTATGAATATTTGCATAAATTTCCTTGTTTGGTTATTAGATATGCTGAATTGTGGGAATTCTTTCCCTGCCGAAATTTTGAAGTATGCAAATTTGTTTTGAAAAGTTTCTGTTCTGTTCGGTTATGACATCATTATTAAAAAGGAAGAATAAGTCAATAACTGTAGATTCTTTTTTAATGTCGGCAAAGATCAAAAGAAGATGATTGCTGAAAGGGGCAAAGCGTTCGGAAAATAAAATTATGTTATTGTATGAGAAATCTTTCCTAGAATTGTGACAATTAATTTATTCTAATACAATAAGATTTATGCAAATATACATACATCAAAAAAATTGATACCCGGCGAAAAGGAAAATTATTACAGAAAAAATAAACACATAAAATTACTCCAATTTTATACTGTACAAATTTAAAGAAATAATTTTGATTAAAATTTACATATCTTGTTTTTAACAGAAAAAATTACGTACAATGTTTTTATACCCGTTTTTAAGCATAGCAAATTGCCTTCTATTTTTGTTTGTGAAAGCCTTATTGCCGAGGCCAATTAAAACATGATGGTTGGATTTTTTATGTGTTTTAGATAAATTTTGTTACTGTACCTAATCCTGAATCTTTTTTTGTTGAAATTCGACAATTTTGTTACGAATGATCAAAATTTAAAAAGAATCGCGTTTTTTGAGTTAGACGAAAAACTGTTGGGTTGCATTCAACATTAACAAAAAACGATCATTACCGTAAACATACTGTAGTTAATCATAATAAATAAAAACGTTTTTGATGTATTTTGAAAATGAAATTTCAAAGCAGAAAAAAATACGAGAAAGCTATGTTTTTTGCGACAAACTTAAAAATCCATAAACATTGCGAGTGATTTTCAAAAAAGGATATAAATCGTATACTATAATCATTTATAAAAATGACAAAAATTTGTCAAAAAACACGGGTACATCAAAAATGAAGTAAAACAAAAACAAAGCAATAAACTTAGAAACCAAATCTTGAAAGTTTCCATAAAATATCATTCTTCATTTCCAACCAAATCTTGAAAGTTTCCATAAAATATCATTCTTTTTTTCATTTCGACCACGATAAAAAATGTAACAATTTGAAAGTTTGGATTCAATTAAAGAATCAGTAAGGTGATCAAGTCGATTTTTGTATTCTTCGGAAACATTATCAGCAAAATCTAAATGAAATTTAATATCACTTTGATCCTAAAAATCGAACATGATATTAACAACAATTTGTTAGACAAAATATAAAACATACCTTGATACATGTAAAGATATCATCAAGTTCTGGAAGATTCCAAAAATCCAATTTTTTGAGATTTTTACAGCATCCGAGATTCTTAAGTTTAGAAATATTTTTAAAAGTTGAAGCAGAAACCATAGAAGTATTTTCTTTAAAAGAGCTAAAAACCACAATTTAAACCTTGTACAAAAAAAAGAATACTTACAAAGCAAATTTTTCAACATTTGGAAGTTCTTCAAGAATATTTTCAAGCATCACAGGAACATCGTTGTTAGTGACCATCGTAACTTCATCAAGATAAAATTCTTTAGCAAATAATGCAAAAATTTTGAAGTTATCAAATTTAGTAACTCCATCGAAAATCTTAAGTGTAACAATATCACATCTATAAATCTTTGGACGAAGTAATGCAGCAAAATTCGGAATAATATTTTGTTCAACGCGAAGAGAATTAGTAAGCCAGATCTTGCTTGTAATTTTGTTGATATCAATTTTAACACAACATTTTCCATGACCTAAGCGATAGCATCTCTTTCTTGAACAAATAGACTTCTCAGTCGTATTTGCAGCAACAAGAATCGGATTGGCGTCAAAGAAGTATTTGCAGGTTTGAATAAGCTTGTTGTAGACTTCTGGATTTTCTGGATTCATAGCAATGTAATAGATTACTGATTCTGGAAGAGAAAACCATTGCTTAATTGCAGGTCCACCAGGCCATGAAATTCTTCGTCCTTGAACTGTTGGGTTATCAGATGCATCTGCAAATGAAGCATCAATTGAATCATTCATTGCTTTTAAAGTTGAGAGAGACATACTGATCTAAAAGTGTGCTATTTTGAGTTTACGATATTTAAACATTAAAAAAACAGAGAAACGCGAAAATAAAGAGATAATAAATAGGAATGAATAAAACACAAACTTTAATTAAATTTAAGAGCAGCAAAATCAAAGAAAAGAAACGTTAAAATTTTTTGCAACAAAAAACACACATATTTTTTGGGTTTGGCAAAATATTCCAAAAAGCAAAAAACAACAACAAAAATTTTTTAAAAACGGAAAAACGAGGATAATCTAAATTTTTTAATTAATCAATCAATTACTTTTGTTATGAATTGTCCATAAACATCATATTTGAGCATTTAATAACTTTTTTGAAGATAAAAATTGAAAGTCATGCAATACTTATTTTTTTTGTGATTAATGCTGTTGTAGCTGCTGGCTTTATACAACTTTTGTACAGTAGAAACGACTTTGCTTGTATAAAGTAAAAGATATTTTTTGCTTTTAACACAAAAGTAGCTCAGCTTCTGCAGTTAACATAAAAAGGTAGCATATTTTTTTCACGAAGACATACATGTGGCTTATGCAAATTTTTTTGACAAGCTTTGCTTTTGTTCAGTGATGACGTCAGCATCAAGGGGAAGGGATACGATAAATCGAATACTAATAATCTTCTTCTATGTCGGCAAAGAACAAAAGAAGATCGTTGAAATGGGTAAAGATTTGTGAAATAAGAATGACGTAACATTTGAGAAAGCTTTTTATATTTATTGAGACATTTAATGATAAAAAAAGTAAATTTATTCAAATTAAAGATTTATGCAAATATACATACATCAAAAAATTGATACCCGGCGATAAGGAAAATTATTACAAAAAATAAACACATAAAATTACACCAATTCTATACTGTACAAATTTAAAGAAATAATTTTGATTAAAATTTACATATCTTTTTTTTAACAGAAAAAATTACATACAATGTTTTTATACCCGTTTTTAAGCATAATAAATTGGCTTCTATTTTTTAAAAAAGTTTAAAAAGAAAATTTGCATATCCTATAGAGCATTGGAATTTGTTCTGCCTAATGGAATTTTATGGATTAAAGTTGTTGGAGGTGTACATTGAGTATTGGCAAGATCTGCGACATTAATTGGTTCAACTTTTTTGATTGAAAAACTTTTCTTTAAAGATTTTCGTATTCTGTCAGCTGTTGGTTTTCCGCCATGTGAAAGCCAATTTATTTCATTCAAGGATTTGATTAGGTTTTGGGACTGAAAAAGGATAATTTTGATAACCTATTTGCATAATATTAAATTATGCAAATAGGTTATCAAAATTTGCATAATTTAATATTTGTGATATTTTACATGAGCTATGGACAGTTTTTTGGGGGGATTTTGATGGCAATTGTTTCCCGATCTGTAATCCTCTCTGTGAATGATTAAGCAAATTTTTAGACAAATATTTTTTCTAAAAATTTGCATATTGCATTTATTTGCAGCTCGGGGGTTCATCAGACCCGAGCTGTGCCAATTTATCACAGATTTTCTACCAATTTTTAAGAATCAAATGTAAAATTTTTTCGGCAAAGATCAAAGAAATTTTCAAATTATTGATTTTATAAATATTAAAATTGCGGGGTTTTTGATTTTTGATAGCAGCTAAAAATAAAAGCGTTCAACGTGTCCTCCGGTCGAAGTTTTCCTTTGATCTTTACCGCTTTTAAAGCGAGCACCAAATTTTGGCTTACTATATCCCAAATTTTAACATTTTTTGATTTTCGATAGATTGGAAATTTCGACAAATACAATTTTTATAAAAATTTCTATTTCCCCATCAAATTTGAATATTTACCTTGTAATAGCTTTCTTTCCGCTGTGAACTTTGTGAACTTCTTTCAGATGATTCTGCAGAACTTTCGGTACTTTTCGATGGCTGATATGACGTAATCATTGTTAAAACAGCTGGCAACAAAATTAAACCATGAAACATTCCAAGTAAAACAACAACAACAATAGTTTTTAAGAATACCAAAGCCAAATATGATTGTTTAAATAAAAGTGGAAGTAATGCCACAATTGTACTTAGGCCCACTTGAGTCATTGGCCATCCAATAATGCCTAAGGCACTTTCAATACGTTTTCGAGGGTGCTAAAAATTTATCATTGATTATCAGGGACAACGATAAGGACTTACAATTTTTGGAGCTTTATAATAATGGAATGAAATATGTGCCGTGAAATCAACGCTAAACCCGATGGCCATCAAAAGGGCCGCCATTGAAAGAGGATCAAGGTCAACACCCCAAAGAGCTAATAGTCCGAAAATTCCCCATGAGATTGAAAACACAGAAAAGACTGCAGCAATAACAGATAAAACATGAGGGATAAAGATTAAACAAATCACAGCTGTACAGGCAAGTGCAGCAGCAACACTTCCGATTACAGTATGATCAATGGACATTGTCTAAAAAAGTAGGATAAAAATTTGCATATCGGAGTAGAGTGTCAAATCCAAAATCTAAGCAAAAATTTGCATATGAAACCAAAATTTTTGGAAAATCTCAAATCTTGGCAAATGCTAGAAATTTGTATAAAAACTTTAGTAGATCTGATTATAACCTTTACAATATATTATCTTTATGCAAATTTTTCAAGTCACATAAATATTTTTTGTGTCATTTTATCAACAAAGATCAAGGGCTTCATCAGAATTTTATTTCAGGGCAAAAACCTTTTCGAGGCTGCCCGCCTTTGATCTTCTGCCGAGGGCGGTAAAAGATCAAAGGATTTTAAGAATTTCAAATTAGAGGAATTTGCCCCTGTACTCCACTCTGCTGATGTCACTTGGTCTGAATTATATTTATCTCATCCAAAAAAAGTTTTATGCAAATTTTTCAAGTACTCATTTATCCTTATCACAGATCACAAAAAACTTACTTGATCAACAAAAGGTGTATGATCACTGTATGGATAAACTTGAAAATCTGAATATTTCTCTGCAATTTTTCGCCAATGTTTTACAGCTGGAACAAGTTCATGATATTTGATAACTTCATGAAAATTTGTGATAAAGAAGAAAGAAGTGATACATGCCGGTTCATTTTCGATACATGCAGTTTCATTATAATGAACAAAAGAAGAAAGATAAAAGTAAGTTGCCGATTTGAAGAAAGTTGGAATTTCGGCATATGTAAATTCTTCAGTATCAGCATAGAATCGTAGAAATTCTTCATATTGTGATAACCAGAAGAAAGTGGATTCTGAACCATATGAATTTGTAGCATGTTCAAAATCGTAGACAAGATCCTTGGTTTTTTGAAGTCTTTCAGGATCTCGTAAATCCCCAGGATTAAGCACAAAAACACTAATCGGTTGCATATTTCTTAACGCTGTTTCAAAGGTATGTTGAAAATCGTGAAGGTACGAATTTGGCAAGGCCATTTTATCCAATGAGATATTACTTGTGATTTTTGAAATCCCTAACCATGAGATATAAAAATATCCAATCATGGCAATAAAAAGTGTAATCCGAACTGGCCATTGTGTAACTGCTGCTGACCAAGCTTTAACAACATGATCATGAAATTCTGAACATTTTTTGACAAGGGACGATCGAGCAGATGGATCAGCTTTGAAGCAACATAGAAGGGATTGATAACCTTTTTGTTCTCGTTTTCCAGAAAGTGCCATAACAGCCGTGAAAAGGATTAATTGATAGAAATAACAAATGGCAATCGCAATGGCAGAAAAGATACAAAATGTTCGAACTGCTGGCGTATCTGAGAAGGCCCCAATGGCAAATGACATGATATTAGTTAGTGAACTGAAAAACATGGCATTTTAGAGTTTGAAGATATGCAAATTTTAGATAATGCAAATTTTTAATTATACGAACATCAAAGTGTCAAAGATATTAATAAAAATTTTGCGTTAGAATAAAAAATCTAAATCCGACTTGAAATATTTTATTAGATTTTATGCAAATTTTTTTGTTTATGCAAATTTTTTCCTCATGTTAACATAGAAGTGCCAAAAGCGGAAATCAAAATTGGTTTGTTAAATTTCAAAAACCAAAAAAATTTAACTTTAAAATTTTCTTTATAGTATTTATACAAATTTTTTGGATTATGCAAATTTTGATTATGGCAGCATCAAAGTGGCAAAAGCCCAAATCAAAGTTGTTGCATTCGATAAAAAAACAAAAAATAGACTCAATATTTTTCTTTAGATTTTATGCAAATTTTTATCCAAAAAATGAAACTTTGTTTTTTTGGATAAAAATGGTCCCCAAAAAATCCTACCTAATAGTAATTGATGGCCCAGCATCTTCCAAAGTGCTGGCAGTTCTTTCACTGATTGTTCCAGCAGGATCTGATCGATCCCATGCTCGCATAATAATAAAAACGTCATCAATCCCAACAGATAAAACCAAGAATAATGCTGCAACAACGATGGATTGAAATTTCATTCCAAGAATTGACATTAATCCAAGAGAGGCAATAAGTGCCAAAAGTGGAATCACACAACCAATAAAAGCTTCCCATGGTTTTGATTGAGCTGGATTATATCTAAAATGAGGTGGTCGATGAGGACAAATGAAATCCAGAAAATAATATTTATGCAAATTTTTTGATAGGCTTTATTAAATTTTGGTAATGAATTCAAAATACGGGATATATGAAATCTCAAAAGCTTTTATGTAAATTTTATAGAGGATTCATCAAAAATAAATTTGTTAAAAAATGATATATCAAATCCGAAAATCATTATGAAAATTTATTTGTTAAGGATGAAATTTTGTCAATAAGATTAATAAAAAGGATATATGGAATCCTAAAGATTTTATGCAAATTATTATTGAATTCTGACTTTTTAGAATTTAAACCTTTTGTATGTTTAATTGTTCCAATTATTACTTGTTTCATTTCCCTTTTTTCTTACTACTCCTTTTTCAATTCAACAACATCGAAAACGTGCTTTTTAAGATCAGTTAAGTAAAAACTTTGTGGTCATCATCAATACCCCCCTGGTTTTCCCAATCCCAAAAAAATCTTGTTTCGATGAACCCCGCCATATTGCCTTAAGGGAAGTTTGAAAGAAAGAGAAAAAATGAAATTGAAAAATTGCGTCAAAAAAGATGGAGTTAATTAAAAATAGAAAATAAATAATAAAAAATTGCGTAATGAATCATAACGAAATAAAGGAAAGGAAATATTTGTCCATGAGATTGGTCAAAAACAGATTTATCCCATTTTTGAAATCGAAATAAAAATAACATTACAAAAAACTTGTTTTTTCGTTTTTCGTTAACTTTGAAGCTTTTTGCAAGTTTATCAAAAATAAAAAAGATTGTATTTGGCAAATGGTATCAATAAATTTCGATATTAAATTATGACAACAAAAAATTGGGAGTCCTCAAAAATTGAACGCAGTAAAAAAATTTTTATAACAAAAAACCCATGATTTCAGATATGCAAATTTCTATGCTGTGGGGGCATTGACCTTGATTTAATTTGAGGAAGCACTTTTTGACGTCATTCTAAGAAATAATTTAAGTAATAGACTGTAATGTATTTTTTAACTGAAATAAAATTTGCATAAAACATTTTAGGTTAAAGGGACTGTCGCAGTCAGTATAAAAATGACGGACAATGGTGGGGAATGCATGTTTGTTTTTTTGACGGACGACGATAACAAACAAAGCATTCTCCATCATTGCTTTTTTCGTGTTAAAACCACTTTTGGCTATATCAGGCAACATTTTTTCTACACTGACTGCGACAGTGCCTTTAACTATTCCTCAAAAAATCAAACTAAATCGAAAAACGTCAAAACTATTTTGGGATATCATATATCCCCTTCCTACGAAATTTCATATATCCCCTCTTGATTTGACAAATCTCCCTCCAAAAATGCAAAAAAACTTACCGAAACGAAAAAGCCACAACAAAAACGATCATTGCCGAGATTGACCCAAAAATTAGTGGAGCCGTTTCAGTCCCCATTCGGCGAACTTCAAATGAAACTAAATTATCTCCAGTGATTCCAGTTTTCAGCAAAGTTGAATATTCAGGATCTTCAAAAAGTTCAATGGCTTTATGCATCCATTCAATCATTACATCTGTGTCTTCCCTAAAAAAACATTACTGTAATTATCACAATCTGTTAAAAGGTACTGTAACATACCAATCTGCAACAAGATAAAAGGGCATTACCGCCGTTGTAAAAGATTCAAGGATATCAGAATTTGGGCGAAGTTTAATACCGTATACATTGTTACCTAAAATTTAAAAATATTAATTTTATGTTGAAAAAATTAATTGCAGTACCAATAAAAGCTTGAGTCCCAAACAGGTCAATAGCAGGATATGTATAAGTATCAGTAATTTCAGGTTGATAAAGTTTTAGAAATGCCAAAAATGCTGTATTTAATTCACAATATGGCTCACATAAATCCCTAAATCCATATTCTTTTCCATTTTTGTACACTTTTACATCGGTTTGTAAAGCCTTGGTAAGGTTATAAATTAGCCATCGGTATTCTTCTCGAAGCAAAGATCCGCCATCTCTGGCATGACTCATTACATAGCAGGGATCCATTGTGCCATTCTAAAAAATTTGCATATTATTTTTTAACTCGAAAGTTGCAAGTAATGACATCAGCAAGGGGTCACAAAGGGTATTTCCCTCTTTGAAATTATGAAAATCCTTTGATCTTTTACCGTCATCAGCAAAAGATCAAAGGCGGCACCCGTCAAAATAGGTTTTGTCCCATACGAAATAAATGCTGCTAACTTCTTTAATGCCAAAAAACGAACCTGTTTTAAAAATCTCTTTGCCACGGCATATTCTTGTTGTGATGGAGCATTCAAAGGTGAATATTCCAGCCTAACATTATTTGATTCTTCAAATTTTATCATCCCTCCAGAAAGGATAATCCCAGAAATAATACATAAAATTATCACAGTTTTCGGCCTCTTTCCAATTTCACCTCCCAACCAATAAAAGAATTTATCAATATAATGCGTGGGATGCTGCATTTATAATTGAAATTTGAATAAGATGGGATATTTGAGCAAGTTCAGGAACTTCAGGAAATTTCGCCGTCAATACACTAATTCAGGACACGTTTCTCTTCAAAATTTAAATCACAAAAAAGGTAAAATTCAGTCGCTTTTTTGCAAAAATAGCGTAAAAAATGTAGATATTTTTGAAGGTTGTTTGGAATTTAAAAAATGAGCAGTTTTTTTGTAATCAAAACTGAAAAATCAAAGCTTAAATTTAATGTTTTTAAAAAAACAGAAAAAAAACACGAGGCTCCAGAATTTTCGCGATTCACATTTTCCTTCAATTTTTTTCTTTTTTTCGAAACTCCAAAAAATTAGAAATTGCTGGAAAAAATACAAGTTTTGCCCTCAGAGAATAAATTTTTTAAGTTTTTTTGGAAAATTTTCGAAATATTTTTATTTGAAAAATTTAAACATTTTTCAATCTCGAAACGCAAACTTGGATTTTTTATTCTAATTTTTATTTTTTCGACTTTCAAAAAATAGACGTGATATTTTTGTAACGATTTCGTTGACGGAGAAAAGATATGAATTCAAATCAATTGGATCGGATCGGATACGATTAAATGGGATTTCTCTCTCTTCTTTTTTTCATACGTTTTGATTTTGAGCTTTGTATTCATCAATTCAATGAATTGAAAAAGAACTGACGACAACAAAAAATATATATAGGAAAAACAGGGAAAAACAAAATTCATTTTCATCTTTTGGCTAACCAGATTTCATTTAGCCTTCTGCAACTTTCTATTTTATTTTTTTTTTCTTTTCTTTTGATGGGGCAAAAAAATAAGGGAAATGAAAAGGAAAAAAATAATAATAAAGAAGAAGATTAAAAACATTCTTTTTTTGTTAAACCTTTTTTTTTATTATCTAAAAAATGAAAATAATGAAGTTGCTGCTGGGATTTGGAAGAAGAAAAAGAAAAAGAGAGATTTTTGGATGGATGGAATCAGAATACAGTTTTGCGCAACTTATTTTGGGAGAGAATTTTTAACCTACTTTTAGGGAGAGGGACAAAAAAGAGATATTTATTGATTTTGCCGGATAAAAAAATGCATTTTCAAATTAAGCATTTACCAGAAAATGAGTGATTCATTTTCGGTTGGAATGGTCAAATCTTTTAATACCGCTCGTGAGTCATTGCAAAGGATGGGACACGGTGTGTCGACTCCCCTATAAACCTTCGAGTCACTTTTTTTCATCGCCTGCTTGTTTTCCATATTAAATTTTCAAACCTAGATTTTGAGTGATCCAGACTGTTTAAACGAATTCTGCAAAAACACAAAAAAAGGTTATGCTAATATTGTTCGATTTGTGATGAGAAAATAAAAAAATGTAATTCAGATTCCACAGGATTCTGAATTCATTACAAAACTCATACAAAATGCATTAAAATTTTTGTGCATGCGGAATAGTTTCATTTTGCCAAAAGAAGTTTTTTACTGCATTTTTACAAAGGAAAAAACGAAGATTCTGAATCCTGTGGAATCTGAATCACATTTTTTTATTTTTTCAACGGAAATTGAATAATATTACCCTAACCTTTTTTTGTGTTTTTACAGAATTCGTTTAAACAGTCTGGATCACTCAAAATCTAGGTTTGAAAATTTAATATGGAAAACAAGCAGGCGATGAAAAAAAGTGACTGGATGCGTCAACACACCGTGTGGGAGGAAAGGAGCGATAAAAGCGTTTGGTCATCGTGAGATATATGAAATCTTAGTTATCAAAAAGTAGAATTTTGAAGTAATCTGATTGAAAAAGAAAGAAATATTATTGCCCAGATCTGACGTTAAGAAAGAAATTATAGAACCCCCACCTTCAGATTTTTTCCTTTGATGTTTGCCGCTTTTAAAGCAGGTATCATTTAAAGTCTGTTACCGTATTCAAAAAATACTACCGGTTTTTGTTAAAAATTCAAACAAGTAATTTAGGGCAAATTTAAAATAATTTTTGCAGCAATAAAAACCAAAAAAAAACAAAATTTAGCTTTCGCACAAGCTTTCTAAATTTACATTAATATTACAACGATAACATTTGGGTTCACGGTTAATTCAAGAAATATTTAAATTTTAAAAAAACTAAATAACAATTTTATTTGGTCGAATAAAGGTCCAACGTCCAATCAACTTTTCTAAACTAAACCAAATAAATAAATCAAATAAAAAAAGCCCGTCCCTTATGGCCATCATTAACATAATAATCATTAAAGAGAGATTTCCAGTTAATCAAAAAAATGATAATGAAAAAATATGATAAATAAAAAGTTGAACAAAAGAAAGTTTGCGAAAGAGAAAAAGGAGAAATAAGTAACTCGTTTATATTATTTTTGCTTTCAATTTTTAGTTATCCGAATTACGCAATGAAATGAAACATCCGCCGGCGATCGGCGATCGGAGTTTTAACCAAAAAAAGAAAATTGATGTGGATTGGATAAAAAGGGGGGATAACCAAAAATAAAAAAGAGAAATAACTCCGGTTTAGCTTATTTTTTAGCGGTGAAAAAAGGTTTTATTACTTTTTTCTTTTTGGAGGCGTCTAATACTGGTGGTGGTGGTTGAAAGCTGGTAGAAGAATTAAAAGAAAGATGTATCATTTATGAATGAATCAAATGAAATGAAAATGAGTTCATCCAAATTTCAAGGTTGGCGCCAATAACAAAATTTTTAGGCGGAAAAAGGGGAAAAAAAGGTGTGAAGAAGATATGTTTTCGTAAGAGTTAATTTAATGATAGAATAAGGGATTTCCTAGATCTGACGTCAGCAGTTTTGATTGGATTGGCCAAAATCTGAAGCTTATCTTAAAAGCGGCAAAGATCAAAGCTAACAATCTGATGGCGAGAAGAGGGTTTCGAAAATCTTTTAAAAATCTTAAAAAAGGCAAAAGGTAATTGAACTAGTTCCACTTCTTCATCTCGAATATATCCTTTTTCAACACACTTTAAACATTTAATAAAATTAATTATTTCAAAAATTAATTGTATTTAAAATCCATCAATTTTCATTCATGAAAACTAACTATTCTGAGTTTCTAAAAATACATTTTTGTTATTCTTTTTTTTCAACGGACGACGAAAAAACACTTGAAAGACCTGATTTTACGTGTTTTTTAAAGGTCAACAAATTTTTTAATAACTGATCAAACATTGAACAACATATTTTTAAATAAAAATCAAAGCAAAAATTTCCAATAAAAATATTCATCAATTACTGTATCGGATTATGGTATTTTATAAAACTTTAAAACTATAATCGCAAATCTCAGAAATCAAAGCAGCAAAAAAGTAAGACTAAAACCATCTAAATTTTGCATTTTACCTTTTTTCCCAGATTTAAAAAAATGCAAACAAAGTTTTTAAATTTTACAACCTACTTAAATATTCGAAAAACCTATTCAACTTGATTTTGGCCAAAATCTTACAATTTTTTAGTCCTTTTTGAAACCATTTTGTAAGGCAAACAAAGACAGACATGGCAAAAAATTTGATGGTCAAAGAAAAACTTTTTTCTTGTAATTTTTTAATTACATTTATGGCCAAAAGGCATATATATCTATGTATACGTCTATGTTAAACAAAGAAAAGAAAAGCTTGTTTTTGTTTGTTTAAAGAACACGTAATTCAAAGAAGAAAAAAAAGCAAGGAAATTTGCTTCTTTTCTTTTTTTGTATTAAAAATATCGCTGATTTGATTTATTAAATGATGCGTTTAAAATGAGTTTTTTTCTTTCTCTTCTTTTTTTGTAGCAGAAGGCCTACTTTAAAAAATTGAGAAAAAAAAGCAACAAAAAAAAGAATGCTTAAAAATTTAGCAGCCGATAGATGATGAAAAAAGGGAGAAGAACTTTTTTGAAAAGAATCAACATCAAAAAAGTGGCAATCAAATCATTCACTTCAACAACAATAAAAATAGACGATTTTCGACAAAAGAAATCAAACACGGAAGAAATCAAAGAAAGAAAATGGAAAAAAAAAGTGGGACAAGAAAAAAAAGTGAAAGTGAAATGTGCCGGAAAAGCTTTAACAAAAGAAAAGGAAAAAAATGATGAAAATCAAGGCTGCTAAAAGCTGTTGTAAAAAATGAAAAATTTCTTAAAAAATGAATGAGGACAACAAATCTTTCAGGTTCTTTCTTTTTTTTTCAAGTTTATGGTTTCATTGTCAAGGTCAAAAAGTTGTATAGTTAAAGAAAAACAGTGTTCGTGAATATTCTGTATTATTACAAAACCAAAAAATATGGGAAAAAAATTAGGGTATGGTTTAACAAAAAAATTTAAAAAAGGACTGTGAAAGTTCGCAAATAGTAAAAAGGTAAGCAAAATATTGTTCAAAAAAGTCATAAAAGGTTTCCATTTGTTACCGTAATAATTATGCCTTAATAGAATAAAAATTTTATCATTTTTAGTCACAATAATCGAGATTATCCAGATCTGACATGGGCCTTTTTTCAAATCGTATATATAAAATGTTTTCCTTTGATGTTTGCCGCTTTTAACGAGGGCATCAGGTTTTGACTAATCCCCTCCCCTCCTTAAAACAGCTGATGTCAGATCTGGACAGTTCCCAATTAGTTAGAAGAAATTTTGGACATCAGAAATGACAAAAAATATCACCTATTTTATTTATTTATATACCATATTTTTTGCATTGGATAATTATCTGTCGAAATGACCGGTATTTTTCAAATCCAACCAATAACATTTAATAAAAAACTAAATTAATTTATTTTTCTTCAAAATAAAATTGGATTAATGAAATCCGTTTTTTTCGATGTTGCAATTTGCAAACCCCCATCATCGCAAAAAAGGCAGCAGCTGAGATCAGCTCATTCGCTAAATTCAAAATCCTTTATTTAAAATAAAAAACAAAATTTAGGGTAATTCTTTCTCTCCTTTTTTCCATCATTTTATTCATGTGTAAAAAAATGACGACAATTAAAACCAAAATTTTGATATATATTTTTTGGATTGAAAAAAAACTAAAAAAGATGCAGAACAAATTAAAGACAATTTTTTTTGGATAATAGAACATTCAAGAGCCGGACATGAAAAATCTTGTTAGTTTTTTTTAAAATCCTTCGTGTTCCTTTTTTCATTCATTTTCAACAATCGCATATATTTTTTAATGAAATTTTCTTTTGTTTGAAATAAATAAAAAAAGTTGTTCATATAAAATTGCCACAGGGGAAAGACAATACAATTAATAGAAAGATAGATAAATAAGAAGACAAAAAAATATTGTTATTTTTGACACCTTTGAAATAAGATAAAAAAAAAGAGATTGATGAAGTTGGATTTCAATAATATTGTTTTGTTATGGAATAAAAAAATGTAAAAGATTGATGATAAAATTGGTTAAAAATATATAGATAAATAGAATAAAGTTAAAGAATACTTTAATCACCGCAAAAATAACAATATTGTCAAAAAAACTTAAAAAAGATAAACTTCCCTAACGGGGAATCGAACCCCGGCCGCCTGGGTGAAAACCAGAAATCCTAACCACTAGACCATTAGGGAGGCGAAAGGTAACCACTTTTTTTGGTACATGAAAAGAAAGCAAAAAAATAAACTTTTGTGTTCTTTTCTCAAAAAATTTCTTTTTTTGAAATTTTTTTTTCTTGGGGCAAATTGTTTTCTTTTCTGGCAGGTTCAATTCTAATAACTTAAAAAAACAATTGACGAGGCAAATATCTTATCAAAAATGTTTAAATTGGGACTTCGACTTATCATTATTAAATTTATAGGCAAATTATTTAATTCTCCTATAAATTAAACAGCAACATAAATTTTTCATGAAAAACCTATTCCCATTTTTCTATTTTTTTACTAAAAATAACTTCCCACCCGTATTTGAGCGTGCAAAAAAGATTCAATGGCGCGCATTTTTTGTGCAAAATACCCTCCACCAAAAAATGATTCAAAATATTTAACCTTTTTTTAGAAAGTCACGTCAAAACATAATTTTGGCGCAAACTTTTTTAATCATTAAATGTTACCAAAAAAGAAAAAAGATACGTGAAAGTTTAAAAAAGTGTATTCCGATAATTTTTATCATCTGTTTTTTTGCTAAAATTCATTCCAAGTGATTACATAAATATATGAAACATGAAACTAAAAAAACCTGTAATTAGCAAAAATACAGGAAAAATAACAAGGATTAGAATTAATTAAAAACTTAAATGGGTTGTTTACAATTTTACGGTTTGATGATAATCAGATAAGGCTTAAAGCTTTTTAACCCTGAGGTAAAAAACACATGTATGAAGAAAGAGAGAGAGAGAGATTTTTAGAGATAAGGAAGTGAACGTGAAAGTGATTCAGTAAATTAAATTTAATGGAAAAATTGAAGATAGAAAAGAGAGAAAGACAGATATCCGGATTTATGAAGAAATCGTAAAAAAATAGGAAAATGAAAATAGAACTCGTGGAGCTTAATGATTGACTTGTACAAGCATGCAAGATTCTGAAAATTTTTAAGTCAACTGCAAACATGCGATACCAAAAACAAAAAATTAAAGTACCATAAAAGTTAAGCTTTTAAATTTGCATAATCAGTTGTCGGGTTTCTAGCAGTTTTAAGGGAGGAAGAGGGTAAGACAAAGTCTGACGCTCAACTTGAAAGCGGCAAAGATCAAAAGAGACATCTGAGAGGAAGAGATTAAAAATTTTAGGATAAAAAAGATGCCAGATATGATTTATCCCCAACAGCTTTATAATGAATTCACAAAACGATGGTGTTCACAGAGAGCAGAGCTGAAAATTTGTAGAAGAGAAAATTTGCATAATAATGAGTAGCATTTTGTTCCTATCCAGATTTTCAATAAAAGCAGATAAAAAACTCTGAAGAGACAAAATCACGAAATGGAGTCAGCACTGAAAAAAAACGATTGGGTTTCCAAAACGCGCAGGTAAGCATTTTTTTATTTTCATGCGCAAACGCTTAGGTATACATGTTATTTCTCTAGATTCAAGTAAACATAGAGAAATTTGTTAGGTTTTCCTGACTAAATTCTCCATGTTGGCTTGAACGTAGAGAAATTATCAGGTGTACATGACAAAACGCTCATATTTCAAGAATAAGAGATGATCTCATGAAAGGCAAACGTGTTAAATATTCACTAGTGAGAATATTTAACATTGTGATAAATATGGTATCTAATCCAAAAATTCTATTAATTAATCAAAATAAAAATATATGAAAAAACTTAAAAATTAAAGATGCCTTTAAAAAGCAAAATTTAATCAAAATTGTTTCAAAACAAACTTTAAAAACAAACATCAGCTAACGGTTATTAAACAAAAAAAGCTTCAAGAAAAACAAAAATATTACGTAACCTAAATTCGATCAAAAACACCCAAAAATTTATGTTGACAAACACAAATTTGTTTTTCGCCTTCTTCTTTTCTTCAGCTTTTTTAATAAGAGAAGCAAGCTACAGCTGCAATCAAAAAGAATTAATTTTTTCAACGCCTTCAAAAAAACCGGATTTTTAAAGTTTTTAAACTCAAAAAATTATTGCTGTTTTTTTGCATAATAATCAAAAAAAATTGTGTTTTTAAAAAATAGTTTTTTTTCTTTGTTTTCTTGGAAGAAAAAAAGCAACAAAAAACCAATTTTAAAATTCTGATCGTTTTTGTTACTATTTTTTTATTTATTTGTTTGTTGTGGTTTAAGTGGAACCAGACAATTAAAAGGTATTTGAACTTTTGCGTACAAAAGAAAGGAAAAAGGAAGGAAACAAAATACAAGTTTTCCATTGTCTAATTTTGATTTTTAAGTGTTTAGGTGTTTAAGAAGTTGTTGTTAATTGGAAACAAAGAAAAAACGATTATCAAGAAAAATGACACCAAGAATGTTTAAAAATAATTTGTCGAAAAAGAATAAAAGTAACAAAATTTTTGTCACACATTGTTACATTTATTTTTTCACAAAAATTTAAATAATTTTAAGGACTTGAGCGGCATTTGATTTCGGAGGGGGCCAAAACCATTTCGAAGGGACCGCACAGAGAGCGGTAAAAGATCAAAGGATTTTTATGCTTTTGAATTAGGGAATGCGCCCTACTTTGGTGACGTCCCTAATTATACTGTACTTTCAAAATGAAACTCAGAGTATTTATTTTAATTATTTTTCCAAAATTCAAACATAAATCAAACTTCAAAAAATACTGACCCAAAGGACAGAATTTTACGGATGAAAAACCTTAGTCATTTTTTCTATCCATGTGCAATGAGCTCATTTATCCCTTTTAAAAATTAATTTATCCTTTCTTTTTCTTTTTTTCTTTTGCGCAATTTATTCAATAATTTTTGAAAGCACCAAAAAACCAGAATCATAAATCTCCGTTGAAAGAAAAAAAGGATAAAAATCAGAAAAAGAAGCAAAATTTGCAAAGTCATGAAATTACGTAATCGAAAATAGCCTTGTTTTTTCTTTGATTTTAAAATAAAACTTTTGTTTTTCTAAAAAAACAAAGATAGATATTTAAACTTTAAAAAGTGGTTGTTTTAAACTTTGAACAATAATTGATGTTTTAATTTTGGAGGTTTGAAGAAAGAAGAAATCAAAAATTTATAAACAATAATGTTTCGACTTTTTTGTTGTTTCTGTTGCTAAAATAAAAATCGAAAGTTGAAAGCGTTTTTGAAAGAATGTAAGAGATGAAAAAAGGTTGTCTTTTGTACAGACATCCTCAGGGGATGGTTCTTATCTGACGTCGGCAATTTCGAGGCTAAAAAGACATTGCTGAAAATCTGATTCTCTTTTTAAATACGGCAAAGATCAAAGGAAAAAATCTAACTGAATTTCAGAAATTTTATGTTGAGTAAAATTTGAATAACTCAATATCAGAGATAAACTGTACCTTTGCAATGCCAAAAGTAAAGGCTACTGTTCATTTTAAGATGCATTGCTGAAATTATACCAAAATTCTGATTTGCATTGTTCTACTTTTAAAATTCGATCTATTTTTGTCTAATCATGCTTACAAATATTTTCAAAAAGGTATCTAATTAGATATCAAACTTTAATGACGCGCTAAATAATTATCGTTAAAATTTTATAAATTTTTAAAAATTTCAATGAGACTTATGGTGCTAAAAATGAGCAATAAAAACTGGATCACCTCAACACCAGATTTAGAGATTTGCAAAAAGTTATGAGTTAAAAAATTGAATCATCTGTCGGATATAATTCAAATTCCAAGGGATCAAGAGTGTCAAGAAATTAATTAAATGTGACATATTTGGGATATAAGATTACAAGAATTTTGAGGCAGAGAAGCATTATTTTTTGTTAGGTCACAAACATGTTTCTTAAAAAGATAACATCATATCTAAAATATACATCAAATTCTATAACTTCGATTCGTTAAAAAAAACGAATTGTTATTTACAGTAACATATCGGATACTGTAACTCTAGAAAAAACTGTATTTGAAGATCCTTTAAAAACAAACGTTAACGATAAAAAAAGTTTAATAAATATATTTTTTCATTTTTTACTTTTGCAGCAAAAAACCTAAAACCTCAAAAAACACATTCCATAAAAGAAACTACTTTTTTCATTTTTTACGTAAGAATCCTTCAACGTAGAGGAACAATAGAATAATAGAATAATGGACCAGAAGAAGAATCCTTGAAAAATGAAAGTAACAAAAAAAGTAAAATCTGGCTCTTTTTTGAAGTCTTTTCTGCCCAATGTCCACTACTTTTTCTTTCTTTTTTCGATGATTCAACTGCTGCAAATAAATTCATTATATTCCTCCTTCAGATTTTGATTTTCCTTTTCATCCTCCTACATAACTTTTTATTCTTCTTCGTTTTTTTATTATTCTATTTATCGCATTAAACTTTTTCTTCAACTTCCTTGACGCCGAAGAAGAAGTAAAAAAAAGTGAGAAAAAAGTTGTTGGCGGACAAAAAAAACAGGAATTTTTTGATCTTAGAAGAAAAAAGAGAAATTAAAAGAAAAAATCCATCGGATACCTTTTTTAGAAAGCAAAAATGAAAGTAAAAAAAGAAAAGAGAAAAATCAAAAGTTTCACAAATTTGGCCCATTCAAAAAACAAAAAACAGTTATGGATGGATTTATTCCATTTTTTATGTCCAAATTAAACCTTTTAAAAAGTGATATGAATTAATAGGTAATGAAAGATTAAAGGAAATGAAGAATGTCGGATAACAAAAATCAAGAAAGCCTCTAAGGTTGCATAAAATTTATGGTAGTTGTTTTTTTAAAAGCAGTTGTTCACTAAAAAGCTTTAAACACATGTTTGATTAGGTAGCAATTAGGAATTTTGTGGAATGACAATAATTTTGCTAACTTGTATTGTTTCTACGATCCAAAACTTTAAAAAAACAATTTTGTGAAATTTATACCATATTTTCAGGAATTTTTAAAGCTTACTAAAATTTTTTCTTTTCTAGAATCATTTAAATTCTCCTTTGTTCCAACCATACCTGAAAAAATTGATTTTGGGGTATTTTATAATCTTTAAAGCTTTTTTATTAATTTATTCAAGACATAATCGATCTGCAATAATGCAATGGTTATGATATTTATTCTTCAATTGAGTCAAATTTAATCAAATCAAAAAATTTCATTGAATAATTTCTTCAACTTTATAGTTGGCGTCAAAGAATGTTTTGCCAAAACAATTTTTGCTCTCTCAATTTTTGCGATTGTAATTTGCGATTGCCTTTTTCTTTCACAAACTCTTTTATTAAAAAAACTTACAAATCCTTTTTTATCAGTGTTGTGCTGTTTTATTTTAGTCGCCTCCGACTCCGGAGGCGGAGGCGCAACAACACTGTTTTTTAACAAATGTACTATTATTACTGAACTTTTTTATATCGCTGTCGTGTTTCTTCTTGCAATTTTTGTATTAATAAATACATTTTCAGGTTCTGATCTTCTGAATACAAACTTAATCAATAACCAAATGGATACTCCTTCAGCTTCTTCTTCTTCTACTGCTATTGCTGATGCTAAACCAACAATGATTCCACGACGAACAATTCTATGGCCTGGTGGACCTGCAATTAAGCAACACTTCTCTCTTCCAGAATCAATTGTATATTACATTGCTATGAATCCATCTACTCCAGAAGGTTATAACAAGTTGATCCAAGCGTGCAAATACTTCTTTGAAATAAATCCTATCCTTGTTGCTCCAACTATGACTGATAATGTTATTTGCTCTGATGATAAATGTTATGGTAATGGAGAATGCTGTGTCAAAATTGATATTAAGAAAATTACAAGCAAGATCTGGCTCACTCAAAAACTTTATCTTTATCAAACAACTATGCCAAATTTTACTGCTCTTCTTCAGCCAAAAATTTATCGCTGTGATATTGTAGACCTTAGAATCTTTGAAAAAACTGTTGATTTTGAAGATTACAAATTCTTTGCAACATCTGCCAAAGAAATTCATCTTGATAATACTCAAATTGTTTGTCACGAAGGTAATCCTGTCATGCTTGAAAATGTTCTTGAAGCACTTTCAAATGTTGAATACTATTATTGGTAAGATTTCTTTCTTTGTGAATATTTAAATGATGGTTTTTAGGATTTTCAAAAACAACGATTCCATGGTTTCTTCTTCAACTGCAAAAAATTTCTCAAAACTTAAGAGTCTCGGAAAGCTTAATATTCTCTTCTTCTATAATACTTCAGAACTTTTCAAACTTGATGACCTCTTTGCTTTTATCAAGGTTTGTATATTTTTTCCTGACTAGCTAATTGTAATTTGTATAATTTTTAGGATCATTCTGATATTATTGTTTGGTTACAATTTGGTTTTGATATTTCTGAAGAATACAAGAATAAACTTGATCAACTTACTGATTCTGTAATTGAAGCAAAACTTTCAAATTATTATATTCGTTATCCTGGAGAAAATAAAGAAAAATTTGATATGTTACAGAAACTTCACTTCAAATAATTTCATTGCATTGTTTTTCACTTGTTTTTTTTGTTGTACTTGTATTTTTTGAAACAGTTTTTTTCTGTTTATTATAAATTAATACCTGATGTTTACGGTTGTAGTTTCTGTGCTTTTACAAACAATACAAATATTATCAAGCATGTCGATGAGTTACAAGACTACTGTAGCTGAATACTCTGGATGTTAAAAAATGGTTAATAAGGAATTTAAAACTGCTTGTAGTAAAAATAATTAAAAACGTTTTTTGTTTTTTTAAACAACATTTTTTAATTCGACCATTACGGTAATAAATAAAGTTTTAAAAATTAGGTTATATTGCAATATCCACAGAAAGACATACATGTGAGAATTTAAACAATTACTTTTTTTTTTGTATACAAAAAAATTGCATTTTGAGAAATAAAGGAAAGCATCACAATTCAAGTTTTTGTTTTGCCCATTTTTGGTTTATATTTAACAGATAAAAGACTTTTTTTAAAGCTTCTGCAACAGACAGCTGTCAATTATGGCATTTATTTGGATTATTCAAGATTTCTGCAAAAAACAACTTTTTTTCATGCTTAAGTTTTCATTACAAAGTTTTTCATGCCAGGATTAAGTTGGATTTGACTTAAAAATGAATGGTCTGAAATGTTTTCTAAAACTTGTAGTGGTTGTGTTTTTATTGATTTTTGGTGAAGCTGCTGCCCACGCTAATTATAATAATGGTATTAAAAGATGAAATTTTTTAATTAACAACATTAAAAAATATATTGATTTTTAAGGAACACCCATTTCACTCGAAAGCATAAAAACATTTATTGGCTCAACTGCAGATGTTGATGCAAATGAAATTTTGAATACTTTTGTATTATTTAACGATTCAATGTATTCAACAGCTGTTGAAATTGCTAAAATTATTGCTGTTGTTATAAAAGGTCCTGTACAAGTAAGATGTTTTGTGTCACTTACATGTTTTTGATTATTTTTTATTAGGAAACAGACCCTGATTTAAAAACAGTTAAAGAATTATCAAAAGTTTTTAAAAGAAGAATCAATGAAGGAAATGAAAAATTTTGGGATCTAAAAATGGATGTTCATCTCAATAGTTTTTTAAAAGTAGGTTATTTAAAAAAAGATTTTGAAAATTATACACAAAAATGAAAAGTAATCATGGACGTCAACAGGAAGAACACTGCTTAATCGAAAACCACAAAAATCCTTTAATCTTTTACCACCAGCGGCATAAGATCAAAAGCGGCCCACTTTAAATCGTTTCTGTCCTGTCTAAAATGTTGCAGACGTCCTTGAAAGTAATTTAAAAATTAGTAAAAACTCAAAATTAAGCGGTAATTTAAAAAAAAATTCAAAAAAAAAATATCACTTTTTAAAGTGATGACTTTAAAAAGTGATATTTTTAATATATGTTTAAATTTTAAAAACATATTCAAATTTTAAATAAAATTGTAGGATATTAGAATTGGTTCTGATATTTTGGTAAATAATGCACACAATATGTTAAACTATAATGTATCCTCTCGAGAAATTAATGGTTTTAAAGCTTTTTGTCGTTACCATTCCATTGCAGCACCTGATAGCTTGTTATCCGTAAGCTTTAAAAAATCATATTAAATGTTCAGGTTTTAATGGTGAATATTTTTAAAGAAAATTTATCGAACGTTGATTGAAGATTGCAAAAATCTCACTGAGAATCAAAAATTCTTGTTCGTTAAAGGAATGGAAATGCTTAACAATATTAATATCAATTTGGAACTTAAATTGAGTTAACAAATATTTTTATTTTCGATAAAAAAGGTAATAATTTTCTTTTAGAAATTAGTTATTTTGGTACAATGGAAGGAGATCTGAAAGCTGTGAAAGATATCATTGAATTCATTGAAGGTTAGGATTAATGATTACAGTATTTTATTATGATTTTTTTAGAAGGTAATCCTGGAACTTTGGAGAAAGATATCATTGAATACATCAATTATAACAGAGTTTATACACCGTAATCCTTATGCAAAATTTTTGATTAAAAAATGAATTTAATATTTTAGAAGATGCCTTCTTGATTATGCATATTATGGAGCAACTTGCAGTAGATCAAATTTAGCAAGAACAATTACATTGATTGGAAATATTTTACAGAATGTTGTAAGTTTGGTCATTAAAAATAGACAGTTTCTACTTTTTAACTTTTGAAAAAAGGTTACGAAATTATACAAAACAGCAGTTGCAAGGAATTTGGAAGATTTTCTTTAATGGTTTCTTTTGAATTCTTTAATATCGAATTCTGGAGCTTGATTACTGTAAAAAACCTTTTTTTATTTTTTTCATGATTCTGATGTAAAATTTTATGCAAATTTCAGTTTTCATCTTTTTGCCGGATTCGGAATCATGGAAATATGAAACGAGGTTGCTTTAACTTAAAATTATTTCAAAGAATAAAAAAAGACAATCTATCATTTTATTGGTTGAAAAAATCTTTAAAAAACTGAAAATGTCATAACTGTTTTCAGTGGATCGGGAAGACCATTTGTTCATCTTTAACATCAGTAAGACATGATGACATGGAAAAAGAACTTGGAAGTTTTTATAACAAAACAGTATCGTATCTCACTACTATGAATAGATATTACAGTAATGCCATGGCATGTGATTTTTTTTAACATTTGTAAAAAAATAAATACAAATTTAGGAAAACTCCCTTGAACTTTGTGACCCCGTTCTTATAAAGGATTCAATCAAAAATTATCCAAATCCTCAAATAATTGATAAAAGATTTTATCAAGGATTTGGAGATTTTATTTTGGCCCGGCTTAATGATCACTCAAATCCATTGCAAGTTTTTTTTACATTTTGAGATTATCTAGATTAGTTATTGTCAGACCCATTATGATCTTGTGCCAGTGGCGGTAAAAAATCAAAAGAAAGTTTTGATTTTGAAAATGGCTTGAGCCCCTGACTCTTTGTTTTATTTTTTTTTGACGACTTAATTTGCATAAACCTAAAGTTGTATTTGTAGATTAGATAGGCATGTAATTGTGACAACTCCAAAAGTTTACAATACTGAATATTTGTATCTTTGTAATAATACTTTTGAATGCCAAGAATATTTAACTGAAGATCGTCAAGTTCATGTTTTTTATATTGTATCGCCGATGGCCAAAAATGAAAGTGATTCAAGGATCAAAATAAACAATCAACAGTATTTAACTTCAAATTTGGCAAAAATAAATTCAAAAATTGAGTAAAATAATTTTTTTTAAAAATATGAATATTTTATTATGCAAATTTTAGAGCAAAAGAAGATGTAATTGTTCTTTCACAAATGATTGATTTTTTGAAAGAAGTCAATGTTTTCTTGACAGCCCCGGATCGATTTACAAAACAATTATGGTTACGTGAATGGGCTTTAATAGGAGATTGTCAATATCCAACAACCATATCAACTTCAAATCCAACAATAGCAATTTGCTTGAGATATTATTTTCGCAATAAAGGATCAACTTGGGCTTGTGAAGAATATAATGTCTTCATATTTGCATAAACTTTATCAGTTTTGAATTCGTTTAAACCGCAGTTATTTGTAAAATTTAATAAACTTTTAAAATAAATAATAATTTTTATTTAAAAATATATTTAATAAAATGTTTTGTATCTTTTTTTGTTAACGTCAGAATTCTTTAAAAAGTGGTGCATTTTGTTTTTAGTTATTTTAATAAATAGGAAGAAGTAAAACTTGTAATTTTTGAAAATCAAATTATAACCTTGTCATTTGGAGATTGAAAAGGTTGTTTTGCAACGAAAAATATTTTTTTGGCGCTTGCACTTTTGGCGGCAATGCCATTTTTTCACAAACAATTTTTATAAAAGGGTTGAAGAACAATATTTTTTTCAACTAGCTTTTTTTTCAAAAACCGATTTACTTTATATTTTAATTTTGATTATTTTTAAAAATAATTGAAAATATTCTATTTGCCTGTTTTTTCCTATCGTGTTTCTTTTTATAATTAAGTGTTTGTTGTTGCAATTTTTGTATTAATAAATGCATTTTCAGATTCTGATCTTCTAAAGACAAACTTAATCAATAACCAAATGGATATTCCTTCAGCTTCTTCTTCTCCTACTGCTATTGCTGATGCTGAACCAACAATGATTCGACGACGAACAATTCAATGGCCTGGTGAACCTGCAATTAAACAACACTTTTCTCTTCCACCATCAATCATGTATTATATTGCTATGAATCCATCAACACCAGAAGGTTACAAGAAGCTTATTCAAACCTGCAAATACTTCTTTGAAGCAAATCCAATCATCGTTGCTTCAACTTTGACTGATAAAGTTATTTGTTCAAATCAAGATTATCTTAGAGAATCTTATGAAATCAATGATATCAACAAATTTAAAAGCAAGATTTGGGTTACTTGGCTTCTTTATTTTCATCAAAATAATATTCCTAATTTTACTGCTTTACTTCGTCCAAAGATTTATCGATGTGATTATGTTGAACTTCACATCATTGACGGAACTGTAAATTTTGAAGATTTTAAATTTTTTGCTTCATCAGTTAAAGAAATTACTCTTCATAAAACTGAGATTGTTAATAGCAATGGTTGTCCTGTGATGCTTGAAAATGTTCTTGAAGCACTTCCAAATGTTGAAAAGTTTTCATGGTAAGATTTCTTCTTTTAGCATTGTTTTAATAATAATTTTTTAGCGAATTTGCAAATATCGTTACCATGATTTCTTCTTCAACTCCCAAAAATATCTCAAAACTTAAGAATTTCGGAAATGTTAAAAAACTCTACTTCTTTAGTATTCCAGAAATTTTCAAACTTGATTATCTCTTTGCCTTTATCAAGGTATGTTTGTTTTTCCTGTATAACAAATTGTACTTTTTATAATTTTAAGGATCAAACTGTTATTAAATTTTGGTTCACATTTGCTCCTGATATTTCTGAAGATTACAAGAATAAACTTGATCGAATTATTGATTCTGTAATTGAATTGAAACTTTCAAATTGTTATATTTCTTATCATGGTAAAAACCGAGAAAAGAATGAAATTCTTTTTGATCGTTTCTTCGATTAATTTTTTAATTGTTTTTTTTCTCACTTGTTATCTTTTGTTGTACCTTTATTTTTTTGAACGATTTTTGTGTTTCTTGTAAATTAAAGCATTGTATTTGCGCTTGCATATAATAATTTTACGAACAAAACAAATATTATAATATTATTAATGACGAGATTGTAGCTGAATATCCAGGTAATTTCCAACAAGGCCATGCTAACTCACTCACTTAACGTCTTCTTCTTTATCAAAAAACTGTTTTAAAATTTACTGTATCTCTTCGTTTTAAAAATTATTGATACAATATTGTTTACCTTAAGATTATTTATGAAACTGTTGGCTTTAAAATTTTTTAACGTTTTGCATTATCCACTATAGTAATTATCCTTGTTCAAACTTAATTTTTTTGTAATAATGGTAACCCTGTAATGTTATAATCTGTAAAAGGCCTATTTTTTGTCTTTAAAAAGTTTATTTTTGTCTTTGTGCACATGTGAAAAAGTGTAAAAAAAGCAGACAAGTTTGTAAATTTTTTTCCTGACTAGCTAATTGTAATTTGTATAATTTTTAGGGTCATTCTGATATTATTGTTTGGTTACAATTTGGTTTTGATATTTCTGATGAATACAAGAATGAACTTGATCAATTTGTTGATTCTTTAATTGAAGCAAAACTTTCAAATTGTTATATTCGTTATCCTCAGTGTTTTCCCGATTCCATTTTTTCCGATTCTTTTTTGGAATCGATTCCATTTATTTTTCCGATTCCATTGACAAGAATTTTAAACAATATAAACATGATAATTGATTCAAATGAACTTACAATTTATCATTTCATAAAAAAGATTATCATTACATTATGGTTTATATGGAAAAGTTGGAATCGATTCCTTTTATTTCGATTCCGAATCGATTCCATCGATTCTTGATACCGATTCCGATTCCATCGATTCTTACGTAAGAATCGGAATCGGAATCGAGAATTGGAATCGGAATCGGGAAAACACTGGTTATTCTGGAGAAAATAAAGAAAAATGTGATATGTTAGAGAAACTTTTCTACAAGTAATTTCATTGCATTGTTTTTTTTCTCATTTCTTTTTTTGTTGTACTTGTATTTTTTGAAACATATTTTTCTGTATTTTATAAATCAATACCTGATGTTTACGGTTGTAGTTTCTGTGCTTTTACAAACAATACAAATATTATCAAGCATGTCGGTGAGCTACAAGATTACTGTAGCCGAATACTCTGGATGTTCGATTTTAGTTAAAAAATGGTTAATAAGAAATTTAAAACTGCTTTTGGTAAAAAAATTGAAGACGTTTTTTTTTATTCAACATTTTTTAGTTCGATCATTACGGTAATAGATAAAGTTTTAAAAATTGGTTAATATTGCAATCTCCATAGAAGGACACACATGCTTGAATTTAAACAATTACTTTGGTTTTTCGTATAAAAAAAGATGGTATTTTGAAAAATAAAGGAAAACTTCGCAATTCAAGTTTTTGTTTTTCTCATTTTTGGTTTATATTTAACGGATAAAAGACTTTTAAAGCTTCTGCAACAGACAGCTGTCAATTGTGGCATTTATTGAATTATTCAAGATTTCTGGAAAATAAAAAAGAACAACTTTTTTCATTCTAAAGTTTTCATCTCAAAGTTTTTTATGCCAAGATTAAGTTAGATTTGGCTTAAAAATGAATGGTCTGAAATGTTTTTTAAAACTTGTAGTTGTTGTATTTTTATTGATTTTTGGTGAAGCTGCTGCCCACGCTAATTATAATAATGGTATTAAATGATGAAATGTCTTATTTAAAAAACATTAAAGAAAATGCATTGATTTTTAAGGAACATTCATTTCACTCGAAAACATAAAAACATTTTTTGGCTCAACTGCGGATTTTAATGCAAATGAAATTTTGAATAACTTTGTATTATTTAAGGATTCAATGTATTCAACAGCTCTTGAAATTGCTCAAATTATTCCTGTTGTTATAAAAGGTCTTGTACAAGTAAGATGTTTGGTATCACATTTTTTGAATGATGATTTATATTAGGAAGCAGACCCTGATTTACAAACAGTTAAAGAATTATCAAAAGTTTTTAAAAGAAGAATCAATGAAGAAAATGAAAAAATTTGGGATCTAAAAATGGATGTTCATCTCAATAGTTTTTTAAAAGTAGGTTATTTTAAAAAAGATTTTAAAAATTATGCAAAAATATGCAATTCAAGTAATAAGCGACGCAAGCAGGGGGAACACTGCTTAAACAAAAACCACAAAAATCCCTTGATCTTTTACCGCCAGCGGCATAAGATCAAAGGCGGTCTGCCTTGAATTGGTTTCTGTTCTCTCCGAAATATTGTTGACGTCCTTGAAAGTAATTTCAAAATTAGTAAAAGTCCAAAATGTCTTTTTTGTCACTTTAAAAAGAGATATTTTTAATATATATTTAAATTTTAAAAATACAATTAAATTTTAAATAAAATTGTAGGATATTAGAATTGGTTCTGATATTTTGGTAAATAATGCACAAAATATGTTAAACCATAATGTATCCTCTCGAGAAATTAATGGTTTTAAAACTTTTTGTCGTTATCATTCCATTGCAGCACCTGATAGCTTGTTATCCGTAAGCTTTGAAGAATCATATTAAATGTTCAGATTTTAAAGTTGAATATGTTTAAAGAAGATTTATCGAACATTGATTGAAAATTGCAAAGATTTCACTGAAAATCAAAAATTCTTGTTCGTTAAAGGAGTGGAAATGCTTAACAATATTAATATCAATTTGGAACTTAAACTGAGTTAACAAATATTTTTATTTTCGATAAAAAAGTATTAATTTTCTTTTAGAAATTAGTTATTTTTGTACAATGGAAGAAGACTTGAAAGCTGTGAAAGATATCATTGAATTCATTCAAGGTTAAGATTAATGATTACAGTATTTTATTATGATTAAGAAATTTTTTTAGAAGGTAATCCTGGAACTTTGGAGAAAGATATCAATGATTACATTAATAAAAACCGAGTTTTTGCACCGTAATCCTTATGCAAAATTTTGGATTAATTAAAAAATGAATTTAATATTTTAGAAGATGCCTTCTTGATTATGCATATTATGGAGCAACTTGCAGCAGATCAAATATGGCCCGAACAATTACATCGATTGGAAATATTTTACAGAATGTTGTAAGTTTGGTCATTAAAAATGGGCAGTTTTTACTTTTTTAAATTTTTAAAATAAGGTTACAAATTTATGCAAAACAGCAGTTTCAATGGAATCTAAAAATTTTCTTAAATGTTTTCTTTTGGATTCTTTATCCTCAGATTCTGGAGCCAGATTACTGTAAAGAGCCTTTCATTTTTTTTATAATTCTGATGTAAAATTTTATGCAAATTACAATTTTCAAATTTTTTTTTCGGATTCTGAATCATGGATTCTGAAGCGAGGTTGTTCCATTAAAAATTATCCTATGGAACGTAAACAGACAATATTTTTGGCTGAAAAATTTTTTAAAAAACTAAAAAAGTCACAACTGTTTTTAGTGGGTCGGCAAAGTTATCTGTTCGTCTTTAACATCTGTAAGACATGATGACATGGAAGAAGAACTCGGAAGTTTTTATAACAATACAGTATCGTATCTCACTACTATGAATAGATATTACAATAATGCCATGGCATGTTTTTTCTCCAAACATTTAAAAAAAACAATAAATACAATTTTAGGAAAACTCCCTAGAACTTTGTGATCCGGTTCTTATAAATGATTCAATCAAAAATTATCCAAATCCTCTGATAATTGATAAAAGATTTTATCCAGGATTTGGAGATTTTATTTTGGCGCGGCTTAATGATCATTCCAATCCATTGCAAGTTTTTTGAATTTTGAGATTGTCTAGATCTGGTATAGGGCAGGAAGAAGTTACTCAAAATATGCTAATTATCATCAATGTGACAAACATGTTTGGAAATTAGAATAAAATTACATACAAAATTTAGAATTTAAACTTTATTCTTTATAATCCCTTAATACCCACTTTGACCTTGTGCCAGTGGCGGTAAAAGATCAAAGGAATTTTATGATTTTGGAAATCGCTTGTGCCCCTTACTCTTGGATTTATTATTTTTTGATTACTTAATTTGCATAAACCTAAAATTGTATTTTTAGACTAGATAGGAATGTAATTGTTACAAGTCCAAAAAATTACAATACTGAATATTTGTATCTTTGCAATAATACTTTTGAATGCCAAGAATATTTTTCTGAAGATCGTCAAGTTCATGTTTTTTATATTGTATCGCCGATGGCAAAAAATGAAAATAATTCAAGGATCGAAATAAACAATCAACAACAGTATTTAACTTCAAATATTGCAAAAATTAATTCAACAATTAAGTAAAATGAATTTAAAAAAAATTAATATAGTGATATGCAAATTTTAGAGCAAAAGAAGATGTTATTGTTCTTCCACAAATGATTGATTTTTTGAAAGAAATTAATGTTTCCCTGACAGGCCGAAATCGTTTTACAAAACAATTATGGCTACGTGAATGGGCTTTAATAGGAGATTGTCAATATCCAACAACCATATCAACTTCAAATCCAACAATAGCAATTTGCTTGAGATATTATTTTCGCAATAAAGGATCAACTTGGGCTTGTGAAGAATATAATGTCTTCATATTTGCATAAACTTTATCAGTTTTTCAATTGTTTAAACCGCAGTTATTTGTAAAATTAAATAAACTTATAAAATAAACAATAATTTTTATTTAAAAATATATTCAATGAAATGTTTTGTATCTTTTTTTGTTAACGTTAGAATTCTTGAAAAAAAATTGCATTTTGTTTTCAGTTATTTTATTAAATAGGAAGAAGAAAAAATTCTGATTTTGAAAGTCAAATTATAACCTTGTCATTTGGAGATTGAAAAGATTGTTTTGCAACAAAAAATTTTTTTTGGCGCTTGCACTTTTGGCGGCAATGCCATTCTGTTTTCTTTCACAACCTATTTTTATAAAAGGGGTGAACAACAATATTTTTTTATTCTTTAAGTTAGCTTTTTTTTCAAGAGCTGATTTTTCTTTATATTTTAATTCTGACTATTTTAAAAAACTATTCCTTAAAAGTTAATAGAATATTGAAAATAATATGTTGCGTATTTTTTTAATATTCCTATCGTGTTTCTTTTTATATTTAATAATAAACAAATTTTCAGGTTCTGATCTTCTAAAGACAAACTTAATCAATAACCAAATGGATACTCCTTCAGCTTCTTCTTCTACTGCTATTGCTTCCACTGAACCACCAATAATTCGAGGAAGAAGAATTCAATGGTCTGGTGGACGTGCAATGAAACAAAACTTTTCTCTTCCACCATCAATCATGCGTTATATTACTATGAATCCATCAACACCAAAATGTTACAACAAGCTTATTCGAACATGTAAATTCTTTTTTGAAGCAAATCCAATTCTTGTTGCTGCAATTATGTCTGAGGAAAATATTTGTTCGAATGATGAATGGTATGGTAATGGAGAATGTTGTGTAAAAATGGATATTAAAAAAATTACAAGCAAAATTTGGATTACTCACCGTCTTCGCGTTGATCAAAACAATATTCCTAATTTTGCTGCGTTACTTCGTCTAAAAATTTATCGATGTGATATTAGTTATCTTAGTTTCCATCAAACAACTGTTGACTTTAATGATTTCAAATTTTTTGGATTATCTGCTAAACAAATTGAACTTGATGAAACTCAAATCGTCAGTAACAATGGTCCACCTATCATGCTTGAAAATATTTTTGAAGAACTTCCACCAAATGTTGAAGAATTTGCATGGCGCCAAAATGATACATCCATGGTTTCTGCTTCTACTGCGAAAAATATCTCAAAACTTAAAAATCTCAAAAATCTTAAACTTCTAAAGTTATGGAATATTCATGAAGCTTTCAACATTGAAAATCTCTTTGATTTTATTAAGGTACGACTGTTTTTATTTTCTTAACGATATACTTTTAATGATCAATTTTTAGGTTCAAAGTGACATTAAATTTTTATTAAATTTTGCTTTTGATATTTCTGAAGAATACAAGAATCAACTTGATCAATTTATTGATTTCTTAATTGAATCACAACTTTCAAATTGTTTTATTACATATAGTGATCAAAATCAAGAAAAGTATAATATTTTATGGAAACGTGTCTTCAAGTTTTAAGCGATTCTATTGTATTGTTTTTTTCTGTCTTACTTGTTTTCTGAAGTGATTTTTTTGTACCTGTGTTTTTATAAATAAATTTTTATGACAATTCAACTGTACTTGCAGCTTTGACAACAATTACTTCAAAAAGAAAGATTGTATTTTTTTAACGATCTCCTTAAGGATGATCCAGATTTTACATGGGCCAGAGTAGAAAGCCGATGCTCAGAATCTGATGCTATTTTTAAAAGCGTCAGATTTTTGGCACAAGAAAAAATCTAATTAGGTTTCAGAAATTTGCATTTTGTGTAGGTGTCAGATTAAAACAATTTTTTATCAGTGATAAACTGTACTTTGATAATGCCAAAAATAAAAATGTCTACTGATCGCTTAATAAATCAATGCAAAAAACGGGCAAAAGTTTTGACTCTCATTGTTTTATTTTTAAAATTCGATCTATTTTTGTCTAATCATGCTTACAAATATTTACAAAAAAGCATCTAATTGGATATCAAACTTTAATGATGCGCCAAAAACATATCGTTAAAATTTTAAAAATCTTAATGAATTTTTATGGTGCTAAAAATGAGTAATAAAAACTTGATCACCTCAACACTAGATTTGGAGATTTGCAAAAAGTTATGAGTCAAAAAATCGAATGATTTGTTGGATATAATTCAAATTCCAAGGGATCAAGAGTGTCAAGACATTAACTGAATGTGACATATTTGGCAGAAATTTTTGAGGTAAAAAAGCATGATTTTTTTGTTATTCCTCAAACATGTTTCTTAAAAGGATAACATCATAACTAAAATTTACATCACAATGAATTCTAAACTTCAATTCGTGACAAACAAGAATTGTTATTTACTCATCTATAGTAACATATCGGATACAGTAACTCTAGAAAAAACTGTATTTGAAGATCCATTTAAAACTAACTTTAACGTTAAAAAAAGGTTCAATAAATCTATTTTTTTTCATTTTTAACTTTACAAAAAATTGTTTTTTGCAGCAAAAATATACGTAAAATCTCACAAAACACATTCCATAAAATGAACTACTTTTTTCAATTTTTACGCAAGAACCCTTCGACGCAGAAGAACAATGGAATAATAGAATAATGGACCAGAAGAAGAATCCTTGAAAAATGAAAGTAACAAAAGAAATAAAAAGTAAAATCTGTCTCTCTTTTGACGACAGCCCAATGTCCACAACTTTTTCTTTCTTTTTTCGATGATTCAACTGCTGCAAATAAATTTATTATATTTCTCCTTCAGATTCTGATTTTTCCTTTCATCCTCATACATAACTTTTTATTATTTTTCGTTTTTTTATTATTCTATTTATCGCATTAAGCTTCTTCTTCATCTTCCTTTAAAGGAAACGAAGAATGTCGGATAACAAATATCAATACGGCCTCCAAGGTTACGAAAAATTTTCTGGTAGTTGTTTATTAAAAAGTTTCAAACACATGTTTGATTAGGTTGCAATTAGCAATTTTGTGGAATGACAATAATTTTGTTGCTAACTTGTTTTGTTTCTTTGATCAAAAAGATAAAAAACAATTTTGTAAAATTTATACCGTTTTTTCAGTGATTTTCAAAGCTTACTAAAATTTTTTCTTTCCTAGATTCATTTACAATTCTCCTTTATTCCAACCATACCTGAACAAATTGATTTTGGGGTATTTTATAATCTTTAAAGATTTTTTATTAATTTATTCAAGACATAGTCGATCTACAAAAAATGCAATGGCAATGATATTTATTCTTCAATTGAATCAAATTTGATCAAATCAAAAAATTTCATTGAAAAATTTCTTCAACTTTAAAGTTGGCGTCAAAGAATGTTTCGCCAAAACAAATTTTGCTTTCTCAATTTTTGCGATTGCCTTTTTCTTTCACAAACTCTTTTATTAAAAAAACTTACAAATCCTTTTTTATCAGTGTTGTGTTGTTTTATTTTAGTCGCCTCCGACTCCGGAGGCGGAGGCGCAACAACACTGTTTTTTATTAAATGTATTATATTGAACTTTTTTATATCGCTGTCGTGTTTCTTCTTACAATGTTTGTATTAATAAAGATATTTTCAGTCTCTAATCTTCTGAATACAAACTTAATCAATAACCAAATGGATACTCCTTCAGCTTCTTCTACTGCTATTGCTGATGCTGAAACAACAATGATTCGACGACGAACAATTCAATGGCCTGGTGGACGTGCAATTAAGCAACGCTTCTCTCTTCCAGAATCAATCATGTATTATATTACTATGAATCCATCAACACCAAAATGTTACAACAAGTTGATCCAAACGTGCAAATACTTCTTTGAAGCAAATCCAATTCTTGTTGCTGCTTCTTTTACTGCATGTTTGACTGAAGAACGTATTTGTTCAAATGATAAATGTTATGGTTATGGAAAATGTTGTGTCAAAATTGATATCAAGAAAATTACAAGCAAGATTTGGCTTACTGGAGAACTTCATCTTTATGAAACAACTATGCCAAATTTTACTGCTCTTCTTCGGGCAAAAATTTATCGATGCGATAATGTTGCATTCGTTAAAATCATTGGAGGAACTGTTGGATTTGAAGATTTCAAATTCGTTGGATTATCTGCTAAACAAATTGAACTTAAAAGAATTCAAATTGTTCACGAAGGTAATCCTGTGATGCTTGAAAATGTTCTTGAAGCACTTTCAAATGTTGAATACTATTATTGGTAAGATTTCTTCCTTTGTGAATATTTAAATGATGGTTTTTAGGATTTTCAAAAACAACGATTCCATGGTTTCTGCTTCAACTGCGAAAAATATGTCAAAACTCAAGAATCTCGGAAAGCTTAAATTTCTCTTCTTCTATAATACTCCAGAACTTTTCAAACTTGATGACCTCTTTGCTTTTATCAAGGTTTGTATATTTTTTTCCTGACTAGCTACTTGTAATTTGTATAATTTTTAGGATCATTCTGATATTATTGTTTGGTTACAAATTGCTTTTGATATTTCTGAAGAATACAAGAATGAACTTGATCAATTTGTTGATTCTTTAATTGAAGCAAAACTTTTAAATTGTTATATTTGTTATCCTGGACAAAATTAAGAAAAATGTGATATGTTACAGAAACTTTTCCTTCATTAATTTTATTGCATTGTTTTTCACTTGTTTTTTTTGTTGTACTTGTATTTTTTTGAAACATATTTTTCTGTTTTTTATAAATTAATATCTGATGTTTACGGTTGTAGTTTCTGTGCTTTTACAAATAAGACAAATATTATCAAGCATGTGGATGAGTTACAAGATTACTGTAGCCGAATATTATTGGTATTAGATTTTAGTTAAAAAATGGTTAATAAGAAATTTAAAACTGCTTTTAGTAAAAGTAATTAAAAACGTTTTTTGTTTTTTTAAACAACATTTTTTAATTCGACCATTACGGTAATAAATAAAGTTTTACAAATTAGGTTATATTGCAATCTCCATAGAAGGACATGCATGCTTGAATTTAAACAATTACTTTGGTTTTTTTTGTATAAGAAAAGATGGAATTTTGAAAAATAAAGAAAAACTTTGCAATTCGAGTTTTTGTTTTGCCCATTTTTTGTTTATATTTAACGGATAAATGACTTTTAAAGCGTCTGCAACAGACAGCTGTCAATTGTGGCATTTATTGAAATATTCAAGATTTCCGGAAAATAAAAAAGAATAACTTTTTTCATTCTTCAGTTTTTATCTCAAAGTTTTTCATGCCAAGATTAAGTTAGATTTGGCTTAAAAATGAATGATCTAAAATGTTTTCTAAAACTTGTAGTTGTGGTATTTTTATTGATTTTTGTTGAAGCTGCTGCCCACGCTAATTATAATAATGGTAATAAAAATATTAAATGTCTTTAAAAAAAATAACGGTAAAGAAAATGCATTGATTTTTAAGGAACATCCATTTCACTCGAAAGCATAAAAACATTTTTTGGCTCAACTGCGGATTTTAATGCAAATGAAATTTTGAATAACTTTGTATTATTTAATGCTTCAATGTATTCAACAGCTCTTGAAATTGCTAAAATTATTCCTGCTGTTATAAAAGGACTTGTACAAGTAAGATGTTCAGTGTCACTTACATGTTTTTGATTATTTTTTATTAGGAAACAGACCCTGATTCACAATCAGTTAAAGAATTATCAAAAGTTTTTAAAAGAAGAATCAATGAAGGAAATGAAAAAAATTGGGTTCTAAAAATGGATGTTCATCTCAATAGTTTTTTAAAAGTAGGTTATTTTAAAACAGATTTTGAAAATTATACAAAATATTGAAATCCAAGTAATCAAGGACGTCAGCCGGTGGAACACCTGGAGCACGTGCGTAATTCGAAATCACAAAAATCCTTTAATCTTTTACCGACAGCGGCACAAGATCAAAGGCGGTCTGCCTTGAATTGGTTTCTGTTCTCTCAAAAATACATCTGACGTCCTTGAAAAATTATTGTAAAATAAGTAAAAGCCCATGACTTTTCTTCACTTTAGAAAGAGATATTTTTAAAATATTTATTTATTTATTTTATTGCATGCCCGATCACACGCTGCCTTTTTTTAAAAAATATATTTGAATTTAAACAAAATTGTAGGACATCAATATTGGTTCTGATATTTTGGTAAATACTGCACAAAATATGTTAAACCATAATGTATCCTCTCGAGAAATAAATGGTTTTAAAACTTTTTGTCGTTACCATTCCATTGCAGCTCCTGATAGCTTGTTATCCGTAAGCTTTAAAAAATCATATTAAATGTTCAGATTTTAATGTTAAATATTTTTAAAGAAAATTTATCGAACATTGATTGAAAATTGCAAAGATTTCACTGATAATCAAAAATTCTTGTTTGTAAAAGGAATGGAAATGCTTAACAAAGTCGATATTAACTTGGAGCTTAAACTGAGTTAACAAATATTTTTATTTTTGTTAAAAAAGGTTATTTTTTCTTTTAGAAATTAGTTATTTTGGAACAATGAAAGAAGACCTGAAAGCTGTGAAAGATATCGTTGAATTTATTCATGGTTAGTATTAATGATTACAGTATTTTATTATGATTGCAACATTTTTTTAGAAGGTAATCCTGGAACTTTGGAGAAAGACATCAATGAATACATCAATAAAAACAGAGTTTATGCAGCGTATGCATTTTGCAAAAATTTTAAAATTTGATAAACTTGGCATTTATGATTTTAGAAGATGCCTTCTTGATTATGCATATTATGGTGCAACTTGCAGCAGACCAAATTTAGCCCGAACAATAACATCGATTGGAAATATTTTACATAATGTTGTAAGTTCAGTTAACAAAAATGGACTTTATTAAAAACACAAACGTTTTTAAAAAAAAATTATAAAATTATGCAAAACAGCAGTATCAATGGAATTCGATGGATTTTCTTTAATGTTTTCTTTTGGATTCTTCATTCTCGGATTCTGGAGACACATTACTATAAAAAACTTTTGTTCAATTTTATCACGATTCCAATGTAAAATGTTTTGTATATTTCAGTTTTTTACTTTTTTGTCGGATTCTAAATTCAATTCTGGGGAAGGGTTGCTTTCACTAAAAATTATCTAAAAAAATAAAAAAAGACTATTTTTCATTTTTTTGCTGAAAAATTCTTCAAAAACCCAAAATTGTCATAAGTATTTTCAGTGGATCGGCAAAGTCATCTGTTCATCTTTAACATCAATAAAACGTGATGACATGGAAAAAGAACTTGGAAGCTTTTATAACAAAACAGTATCGTATCTCAATACTATGAATAGATATTACAATAATGCCATGGCATGTGCTTTCTCCAAACATTTAAAAAAAACAATAAATACAATTTTAGGAAAACTCCCTTGAGCTTTGTGACCCTGTTCTTATAAATGATTCAATCAAAAATTATCCAAATCCTCAAATAATTGATAAAAGATTTTATCAAGGATTTGGAGATTTTATTTTGGCACGGCTTAATGATCATTCAAATCCATTGTGAGTTTTTTTAGATTTTGGGATTTTTCAGTCTCGAGCTTAGCATTTGTGAGGGCGGGAAGAAGTTACCCAAAATATGATAATTACCTTCAACGCAACAAACATTTAAGGGAAAAATCAAATTGGAAGTGGTTGAAAATTGGAAAAAAATAGATACCAAAACTTGGAAAAATCTAGATTTCAGTCTGGATAATCCCTTATTACCCTATCCCTTTTATCTATTATAGCTTAGAGGACCCACTTTGATCTTTTGCCAGTGGCGGTAAAAGATCAAAGGAATTTTATGATTTTGAAAATGGCTTGAGCCCCTGACTCTTTGTTTTATTATTTTTTGACGACTTAATTTGCATATACCTAAAGTTGTGATTTTAGATTACACAGGCATGTAATTGTAACAACTCCAAAAGTTTACAATACTGAATATTTGTTTCTTTGCAATAATTCTTTTGAATGTCAAGGATATTTTTATGAAGATCGTCAAGTTCATGTTTTTTATATTGTATCGCCGATGGCAAAAAATGAAAGTATTTCAAGGATCAAAATAAACAATCAACAGCAGTATTTAACTTCAAATATGGCAAAAATTAATTCAACAATTGAGTAAAATAAATGTTTTAAAAGATATGCTTATTTGAATATGCAAATTTTAGAGCAAAGGAAGATGTCATTGTTATTTCACAAATGATTGATTTTTTGAAAGAAGTCAATGTTTCCCTGACAGCCCCGGATCGTTTTAAAAAACAATTATGGTTACGGGAATGGGCTTTAATAGGAGATTGTCAATATCCAACAACAATGTCAACTTCAAGTTCAACAACGGCAATTTGGTTGAGATATTATTTTCGAAATAAAGGTTCAACTTGGGCTTGTGAAGAATATAATGTCTTCATATTTGCATAAATTTTATCACTTTTTCAATCGTTTAAACCTCAGTTATTTGTAAAATTAAATAAACTTTTAAAATAAGCAATATTTAGAAATATATATTTAATAAAATATTTTGTACCTTTTTTCGTTCCGTCAGATTTCGCTAAAAAGTGTTGCATTTTGTTTTTACTTATTTTATTAAATAGGAAGAAGAAAAACTTGTGATTTTTGAAAGTCTAATTTTAATCTTTTCATCTTTAGATAGCACAAAAAATTGTTCCGCCACGAAAAATATTTTTGGTGCTTGCACTTTTGGCTGCAATGCCGTTCTTTCACAACCAATTTTTATAAAAAAAGTGAACAACAATATTTTTTTATTCTTTAAGTTTTTTCAAGAATTTATTTTCTGTATTGATTTTGATTATTTTATTTTTAAAAGTTAATAGATTATTAAAAATAATATGTTGCGTATTTTTTTCAAATTCCTATCGTGTTTCTTTTTATAATTAATAATAAATGAATTTTCAGGTTCTGATCTTTTAAAGATAAATTTAATCAATAACCAAATGGATACACCTTCAGCTTCTTCTACTGCTATTGCTATTGCTGATGCTGAACCAACAATGATTCGACGACGAACAATTCTATGGCCTGGTGGACCTGCAGTGGAACAAAATTTTTCTCTTCCACCATCAATCATGTATTACATTGCTAAGAATCCATCCAATCCTCAAGTTTACAACAAGCTCATTCAATGCTGTAAATACTTCTTTGAAGCAAATCCAATTATTGTTGCTGCATTTATGACTGAAGAACGTATTTGTTCAAATGATAAATGTTATGGTTATGGAGAATGCTGTGTCAAAATTGATATTAAGAAAATTACAAGCAAGATCTGGCTTACTGGAACACTTTATCTTCATCGACAAACCAGTCCGAATTTTACTGCATTGCTTCGACCAAAAATTTATCGCTGTGATATTGAAAAACTTGATATTGGTAGAAAAACAGTTGAATTTGATGATTTCAAGCTTTTTGCATTATCTGCTAAATTAATTGATCTTGATGGAACTCAAATCGTCCGTAACAATGGTAGCCCTGTGATGCTTAAAAATATTTTTGAAGTACTTTCAAATGTTGAATACTTTGAATGGTAAGATTTCTTCCTTTGGTAATGTTTAAATGATAGTTTTTAGCGCTTTTACAAATAATGCTTCCATGGTTTCTGCTTCAACTATCAAAAATATGTCAAAACTCAAGAACCTTGGAAAGCTTGAAACTCTCATCTTCAATAATACTCCAGAACTTTTCAAACTTGATGACCTCTTTGCTTTTATCAAGGTTTGTATATTTTTTTCCTGACTAGCTACTTGTAATCTGTATAATTTTTAGGATCATTCTGATATTATTGTTTCGTTACATTTTGGTTTTGACATTTCTGAAGAATACAAGAATAAGCTTGATCAACTTACTGATTCTGTAATTGAAGCAAAACTTTCAAATTATTATATTTGTTATCCTGGACAAAATGAAGAAAAATATCGTATGTTACAGAAACTTCACTTCAAATAATTTCATTGCATTGTTTTTCACTTGTTTTTTTGTTGTACTTGTATTTTTTTGAAACATATTTTTCTGTATTTTATAAATTAATACCTTTTGTTTACGGTTGTAGTTTTTGTGCTTTTACAAACAATACAAATATTATCAAGCATGTCGGTGAGCTACAAGATTACTGTAGCCGAATACTCTGGATGTTAAAAAATGGTTAATAAGGAATTTAAAACTGCTTTTAGCAAAAAATTAAAAACGTTTTTGTTTTTTTATTCAACATTTTTTAGTTTGACCATTACGGTAATAGATAAAGTTTAAAAAATTGGTTAATATTGCAATCTCCACAGAAAGACATGCATGTGAGAATTTAAACAAAATAGAAAAAATATTATATTTTGGTTTTTGTGTAAAAAAAAGATGGTATTTTGAAAAATAAAGACAAGCATCACAGTTCAAGTTTTTGTTTTGCCCCTTTTTTATTTATTTTTAACGGATAAAAGACTTTTTTTAAAGCTTCTGCAACAGACAGCTGTCAATTATGGCGTTTATTGAATTTTTCAAGATTTCTGAAAAATAAAAAAGAACAACCTTTTTTCATTCTTCAGTTTTCATCTCAAAGTTTTTTATGCCAAGATTAAGTTGGATTTGGTTTAAAAATGAATGATCTGAAATGTTTTCTAAAAATTGTAGTTGTGGTATTTTTATTGAGCTTCGGTGAAGCTGCCCACGTTAATTATAATAATGGTATTAAAAGATGAAATTTTTTAATTAACAACATTAAAAAATATATTGATTTTTAAGGAACATCCATTTCACTAGAAAGCATAAAAACATTTTTTGGCTCAACTGCAAATATTGATGCAAATGAAATTTTGAATAACTTTGTATTATTTAAGGATTCAATGTATTCAACAGCTGTTAAAATTGCTAAAATTATTCCTGCTGTTATAAAAGGACTTGTACAAGTAAGACGTTTTGTGTCACTTACATGTTTTTGATTATTTTTTATTAGGAAACAGACCCTGATTTACAAACAGTTAAAGAATTATCAAAAGTTTTTAAAAGAAGAATCAATGAAGGAAATGAAAAAATTTGGGATCTAAAAATGGATGTTCATCTCAATAGTTTTGTAAAAGTAGGTTATTTTAAAAAAGATTTTGAAAATTTAAAAAAATATTGAAATCCAAGTAATCAAGGACGTCAGCAGGAGGAACACCAGGAGCACGTGCGTAATTCGAAATCACAAAAATTCTTTGATCTTTTACCGCCAGCGGCATAAGATCAAAGGCGGTCTGCCTTGAAATGGTTTTTTTTCGCTCAAAAATGCTGCTGACGTCCTTGAAAATTTATTTTAAAATAAGTAAAAGCCCAAAATGACTTTTCTTCACTTTAGAAAGAGATATTTTTAAAATATTTATTTATTTATTTTATTGCGTGCCCGATCACACGCTGCCTTTTTTTTATAAAAACATTTAAGTTTAAATAAAATTGTAGGATATTAGAATTGGTTCTGATATTTTGGTAAATAATGCACAAAATATGTTAAACCATAATGTATCCTCTCGAGAAATTAATGGTTTTAAAGCTTTTTGTCGTTACCATTCTATTGCGGCACCCGATAACTTGTTATCCGTAAGATTTAAAAAATCATATGAAATGTTCAGGTTTTAATATTGAATATTTTTTAAGAAAATTTATCGAACATTGATGGAAGATTGCAAAAATCTTACTGAAAATCAAAAATTCTTGTTCGTTAAAGGAATGGAAATGCTTAAAAATATTAATATCAATTTGGAACTTAAACTGAGTTGGCAAATATTTTTATTTTTGTTAAAATAGTAATTTTTTCTTTTAGAAATTAGTTATTTTGGAACAATGGAAGAAGACTTGAAAGTAGTGGAAGATGTCATTAAATTTATTCAAGGTTTGTATAATTTGATTACAGTACCTTGCCAAAATTACTGTTTTTTCCAGAAGTTCATCCTGGAACTTTGGAGAAAGATATCAATGAATACATCAATAAAAACCGAGTTTATGCACCGTAAGCATACTGTAAAACTTTAAAACTTAAAAAATGAAAAAAATTTAAATTTTAGCAGATGCCTTCTTGATTATGCATATTACGGTGCAACTTGCAGTAGACAAAATTTAGCCCGAACAATTACATCGATTGGAAATGTTTTACAGAATGTTGTAGGTTCAGTTAACAAAAATGGGCAGTTTTTAATTTTTCATACTTTTAAAAAAATTTACAAAACTGTGCAATACAGAAGTCTCAATGGAATCTGAAGAATTTTCTTTTATGCTTTCTTTTGGATTCTTCATTCTCGGATTCTGGAGACACATTACTATAAAAAACTTTTGTTCATTTTTTTCACGATTCCGATGTAAATTCAAATTTTCATTTTCAATTTTTTGTCGGATTCTGAATCATGGATTCTGGGGCGACGTTGTTTTCACCTAAAATTATCTAAAAGAATAAAAAAAGACAATTTTTCAATTTTTGGTTGAAAAATTCTTTCAAAAACAAATAAATGACATAACTGTTTTTAGTGGATTAGCAAAGTTATCTGTTCGTCTTTAACATCTGTAAGACATGATGACATGGAAGACGAACTAGGAAGTTTTTATAACAAAACAGTATCATATCTCACTACTAAGAATAGATATTACAGTACTGCCATGGCATGTGATTTCTCCAAACATTTATAAAAACAATAAATACAGTTTTAGGAAAACTCCCTTGAACTTTGTGACCCTGTTCTTATAAATGATTCAATCAAAAATTATCCAAATCCTCAAATAATTGATAAAAGATTTTATCAAAGATTTGGAGATTTTATTTTGGCGCGGCTTAATGATCATTCCAATCCATTGCAAGTTTTTTGAATTTTGCGATTGTCTAGATCTGAGATTAGCATTTGTGAGGCTCATTTTGATCTTTTGCCAGTGGCGGTGAAAGATCAAAGGAATTTTATGATTTTGGAAATGGCTTGAGCCCCTGACTCTTTGTTTTATTATTTTTTGACGACTTAATTTGCATAAACATAAAGTTGTGATTTTAGATTACATAGGCATGTAATTGTAACAACTCCAAAAGTTTACAATACTGAATATTTGTTTCTTTGCAATAATTCATTTAAATGTCAAGAATATTTTTCTGAAGATCGTCAAGTTCATGCTTTTTATATTGTATCGCCGATGGCAAAAAACGAAAGTGATTCAAGGATTAAAATAAACAATCAACAGCAGTATTTAACTTCAAACATGGCAAAAATTAATTCAACAATTAAGTAAAATAAATTTAAAAAAATTAACATAGTGATATGCAAATTTTAGAGCAAAGGAAGATGTCGTTGTTCTTTCACAAATGATTGATTTTCTTAAAGAAGTCAATGTTTTCTTGACAGCCCCGGATCGTTTTAAAAAACAATTATGGTTACGGGAATGGGCTTTAATAGGAGATTGTCAATATCCAGCAACCATATCAACTTCAAATCCAACAGCAACTATTTGGTTGAGATATTATTTTCGCAATAAAGGTTCAACTTGGGCTTGTGAAGAATATAATGTATTTATTTTTGCTTAAATTTTATCAGTTTTTCAATTGTTTAAACCTCAATTATTTGTAAAATTAAATTAACTTTTAAAATAAGTTTTTATTTAAAAATATATTTAATAAAAAATGTTTTGTATCTTTTTCGTTTACGTCAGAATTCTTTAAAAAGTGTTGCATTTTGTTTTCAGTTATTTTTTAAATAGGAAGAAGAAAAACTTGTGATTCTCGAAAGCCTAATTTTAATCTTTTCATTTGGAGATTGAAAAGGTTGTTTTGCAACGAAAAATATTTTTTGGCGCTTGCACTTTTGGCGGCAATGCCATTCTGTTTTCTTTCACAACCAATTTTTATATAAAAAAGTGAACAGCAATATTTTTTTATTCTTTAAGTAAGCCTTTTTTCAAAAACCGATTTTCTTTATATTTTAATTTTGATTATTTTAAAAAAATATATTACTTAAAAGATAATAGAATATTAAAAATATTATGTTGCGTATTTTTTTCATATTCCTATCGTGTTTCTTTTTATAATTAATTATAAATACATTTTCAGGTTCTGATCTTTTAAAGACAAACTTAATCAATAACCAAATGGATACTCCTTCAGCTTCTTCTTCTTCTACTGCTATTGCTGATGCTGAACCAACAATGATTCGTCGACGAAGAATTCAATGGTTTGGTGGACCTGCAATGAAACAAAACTTTTCTCTTCCACCATCACTCATGTATTATATTGCTAAGAATCCATCCAATCCTCAAGTTTACAACAAGCTTATTCAAACATGCAAATTCTTTTTTGAGCGAAATCCAATTATTGTTGCTGCATTTATGACTGAGGAAGATATTTGTTCAAATGATGAATGTTATGGTTCTGGAAGATGTTGTGTAAAAATGGATATCACCAAAATTTCAAGCAAAATTTGGATTACTCACCGTCTTCGCATTGATCAAAACAATATTCCGAATTTCTCTGAATTACTTCGTCCAAAAATTTATCGATGTGATATTAGTTATCTTAGTTTCCATCAAATAACTGTTGACTTTGATGATTTCAAATTTTTTGGATTATCTGCTAAACAAATTGAACTTGAAAGAATTAAAATCGTCAACAACGGTGCCCTTGTATTGCTTGAAAATATTCTTGAAGAACTTCCAGAAGTTGAAGAATTTCAATGGCGCGAAAATGATACATCCATGGTTTCTGCTTCTACTGCAAAAAATATCTCAAAACTTAAAAATCTCAAAAATCTTAAACTTATGAAGTTGTGGAATATACATGAAGCTTTCAACATTGAAAATCTCTTTGATTTTTTTAAGGTACTACAGTCTTTATTTTCTTAACAATATACTTTTAATGATCAATTTTTAGGATCAAAGTGACATTAAATTTCTATTTCATTTTGCTTTTGATATTTCTGAAGAATACAAGAATCAACTTGATCAATTTATTGATACTTTAATTGAATCACAACTTTCAAATTGTTTTATTACATATAGTGATCAAAATCATGAAAAGTTTAATATTTTATTTAAACGTTTTTTTGATGATTTACTTGTTCTCTGAAATGCAAAATTTTTCGTACCTGTGTTTTTATAAATAAATTTTTATGGTAATTAAACTGAAGACTTTTTAACATATGTACTTGCAGCTTTGGCAACAATTACATAAATAATTTTTATTAATGCCTGAAATCTTGAAATGGTATTAAAAATTTGTTTAACAGTTTTGAAAAAATCACAGCCGATCAAAGCATAAAGAAAAATTTGGGAGGTCCGGGTTTCGAAAAAGTCTCCTTTTTGCAATGTTTAGGGCCAATCGCAATTACCATCTCTGACTCTAAAAAACTTTTTGAGGTAGATAAAAGAGAAGTCGAGAAATTAAAAAAAGTTTTGCAAAGTTCAAAAAAAGTGATATGAATGAATTTATTCCATTTATATTTGGAATTGAAATTTTATTTTATGGTCGGATTTTTAATAACTTGTTCATTAGGAGATAAAAAAACAGATTTGATTAGGTAAAATAAATTTTGGATGATAAAATGTATCAAACTTGTTTGACGTTTTTCATCAAAGAAAAAAACATAATTTAGGCTAGTGATTTCTCTTTGATTAAGTTTTAACAACGAAACTTCTATTACAGTATGACAGCAAAAATAGTAATTTGATTTTGTGGTTATACAGTAATTTAATTTAATTTATTTTTGAGAAATCTTAAAAGAGAAAAAAGCTATCTGTAAAAGTGCATAGGTATTCAAAAAATCAATAATTCTTATTCAATTATAAAGAATGGGTTTATTTTTTAAATTTTTTAAGGCACAAGAAGTTGTGCCTTAAAAAATTTGTTCTAATAATTTTGCCATTTTTTTCTTTCTTTCACAACCACTTTTTATAACCAAGGTGAACAGCAATGCTTTTTTATTCATTTATTTTGTTTCTAAATAATATTATTTTTTCATTATTCAAAATTTTCAGTGAAAAAGTATACTTAAATATTATTAGAATCTTGAAAATATTGTATTACTAAACTTTTTTTTCTCATCGATTTCGTGTATATTTCTGGAAGTTTTGTATGTATAAATTAATTTTAAGATTCTGATATTCTAAAGACAAAATTAACCAATTACCAAATGGATTCTCCTTTAATTTCGTCTTCTAATACTACTGCGGTTGAAACAAGAGTTATTCGAGGTACAAAAATTCAATGGCCTGCTGGAATCAAGCAACGATTCTCACTTCCTTCATCCATCATGTATTACATTGTTATGAATCCATCATCTCCAAAAGCTTACAACAAGCTCATCCAAACGTGCAAATACTTCTTTAAACGAAATCCAATTCTTATTGCCGCAAATATGATTGAAAAAGGAATTTTTTCAGGTGATGAATGTTATGGTAATGGAAAATGTTGTGTCAAAATAGATATGAACAAAATTTCTAACAAGTTCTGGCTTACTGGTTATCTTAGTCTTCGTTCAAATTATGTCCCAAATTTTGCTGCATCACTTCGACCAAAAATTTATCGATGTGATATTGATATACTTTTTATTGGTGAAAAAACTGTTGAATTTGAAGATTTCAAATTTTTTGCAATTTCTGCAAAACACATTAATCTTAATAAAACTCAAATCGTTTCTAACAATGGTATTGCTGTGATGTTTGAAAGTATTCTTGAAGAACTTCCAAATGTTGAATGCTTTGATTGGTAAGATTTCTTTTTTTTTGCAATATTTAAATAATGATTTTTAGCTGTTTCAAAGACAATACAGTCATGGTTCCTGCTTCAACTGTTAAAAATATTTTAAAACTCAAGAATCTTAGAAAACTAAAATGTATGCAGTTATGTAATATTCCTCAAACGTTATGCTGTGGTGATTTGTTTGCTTTTGTTAAGGTACAACGAATTATTATTTCTTTAACAGTACTTAATATTTATTAATTTTAGGATCTATGTGATGCTAAATTTTGGCTATTTTTTGCTCCTAATAGTTCTGATGAATACAAGAATGAACTTGATCACCTTATTGATTCTGTTATTAAATCGAAACTCTCAAACTGTTATTTTTCTTATCGTGGTCAGAATCGAGAAAAGTATGGAAGTTTGCTTAATCTTTTCTTTAAGTAATTTTTAGTTTTGTGTTTTTTGTCTTGCTTGTTTTCTCAAATGAAACCTTCTTACCTGTTTCTTTTGAATAAAATTTTGTTATTTCTGAATTTAACTATTTTTACAAATGCCCAAATTGTTTGAAGCAATTACCAAAATAGCTTTAATTAAAATATAATTTATATACATAAAAATCTAAGATAGGTTTAAAAATTAATAAAGCGAAAAACAAAGAATTATCCAAAGCTTTCTAGTCACCTGGCTTTTTTCATTTTTAAAGGGAGCAGCCGGGATAGAAGAAGTTTTTCTTGATTCGTGTAGTCCGTTATACAATGTTGGGGAGTGCATTCGTTTGTTTTTGTCGCACACACTTTTTCTTAAAAAATTGTTTATATTTCTAATTTGAATTGAAATTTTATGGTAGGATTTTTAAAAACTTGTTAATTAGGATTCTAGGAGACAAGAAAAAACAGATTTGATTAGGTGAAAATAAATTTTATTGGATGATAAAATGTATCTAACTTGTTTGACATTTTTAATCAAAGACAAAACACAGAATTTTGTGATTTCTCTTTGATTAAGTTGAAACAAAACCTCGATTACAGTATGACAGCAAAAGTAGTAATTTGATTTTGGGATTTTTCATTTTTGTTATAAATAAGTTTATTTTGAGAAATCCAAAAAGAGAAAAAATTTATCTGTAAAAGTGCACAAGTATTCAAAAAATCAATTATACAGATGGGGCCAAAGTAGTTGTGCCACAAAAAATTTGTTCTCCTAATTTTGCCATTTCTTTTTCTTTTTTTCACAACCACTTTTTATAACAAAGATGAACAGCAATTCTTTCTTATTCGTTTATTTTATTTCTAAATTATTTCATTTTTCATTATTCAAAATTTTCAGTAGAAAAAAAAACTTAATCAATAACCAAATGGATACACCTTCAGCTTCATCTTCTTCTACTGCTATTGCTGATGCTGAATCAACATTGAATCGAGGTGCAAAAATTCAATGGCCTGCTGGAATCAAGCAATGCTTTTCTCTTCCATCATCAATCATGTATTATATTGCCATGAATCCATCCTCTCCAGAAGTTTATAACAAGTTAATTCAATGCTGTAAATACTTCTTTGAACGAAATCCAATTCTTGTTGCTGCATTTATGTCTGAGGAAGATATATGCTCAAATGATGAATGTTATGGTTTTGGAAAATGTTGTGTAAAAATGGATATCAAAAAAATTTCTAGCAAGGTGTGGCTTACCGGAGAACTTCGTCTTCATCAAAATGATATTCCTAATTTTGCTGCATTGCTTCGACCAAAGGTTTATCAATGTGACATTTTTTATCTTTATATCAAAGGTGGATCTGTTGATTTTGATAATTTAAATTTTTTTGCATTACCAGCTAAAGAAATTGCCCTTGATAAAACTCATATCATTAATAACAATGGTTGCCCTGTGATGCTTGAAAATATTTTTCAAGCATTTCCAAAAGTTGAAAAGTTTGATTGGTAAAAATTTCATTTTTGTGCGAAATTCAGAGTTGTTGCGCCTCCGCCTCCGGAGGCGAGGATGGGGCTCCGTAGGCACCTCCCTGTGATTAGTTTTTTATCAGAATATGTAAAAAAAATGAAATTTTTGGGATTTTTGTGCTTCTAGAACTGTCATTTCTGGATTTACCGCCTTTTAAAGGAGGAGACCCATCGTGAATAAACTTTTTTTACAAAAATCAGGGACTCATTGGAGCTGCATTTTTCTTTCTTTTTTTGCAGCTGCAGTGAAGAAAAAAGCAAGCTCCAATGAAGGTTTTTTCGCGTCGAGAAATGCAATCAAAGTTGCGTGTAAAAAGTTTATTCACGATGGGTCTCGTCCTTTAAAATGGGAAATTAATAACAAAAAATTTATTTGCCTGTTGCTACATCAAAGTGTGAAAATTGGACAGTAGAAACTTTTGATGTACTGACTTTTTGGATTTTAAATACATAAAAAATAATTTAAATTGCCATTTTTGTCTTTAATTGCTAATAACGTATAAAAAAGGTGGAAAAAATCGATTGCTATTTTCATAACCTGTTTAATACAAAAAATGACCCGGAGGCAATTGGGAGGCGCCTCATAGGCGGAGGCGACTAAAACAAAAAAAGCCCAATACTGGCCATATTTAAATAATAATTTTTAGCTGTTTTGAAGACAATACATCTATGGTTTCTGCATCAACTGTTAAAAGCATTTCAAAACTCATAAATCTCGGGAGCCTGGAAAAACTTTCCTTATATAATATTCCTCAAACTTTCTGCTGTAATGATCTGTTTGCTTATATTAAAGTATACAACAAATTTTATTTTCTAACAACATCTTTGTTTTTCAATTTTAGGATCAAAAGGATATTAAATTTTGGTTTCATTTTGCTTCTGATATTTCTGAAGAGTGCAAGATTCTACTTGATCAACTTACTGATTCTGTAATTGAATCCCAACTTTCGAATTGTTTTTTAGATTATTTTGGCCAAAATGAAGAAAAGTTTGAAATTTTGTTTAAACTTCTTTAAGAAATTTTATTGCCTTGTTTTTTTTGTCTTGCTTGTTTTCTGAAGTGAAATTTATATAGTTGTTTCTTTTGAATAAAATTTTATTATTTCTGAATTAAACTATTTTTACAAAAAATAGTTTGAAGCAATTACCACAATAGCTTTAATTAACATAAAATTTATATCCATGAAAGTCTAAGATAGGTTTAAAAATTAATAAAGCAAAAAATTATTGAATCATTCAAAAACTTACTAGTAAGTGCTTTTTTATTTTAGTCGCCTTCGGAGGCGAAAACGTGACTTTGAAGGCGTAAAGCGGCACTTTTACTTTGATCTTATACAATACACGACTCCAGAGGCGCAACAGAACTGTTCCTAGTCGGCTAAAGCATGACATCGGTTTTTCATTTTTTCAATTTAAAAAAAATAAGAAATATCGAAGTTTTTTAAAATCTTAAAAATTCTTTCATGAAATTCTGCTGAAATACAATGACAACATTATTTTAACGAAAACTACGTCATTTTCCCATGTTTGTTTTTAAAAAAAGTTACATTATGTTTTTCACAGATATTTTATGCCTAAACAGGAAGAAAAAATAACCTTGTGATTTCCAAAAAACAAATTTTTAATCTTGTTAAAAGTTATGAACGAGTACCTAAAATTTTTTGAATCACCGAAAACAATGAGCAAGAAAAAAAACAGAAAAACAACACATTTAGAAAAGATTACTGCAGCTGATAGGTGAATGACAGAAATCACTCTCTTTTTTTGGAATGCGCGACATTTTTTAAATTTGTTTTTCTTCCATTTTTTTGTTGTTGGAAGTTTTGGAAGAAAGAAGAAAAACAAATTTTTTTTGAGTGTTTTTTCAAATTTCTTTTTTCTTCCTTCTTTTTTTGTTCATTGATGCAATTCGTTGTCAGTTTTTGCACTTTTATGTTGAAAAAAGTTTTGTTATTTTTGTGTTTTTCTTTCTAAAATTTAATTTGTTTCACAACCATTCTTGATTCTCGGATATTTCGCCGAAAAATTTGTTCTGGATTTTTGGGGCAACCAAAATGTCCCAAATTTTTTATACAAGTTTAAATCGATAAAACTGTCAATTTCTATTTTTTCTTTTAACAAAGAGTAGAAATTTTGGCATTTTTCAGTTTAATGGCATTTTGCCGAAAACTATCCAAAAATTAAAAATTTGGTATTTTTGGATAGCCCTGAGTTAGAAGAACACGTTCCGATGCCAAAAATAATTTTTTAAGAATTATGCAAATTTAGCGACCTGAAAATTTGCATAAATGCCCCGAGGGCATATAAACAAACACGGACTTCGGATTCGGTGATTTTGGACTTTAAAATTTTTTCGTTTTTGCTCGAAATTAAAAAAAAATCTTGTTTTAAACTTTAAATGATAAATTTTTATAAACAAGATTTTTTCCATGAAAAATTTTAGTCGAAATGTTTATTTTACGAAATATCCATTTATCCAGTTTTTTCTAAACTTCACCATCTTTTAGAATCATGATTTTGCCAACTGAAAGATTTGAATATTTAAAAGTGAATAAATCCAGCCAAGACGAAAATGTATTCATTTTTGAACAAAAATTTGAGAATGGTTCTTTTGTGACAAAAGAATTAATTCCAAGCAGTGATTTATATACTCAAATATTGACTGAATTTAATAAAACTCGAACAATTTTTACAACAACTGCAATTATTTTTGCTTTAATTTTGTTGATATTTCTTTATGCAATTTATCGATTGCTTTATGTTTATCGAAGATCATTATATGTACCATTTTTGGTGACAATGTTTGTGTTGGATTCTATTTTAATCATTGTTGTAATTTTGGATAATCTTGTCTTCATTCAGTGTGAGTTTGTTTTTAAGAAACAGTGCCAATGTGGTACAAGTTGTTAGTGATTGCCAAGGCCGTAGGGAGAAAAAGATTTTTGGCGTTGGCATTTTTTATTTGGAGGGGGTCGCCTTTGATCTTTTTCTGATGGCGGTAAAAGATCAAAGATTTTTTCCGCATTTTAAGTGGCACAGATTCAAAATGCCCTTCCCTCTACAGTCTAGCTTATTAGGGACATCACCAGGGGCAAGTGCCCTTTCCGAAATTTAGAAATCCTTTCATCTTTTACCGCCATTGGCAAAAGATCAAAGGCGGCACCCACGAAATGGATTTTACCAGCTCAGAAATAAAATTCTGCCATTTTTTCTAATTATTTGAATTATTTTAGTTAAACAAATGTGTTGCATTAAATATATGGTCCTTAATTTTTCATATGTTGCAAATTTATGGTTGATGGCAGGAATGTATTTTCAACGGTACATTTCTGTCTATCATCCAATGCTAAAATATCATCACAAAGGACTTTGGCGATATTTATCTGATACAAAAGTTCTTATCGGAATTGCACTAATATTTGGAACAATTCATATGGTAAATAGTGCACCAAAAAATTGTTCTGCACCAATGATTGTCTTTGATGAAACAATTTACAGCTGCAATAATGCTCAAAATCATTTGTAAGTTTTTGAAGATTTTGAAATTTTTTGTTATTAAACTTGTTAAAGGGGGAGACCTTCACAATGAAGTTCACATAACCATTTTTGAAAATTTAAATAATAAAAAATGTGTATTTTAGAAAAACCATAACTGATTATTGCCGTTATGCATTATGCAATTTTGCATCATATATAACTCCAGTTGCAATTGATATAGTTTTAAACATTTCTGTGATATTTTATAAACCGGATGATAAGAAGTAAGTTTAACTATAAGTTAAAAATAGTGTTAAACAACAACAAAAAGAGATATTGCCTAAGGGCTTTTCATGTGATAAGAAAAGTTGTAATTTTTTGGACTTTCACAGTCTGAAGGATTGTCCAAGTCTGCCAGCGTCAACAATTTTAAGGCTGAGAGAGAAAGTCCAATATCTTATGCTGTTCTTTAAAGCGGCAAAGATGAAAGGATTATGAACGGGTACCCATCATGTGATTGAAAAGGGTTGAAAATTTAGATGTTTTGCTGATATCAGATCTGGAGTTGAAAGAGTTGAAGGAATGTGATTCAGGCATTTTTTTACAAATGTATTTCGAAATTTTTTGACAGATATGAACAATAATTATCATGCCTATCTCAAAAATTGTCATATTCTTTTTTTACGGTCATATTTAATTTGTTCAACGTTTTTTTGCAGATTTTCTCATGTAACAGCAACTGGTACACAATTGGAAAAAGGGCAGAAAAAGAAGTCATCCTCGGCATATAAAATTGAACCAAAGGATCAATATAAGGTTTGTCTAAAAATTTAGAATTAAATTTGCATTATTTATTTTAGGCAGCCCAAAAACGTCGACATCGTCGAATAATTACATGTGTATGTGTTGTTACTCTACAACTAATTCTTTATATTCCCATTCTTGTTTGTGCTTTTGTTGTAAGTTTTGGTTTTTGATAGGATCTAAACATATTAATCAATGTTTATATTAATTACAGTTAACATTTATGCATTTAAATGAAACACCGTACATTGCTGCAGCAGCCTTCTTTTTACAGTATCCTTACAAATTGGTAATTTTTTTAAAACTGAAAACATGCAAAAATCATGTTTTTCGTTTTAGATTGTTGCACATTTGCTTTGCCGAGATTATGATCCAAAATCAAAAAAGACATCGAAAACCGCTGAAATTACGTTAATCAGCAACAATGATAATTCAAAAGCTTGAGTTATCGCTTTAAAATTTTGTTCTAGTATCTTTCTTGACTTCTTGTTTTTTATGATTTAAATTATCTCTTTAAAGATTCAGGGACATTAGCATAACAACTTCTAAAATAATAAAAATCCTTTGATCTTTTACCGCCATCGGCACAAGATCAAAGGCGGCATCCTTTGAAACGGTTTCTGTTCTCTCTGAAGTAAGCTGCTGATAATATCCTTGTTTTTCTTGTAAATATTACTTTAATAAAAACACTCAAAAAAACTTAATAGCTTTTTAATTTATTTTACTTTAAATTTTTGAATGCCTATGTTTTTTTATCAAAAGTAAAAATTATCTATAATTATGCCACCATTTTTTATTTTTCATGTTTGGTTTTGTGTTGGAAAAATTCTATCATTTGTAAATTTCGATTTTATATTTTCACCTTTTGTTATCTCTTCATTTTAAAAATTTATCATTCAATTAATTTTTATTTATCCTAATTATATGCAACTGCTTTAAAACTCTTTTAAAAAATTTTAAAAAAATAAATAAAAATTCATCCATCCAAACATTAAAATTCAATATTATCGTGTTGTCACAGATGCAGGTCCAACTTTGCCTTCATTAATTAAAGAAATTTTGAAAGTTTCTCGAAAAGCTTTTGAATACAGCCATGCAGAAATAGTGATATTTAAAGAAGTAAAACTTGGAGCATATGGACCTATGATATCATTTAATCGAATATTATGGACCTGAAAAAACAAAATGTTCATTTACGTAACGGGAAAAACATATGAAAATTCGAGTTATTGATAAAACTGTACATTTTTAAATTAAAAGGCCTTTTAATAAGCACCTAGGATGTAAAAATTTGTAAAAGTATTAAATGACACCTATAGGACACGAGCCATAGCAAGCGTGGAACACCACTGACACGAGCCCCCTCTAAAATCTTAAAAATCCTTTGATCTTTTACCGCCATCGGCACGAGATCAAAGGCGGCACCTTTAAAAACAGTTTCTGTTCCCTCTGAAATAAATTGCTGTTGCAACAGCTGTTGACGTCCTTGAACATCAGTGTTCAATATTCTATACATCTTAACTTTGACTATTTATCCTTATTACCATCCTTAGTTTTGTGAAATAAATTACTGAAATTCTAACTATGACAATGAAGCATAAAATGGCAACAACATTGATCGCAAGGCAGCCCTGAAATGAAAGTGAAAAAAAATCAAAACTAGGTCAAATGGTTTTTCTTTTTCACTTTTTCTATTGTTTCAGCAAATTTTTTTTGCAAAGGTCAAAGCTTTTTTCTATATCTATAAATTTAAATATCTCAGCTTCTAGGTTATTAAATGCTAAAAATCTAGGTAAATCTTTTTTATTTGGCCCAACAAATGGGTAGGAAAAACAAGAATCAAAAAAGGTAGTCTAGAAGCTGAGATCTGAAACTCCCGTTTTTGCAAAAAATAACAATAGAAAAAAAGATTTTAAAAGCACTTGACCTTTTGGCACGCGTTTGTTCACTTTCTTTTTTCTATTGTTCGGGGCTGCCGCAGATCATGTATTGCTTGCCTGGTAGACATGGCAACTACTTTTTTAAGGTCCGGCACAACCTTTGAAAAAAAACCTTTCGGGTTTTGTTGGATCCTGTGTCATGATAATTTTGGGTAAAAAGTTTTAGAAAGACATAAATAAAAAAATTAAACATGACTTTTGAATAAAAATTGAAACACTTACACTTGCAAAATAGCTTGATAAAGCTGTAGGAAAAATATCAGAAATTGAAGAAGTTGCAATAATAATTAATACCGTATTACTTAAGCGTTTATTTCTTTGATCACTGAATTTTAGCTTAAATTTAATTAACAAAAATAAAATGCAACCACAGCAAATATTGAAGGTTGCAACTGCATACTTCGTTGCATTAATATTTGGAACTTTAATTAGCATACATCCAAAAATAATACATTTTGAAATATTTGAAGTTGGAATCGAATCAAATAAATTATTAATTAACAAAAATACAGTAATATAAATTATTAAACAAAATATTGTTGCAATACTGTAATATCTTTGATATTTTAGAGAATATTTAATTGAAAATAGAATCGAAGCACAACGATCAATACACAAAAAAGTGTCCAAAGCAGTTCCAATAAAAATTAAAATTTGTGGAAACAGTCCTGTCCAATACAGTATCCCAGCATTATATTCATTTTCAGCAGGTCTCCAAAAAATAATTGAATAAATTTTATGAATTAATAAAGAAATAGACCAAATAATTGCAAAAATAAAAAAATATAATAAAATTGGTGAAATTTTTGTGTTGTTTTTAAGAATAAATTTTTGGTAAAAAATTACTGTAGTTGAAAATTTCAAGCAAAGAGTTGCAAGAATAATTCCAAAAATGTGATGAAAGAGGACAATAAAGGGATAAGGATCCATAAAAATTTTATGCAAATTTTAGTGAAAAATTATGCAAATTTTGGAGAAAAACTTTTTTAAAGTTTTAAAATTGTATAAGTGTTCTTTTGAGAAAATCTATATTCAAAAAACTTTGTCAATGAATAAAAATTATAGCCTGAGGCAATGAATAAATTTTGTGAAATTGCTGCTTATAACTATTAATTTGTTAAATTTTATCACGTATATTCTAAAAGTGTAGTTTTCAAATAAAAAAAGGCACTTAAAAACGTTTAACTTTTGTGCTTTTTGTAATTTCAACAGTCATATAAAAAAAGTAATAATTTGAAATTTCCATTTACAAATGCTTCCTGGTTTGTTTTGTTAACTTTATTTTTTTACAATAAAAAACAGCATCGATAAAAAATTTTAATAAAATGAAAAAACTTTAAGAAAAAATTTAATCTGGAATTCAGTTGAATTAATCAATGTTTTGATTTATCCAAAAAAACCGCAGACATCCAAAGATTTTTTAAAATAATAAAATTTGCATATAAAAACTTCTGATAAGGGATTGTCCAGAAATCACGTGACCAACAAAACGTGATTTTCAGACCCCCTCCCTCTCTCCGTGACCAAAGATCAAAGTTTTTTGCCGACAACATCAAAGCCGGGTCACCATTTGGCTTACCCCCTCCCTCCCCCCTCATGGTCACGTGATTTCTGGACAATCCCTAATAGTGCTAATATAAAATTTAAACCTATTTTGGCGGAAAAAGCTCTGGGACATCTCATGAACGTTCTCTTGTAAGTTTAAACGCCTGTTTTAAGTCCGTCAACTGAAAAACTGGTTTTAATTTGATTACCGTATTTAACAACAAAAATTATGTTGCAAAGATTTTTGATTCAATGGGGGAGTTCCTACTTCTTCCTTCCTTCCTTTTTTAGCAAGTGCAACTGGTTCTTTTTTGTATTACTTACTTTTATCGGGAGTTTCGACGAACAAAATTATTGAACATTTAAAACCCCAAAATAAATGCAGATGTTGTTAGAAAAGTTAAAGTTTAAATAAAACTTTCAAAAAAAGTAAAAACTAGAAAAATATTGTGGTTTTTTAATTTATTGGTAAAAATGAAGAAAAGCACATAAAATTACACACAAAAAATTAATACAGAAAATTTATCATAAATATCAGAAGTAAAATAAATGGAAATGGAAAAAAACAAAATCGATTAAAAATGGAGTTTTTTGGAAGTATTTAATTGTCGAAGAGTCAGGTCGCTGAAGAAAGAAGAAAAACAAAATTGATTAAAAACGGAGTTCTTTTGGAAATTGGGTAGGGTTGTTCAAAAATGAAATTTGTTGGAGGATTGACGAGAGCAGGTTTGGGTTGTTTTATGGATTAAAGATGTATTCTGTTCCGTCATCATTAACAGGAAAGATAAATGGGGCTATAAAAAAGGATTAAAAAATGAGAAATCAGTTAGGTTTATGCTAAAAACTTACAACTTTTGGTAATCAGAAAGCAATTTTGCATGTCATAAAGCATTTCATCAATATCCATAATTTTGCCGGATTCTGGATCAAAAGTTCCGCCAACAATTAATTTATATGTTTCCGAGATTTGGGAAAAATGATAAACAGGACAATTGATAAGGGGATTCTTACCAACGATGTCACTGAGACGGATTGCTATAAAAAATATGCAAATATATTTTCTTCAAAGATAAAAATGGTAAATTTACGTTCAGGTTTGGTAATTTTTTGATACATAACTTTAGTTGATTGTCCACAAATATGGCAAACGTTAACCATGCTTGAAAAAATAGAAGATAAAAAATTGTAGAAAGTATAACCAAAAATTGACGAACAAGTCACAAAAATAAATGAAAATGAAAAAAATTATTCTTTTAAATCCTAATTTTTAAGGGCGTGATTTTTTTTGCAGCTGTTTTAGATTAAGTTTTTTTGTACTCAAAAATGGAAGTAGTTTATTCAAAAATGAACTTGTTTTCATTCTTTATTTTGTGACACATTTTTGCATAATCTTATTAAACATCATTTTCTGTATTCAAAAATTTTTTATCGGAAAAAATGAAACAAAAATAAGGTACTGTTCTAGTTTTCGCCCCCCCTCTCTCACTTTTTTTATTTTTCATTTTCACTTCTTCGGTTATTCGAACTTTTGCCCTCGAAGTGATAGTCGCGCGTCTTCACCACTCGGCCATTCTGCCAGTTACAAAGTGTTGGAGAAAATGAATGGTAAGAAATATGCAGAATTTGCTTAATTTTTTGAGAATGAATGAAGGGGGGCGAAAACTAGAACAGTAGCCTGGCGCCTACTGTTCTAGTTTTCGCCCCCCCCTTTTTAAGATTTTTGAAAAACGAGTTGTTAATCAGCTAGTTGGTGGATTTTTTTAACTATTGTCCAAAATCAGAGCTATTCAATTGGACATTTCTTTTTTTCGAATTGATAATGACAAAAAAATAATGAACTCGCATGCAAATTTTTCAGTGAAAATGAAAAATCAAAGTGAAAGAAGAGGGGGGGGGGGCGAAAACTAGAACAGTGCCCAAAAATAAATTATTTTAAAAAAAAGTAATAGTTTCATAAAAAATCTAAATTTTTGATCTCTGAGACATTAAATTTTTTCTTTCAAGACAATTCAGCCAGCAAAATCAGTTGAAATCAGTTTGCATAAAATTTTATTTGAAAAACAAAAAATACAAAACCATGAACGAAGCAAAAAAATTACTTAATAAAACGTTTCCATAAAATTCCTTGCTTTACTTGATTATGACCACAATAACTAATGTAAGCTTTTAAATTCGGATTTTCAATAACAGAATCAATAATTTGATCAAGTTGGTTTTTGTATTCATCAGAAATATTATCAGCAAAAGTAAAGGCAAATTTAGCGCTACTATGATCCTAAAAACTTGATTGATAAAGGGCGATGTTTCTTATTGAAATCTTTTACCTTCATGAATGCATAGAAATCATCGAGACAGAAGACCTGAGGAATTTTATATAGGTAAAGATTTTTAAGATTTCCAAGATTCTTGAGTTTTGACATATTTTTCGCAGTTGAAGCAGAAACCATGGATGAAATTTTTGGAAATTCGCTAAAAATCATTATTTAAATATATTATAAAAAAGGAAGAAATCTTGCCAACAAAACTTTTGAACATTTGGAAGTTCTTCAAGAATATTTTCAAGCATCACATGAATACCATTGTTACCAACGATCTTAATTTTTTTTAAAGTAATTTCTTTTGCAGATAATGCGAAAAGCTTGAAATCATCAAATTCAAGAGTAATTTGACTGAAATTAAATAGTTTAATAATATCACATCGATAAATCTTTGGGTTAAGCAATTTAGCAAAATTTTCAAAAAGATTAAGTTCTCGAGTAAGCCAGAATTTGCTTGTAGTTCTGATGATATCAATTTTGACACAACATTTTCCATAACCATAATTACAACATTTATCATTTGAGCAAATAGATCTTTCAGTCACAGCTGAAGCAATCAGAATTGGATTACGTTTAAAAAAGTATTTACATGTTTGGATAAGCTTGTTATATCCTTTCGGTGTTGATGGATACTTAGTTATGTAATAAATAATTGATGATGGCAGAGAAAAGTCTTGTTTGACTGAAAGTCCACCAGGAAAGGGGGATCTTTCTCGAATCACTGGTGTTGCTTCAGCATTAGCGGTAGATGTAGAAGAAGGTAAAAGAGAATCCATTTGCTTATTTTTTTAGTTTTTATTCAAAACAACCTAGAAATATATTTATTAGTAGAATATTAAGTTTCAAATTTTTTTGTTTTTGTTTTGAATAAATATACTTTTTTCTGGCACATCTATTTTTTTAGTTACCAAAGAAAGAATATCTTTTTTCAATAAAGAAGGACAAACAAAACAAAAATACAACGAAAAGGTCAAAGTCAAGCTAATGCAAGAAGACAAAAATTTTTGTAACCGATCGATAGTTAATAAATTTGCTGTTGATAAAAATTAGTAAGAATCTGATGGAGAAATAAGAAAATTTTTCAAAGTCCGAAGCTGCAAGAACCATCGAAATTCTAGGAATCTAGGAATATTTAACACAAACTGGGAAAATTCCGGAAAATTATCAACTTCCAACCAATTCAAAGCTTCACCGCCTGACCCCCTGAAGAGTTACCAGTGTTTTTTCTAAAAGAGTGCAATCTCTTTTTTTTCAAGTGCTTCTTTTGGTTTTCTTTTTTTCAATGTCGCACGGCGGAATTTTTCGGAAATAGAAAAAAATCAGCTTAAACTTTTGTTAGAACTATTTTAGTTTTTAATATTTTTGCATGAAACTTTCCCAACACCTTCTCTAATATGTTTACTACAATTCTAGTTTGACTCATGCTGATTGGAAGTTTAGTCTCGGAGTTATACCCCGACAAAGGTGCTCAATCATGTTTTTTACCAAAATTAACTTTTGTTAGAACTTTTTTTTAAATGCATATTCTAACTTAATTTCTTTTCTAAAATATTCCCAACATTAATAACTATAATTCTAGTTTGAATTATCTAAATTGGAAGTAATAGGGATGAGTACGCGCCGATCGAAAAAAGTGATTATTTCCGATTTATAAGGAAAAAATTCCGCCGTGGTCGCTGTTTGGGAGATTCAATGAATAAAATTTTACATCATTTAAAAAAACCCAAAAAATATTTAAAAAGAAGTACAAATTTGGAGTCGAGAAAAATATTTCGGTTTTCTAATTTATTGTTAAAAACGAAGAAGAGTTAAAATTACACACAAAAAATTAATACAGCAAATTTAATACAAATATTAGAAGTTCTAATACTTCACGGCGGAATTTTTCGGAAATAGAAAAAATATGCTCAAACTTTTGTTGGAACTTATTTAGTTTTGATATTTTTGCATCAAGCTTTTTCTAATATCTTTTCCAACATGTTTTCTACATATCTAGTTTGACTCATGTTGATTGGAAGCATACTGTAAGAGTTATGCCCCGAAAAAGATGCACGACCAAGTTTTTAAATAAAATTTAAATGGTTTAAATACCCATTAAAGTTTGAGGTCATTTAATATTTTGCTTGCTCACTCCTCTTTTTTGCTCACTCCTCTTTTTTGCTCGTCCGTGCGGGTGACTTGACATTATGCTCTTCAATTTTTTACTGATTTTTATCTGTTGCGTATATAAATTAATTTTTAAATTAATTTATCTTGCTTCAATAATTAACCAAATTGTTAAACTCTTCTTTTAATTATAATCGGGTGTTATTTGCAATAAAATAACCGAAGACTTTTTTAAAAGAATAGTTTATCAACCAATCAACAATTATGGATGATCTTCATATACTCTCACCTCAACCACCTGATCAAACTAAACCACCTCTAACTCAACAACCCATTCAACCAACTCTCTTTCAATCTGGTGGTTTTTGCTCACCCTCTGCGAAGAAGCGTAACTTCTCAACATTCTCTCAAGCTCTTCAAAATGGAATTCCAAATAAAGATATGCTTATCAATCATCTTATAAATCAAATTAACGAAAAGGATAAAGTTATACACACACTCCAAGAATTCTGTTTTTTCATCATTAACAGGAAAAATAAATGGGGCTATAAAAAGATTTAAAAATGGAAAATCATTTAGGTTTATGCTAAAAACTTACAACTTTTGGTAATGAGAAAACATTTTTCCATGTCATAAAGTTTTCCATCAACATCCATAATTTTGCCGGATTCTGGATCAAAAGTTCTGCCAGGAATTCTTTTATATGTTTTTGAGATTTGAGAAAAATGATAAACAGGACAAAATATAAAAGGATGCTCACCCACTACATCACTGAGACGGATTGCTGCAAAAATATGCAAATTTATTTTCTTTAAAGATAAAGTGTTAAACTTAAGTTCAGGTTTGGAAATTTGTTTGTACATGACTTTAGTTTTTTTCCCGCAAATACCGCAAACATCATTCATGTCTGAATATAATGGAAAATTTGATGACAAAAAACTGAATCAGTCAGAAAAAATATAATAAAAAAGAAAATAAATGTATTTTGGTGAATTCTTATTTTCAAGATTTTTTGCAGCTGTTTTAGATTAATTTTTTGGTACTCAAAAAATAGAAGTGATTATTTCAAAAAAGGATAAATCCTTTTCTATTTTTTCTATGTTTGACACATTTAAGAATAATCTTATTAGACATCATTTTCTTCCCTTTAAATTTACTTCGATTTTTTGTTACGACAAAAACCAAATTTTTAAAAAATATGAATAAAACAAAAAAACTGTAAGAAGAAAATTTAATCTGAAATTTTCGGTTGAATGAATCGTTATATTTTTAATCAAAAAAGATCACAACCAAAATTATATTTATTTAAAAAATTGCATTTTAAAATTTATTGTCATTGTGATAGAGACATGTTTTGAAGGATATAAAAAAATAGTCCAAGAAAACTTAAAAACTGTTGAACAAAAGCTTTTTTTAGGTGTTCCTATTTAAACAGCAGTAAAAATCAAAAAAGGGATGTTTCTTTTTGCAGTGAAGTGTACCAAAATTGATGCTTGTAGTTCTTAAAAATGTTTGCGAAAAATAATTTACATGAAGTTTAGTTTATTTAAAGAAAGAAAATAAATATTATTTACAAATTTACAGGAATTTTACAATTAGTTTTAAAAAAGAAATAATTTAAAGAAATTAGTGTGGGTTAATACAGTATTATTTACAATTGTTAAGTGTACTTTAAAAGATACTTATGTATCACACCAACAAACAGCTTTTAAAAAGCCACCACAATGTCCTTTTTGTGAATAGCCATCATTTCGACACGCTAAACTACAAGCTTCATCAGTGTTACACCAGCCTGAAAATTAAAAATTTGCGTAACATTTTTAGATGATTGAAGTGTTACCCGAGAAGCTGTTACTTTCACGATCAGCAGTGACAACGGCGACCACAAAAATCAAGAAAACACAGAAAAGAATAGTTCGGAACATTTTTGATAATAGAATTTACAAGATTATGAAAATATGATGATTTTATTGTGAAAAGAATAATCTTTTTATATTAGTTTTTAAAGAGGTGTATCTGTTGATATTTTGTAACAAATAAAGCTTAAACCTGCACATGCATAAAAAACATGCTTTGTTTTCTTTTTGGAACCATTTCAAAAATTATTCATTTTTATGTTCTGTGTCAACAAATATGTTGATTGTGGAAGCAACAAAGGTTTGATGATTGATATTTTTAAAAAGCTTAAGAAATATGTTTCATTTAAAAATATTTACGTTTACCACAAAAAGGTGTTTATTACTAAAGCTTACTTTTTTGTTATTTTCAATCGTATTTGATTAAAGCTAAATATGGGTAATATTTGTGACTGACGTCAAAAACATGTTTGAGTCATGGCTCAAACATGTTTTTTAAAAAATTGGGAATTTCCAAATTGTTTTGTACTTTTAGACATTTTTGCATGTTTTGAATAATAAAAAATTTTAAAAAACACACGGTTTAAAAAATCAAAAAGACCATTCTGATCACAACATTGTTGTTGATCACAATGGTCTTGATCAACATATTTATTGACACAGGACATAAAAATTACTAATTTTTGAAATGTTTCCAAAAAGAAAATAAAGCATGTTTTTTGTAAAAGTGCACATTTAAGCTTTATTTGTTACAAAATATCAACAGTTACACCCCTTTTAAAAACTGATATATAAGGAATAACGTTTTTGCCATCAAATCATCAGATTTCCATAATCTTGTAAATTCTATTATCCAAAATGTTCCGAACTATTCTTTTCTGTATGTTCTTAGTTTTTGTGGTCACCATTGTCAATGCTGATCGTTTAAGCAATAGTTTCAGCGGTAAGTTTTAACACTTTTTAGAAACATAAAAACCACCAAAAATCTGTTTTAGGAGGCTGTTTCAGTGATGATGCCTGCGGTGTAGCTTGTCGAAATGATCGCTATTCAGAAAAAGGACATTGTGATTGGTTTAGATGTTGGTGTGACACTGTTTAAATTGGCCAAAATCAAGTCACGTAACATATTCTTTTTCTGTTTATAATATTCAAACATATTTATTTCTTCATTTTTGAATTGTAACTATAATATGGTATTGCCCCTCATCAGGTTTTTTGACTTTCTCTGAAAAAATTGCATAATTACACTTTAATTTGTATATAATATTATATATTTTCTGCGTTTAAATAAACTAAATTTCATGCAAATTCAAAATAGAAAATAAGAGGATACTGTAAATGGTCTATTTTGCGTCCGTGTCAGGGACTGTCCAAATCTGACGTTGGGTAAAAAGTCAAAATTTCGAAACCCCCTTAAAATACCTAATGTCAGATCTGGACAATCCCTAACTATGGGAAAAATGTGTTGTGAATAACAGAAATATCTTAAAAATAATAAAACTTTAAATCTCGAAATAAATTGAAATCAAGTATATTTATTTGGTCTTTCAAAATTTCTACGGTTTTTAGGATAAAACGTTTATTTTAATTTTTTTTATCTTTTGTTAAAAAATGTAGGGAAGAACCAAAGTTTACCGATAATACATTGGGAAATTTGTTATGCTTTTTTGATACCACTGATTGCTCTTTTTAAATTTTTTTAAATTCACTGTTTTGATCATTTTTTTAAAAATTTCACTTTTCTCTATTTTTGTTCTCCTTAAATGTTTTTTCGATAATTTATGTTTAACAATTCTAAGGATTACTGTAGTAAAACTTACGTTCTGATTGGAAAACATCTACATAAACAATGTTTGGATTTTGCCCACGAATTTTGCAAATATTATCCATTTTAAAAAACATTGCGAACAAAAAAATGAAGAAATTGAAGACAAAAAAGTAATAACAAGTCGAAAATAAAGAAAAATGAAAAAAGTATTATTCTGGTAAATCGTGATTTTCAAGGACATGATTTTTTCGCAGCTGTTTTCGATTAAATTTTTTGTACTCAAAAATAGAAGAGATTATCTCAAAAATGGGTAAATCCTATTCTTTCTTTGTTTGAAACATTTTAGAATAAACTTATTAGACTTTTTTTTCTTGTCTTTAAATTTTAAAATTGTGGTACAAAAGCAGTTTTTAGGGAATCATATTTGAACAGCCCCTAATGTCAATAATTAACAAACAAGGATGGATTTTATTTTGCCATGAAATGCACCAAAATTGATGGTGGTAATCCTGAAATATAAAAATGTTTGTGAAAAAGAACTTGGATGAAATTCAGTTTATTTAAAGATACAACATAAATATTATATACAATTTTACAGAGGAATTATACAAATTTTTTATAAAAAAAGAAATAATTTAAAGAACTTTGTGTGGTATTATTTACAATTGTTAAGTGTAATTTAAAAAGACACTTATGTATCACACCAACAAACAGCTTTTAAAAAGCCACCACAATGTCCTTTTTGGGAATAGCCATCATTTCGACAAGCTAAACTACAAGCTTCATCAGTGTTACACCAGCCTGAAAATTATAAATTAGCATAATATTTTTAGATTATTGAAGTGTTACCGGAGAAACTGTTACTTTCACGATCAGCATTGACAATGGCGACCACAAAAATTAAGAACATACAGAAGAGAATAGTTCGGAACATTTTTGATAATAAAATTAATAAGATTATGGAAATCTGATAATTTGATGGAAAAACGATAATCTTTATATATTAGTTTTTAAAGAGGTGTATCTGTTGATATTTTGTAACAAATAAAGCTTAAACCTACACATGCATAAAAAACATGCTTTGTTTTCTTTTTGGAACCATTTCAAAAATTATTCATTTTTATGTCCTGTGTCAACAAATATGTTGATCTAGACCAACGTGATCAACAGCAATGTTATGATCACAATGGTCTTTTTGACACCTAAACCGTGTGTTTTTAAAAATTTTTATTATTCAAAACCTGCAAAAATGTCTAAAAGTACAAACAATTTGGAAATTTCCTATTTTTAAAAAACATGTTTAAGTCATGACTCAAACATGTTTTTGACGTCAATCACAAATATTACCCATTTTTTGCTTTAATCAAAAACAACTAAAAATAACAAAAGCAAGTTTTAGTAATAAACACCTTTTATGGTAAACGTAAATATTTTTAAATGAAACATATTTCTTAAGCTTTTTAAAAATATCAATCATCATCACCCTTTGTTGCTTCCACAATCAACATATTTGTTGACACAGGACGTAAAAATGAATAATTTTTGAAAGGTTTCCAAAAAGAAAATAAAGCATGTTTTTTGTAAAAGTGCACGTTTAAGCTTTATTTGTTACAAAATATCAACAGTTACACCCCTTTTAAAAACTAATATATAAAGCTTATCCTTTTTTCTATCAACTCATCAGATTTCCATAATCTACTACCTTCTATTATCGAAAATGTTCCGAACTATTCTTTTTTGTATGTTCTTAGTTTTCGTAGTCGCCATTGTCAATGCTGATCGTTTAAGCAATAGTTTCAGCGGTAAATTTTTAGGTTTTTTAAAAACAAATAAACCTTAAAAATCTTTCTAGGGGGCTGTTTTAGTGATGATGCCTGCGGTGTAGCTTGTCGAAATGATCGATATTCAGAAAAAGGACATTGTGACTGGTTTAGATGTTGGTGTGATACTGTTTAAATTGGCCAAAATAATGTCATGTATCATATTCTTTTTTTGTTTATATTATTCAAATATATTTATTTATTCATTTTTGTATTTTAACAAAAGCAACCCTCATCAAGTTTTTGACTTTTTCTAAAAAACTAATTGTATAAATCCTCTGTAAATTTGTAAATAATTTTTTTTTCTGTGTTTAAATAAACAGAATTTTGTGCAAGTGCTTTTTCGTAAACAGATATATTTCTAAATTTTACATCAAGTTTAACACATGTCACTGCAAAACAAAATTCTCCTTCTTTACTTTTTTACTTTGGGATGTTCAGATTTAATTTTTTTAAAAATTGCTGTTGCAACAGTAAAAAAAGTTGCATCTAAATCAATCTCAAAAGCAATAAAAACAAAAAAGTGTTCATCCAAAATTAAAACTATTTTCTAACATCTTTGAAAAATTCACATTTTGATATTGATTTAAAAAATTTTTATTGATAAAAATTGATAATAAAAACAACAGAAATATAAAAAGTTTCTAAATAGGATGATTAATAACGAATTGTTTGATGGCATATGTGGTTTCTGGAGCTCTCCATTGGGGTGCCATATGTCCAGCACCTCGAATTGTCAAGAAGGTTACTCCTTTATATTGTGTCTTGAAACCTGCAATTTGCTTGTTAAATTTCCATGGAGTTTTATTGAGTTGACGAGGATATCCGAGTTGGGAAGCAAATTGTTGGCCCATCTAAAAAATGAAAATTTGAATATATTTATACAGTACAGAAGTTTTAAGACATACCATAAAATTGCAAGCCATATCAGTATCACCATAATACAAAAGAGTTCGGACTCCAGAATTGACGATCTTTTTAACGAATGGGGTCATATCAGTGTATTGTTTTTGATATTTTTCTGTAATTTCTTCACTGCAAATATCCCAAGCTGGAAGATTTTCAGGGATATGCAAAGCAGCTCGAACAGTTCTATCATTCATATATGTGAGCTAAAATCATAATAATTACAGTAACCTTATAGGGAATAACATTTCGGTACATACTAAATCAGTATCATTAAGGCATGGAACAGATGCACCATAACTTGGGAAGCGTTTCTTGAAGGGATCTTTATGTTTAAGATTACTTTGCATGAAAATTCTTGGGATAATTCCTGCTCGATAAGAACTCATTCGACGAGAGTTTGTATCTGGATTTGGATCACAATCTCGATAAAGATCATATGGATTTAGACCACCAAACCAAAGGAATTTAAAGATGTCTTCAACCATATGTGCACAATGTCCAGTCATTTTTGTAAGATCACAATCCTAAAAAAATTAGCATATTACTGTAATATAGAAAGCTTAAGCCACAAACATCAATACATCCTCGGCAACATTCTCGTTCAAGGGTATTCCAAAGTTTTTCATCAATTAAGCCATGACCATATGCAAATCGAACAGATGTATCAACATTAAGCTTTTCATTGACATATCCATTTCCAAGGGCCATTCCTCGAAGATTAATTGGAAAATCTTTTTGTCCATCAACAATTCGAGCTGTTAAAGTTGGGACATATACACCACCATCTACAAATTTAATTTTTGTATTAATACAAAATTACTGTAGTTTTAGAATTTCTTGTAACTGCACAAAAATGATACCGTAATCCAAAAAAATTGAAATGTTTAAACAAAAAATACTTACAAGATTCACCCATGATAAAGGTGGAATGATTACGGAATGTAGGATGAAGTTCAAAGAATTTTTTCACTCCTTCATAATTTTCAAGGGATGTCTTAAATATGATGATATTACTTTTATTAGCGTATTTTTGTTACAAAACCTACCAAATCATCATTTGTTGTTGTATTGCCATCAGATGAATAAGAATATCCAACACCTAAAAATATTTACTTTTAAGATTACTTCACTGCTGGTGTAACTTTTTCTAAGCACGAAAAATACTAAAGAGATTTCTATTTTTTGACGTCAAAATTTTTGAAATCTTTATAGTATTTTTCGTGCTAAGAGAAAAGCTGATACAAATATTTTCGTGCTAAGAAAAAGTTGCACCAGCCGTGATTACTGTAAATATCTTTTCAATAAATATATATACCTGCAGGGGATTCAATGTAAACAACTGAAGCAAATGTATTCCAGGCATCTGGATTGGAACGCATTGTTTTTCCATCTGGATTAACTTCATATGGGCCCATTTCATTTAGAAGACCCTAAAATTTTTTTACAGTAATTTTTTATCGTTAAAAATTGCACACTGTTTTTTAAAGAGAGTGTCTACTTAATATAACTTTTTTAGTCAGGGTCTTATCAAAAAAATAGATTGTCTCAACACGAAAAGAAAATTATTGCATTTTTTCTCGAAAAAAATTTTCTCCAACGTTCCCGAACCTTATTTTCGTGTCAAGATCATCTATTTTTTCGATATGACGCTGACCAAAAAAAGTTGTACTAAACGCGACTCCTTCTTTAATAACTTCCAAAATGGGGAAAAAAGCTTACATCCAAAGATGAACATCCTGGACCACCATTGAACCAAAAGATCAAAGGATCCCGAGTTGGGTTATTTTGGGATTCAACAAACCTAAAATATATTATTTAAGCTTACAGTATCCCTTTCAAACATTTTTCTTACCAGTAATGAAGAAAATGAGTTTTAGAGACTTGAAGATATCCAGAATAATGCTTGAATTTGATATCAAATTGAACTCCTGGCAAACTTTTAATTTCATTTGCACCATGAACAAATGAAATTGCCAAAAATGCTGCAGCAGCAATTAAAAGGGATCGCATCTTTCAAGTCCCAAAAAAATGGCAAAATGAAAGAAGATAAAAATCGAAAAATATTTTTTGTCCAATTTTATTTAACTTTTTCTTATCTAGATCAAACTCAAAAAAATTTGTTCTTCGATAAGAAGAAAAAAGTCCGACCTTCGAATAGAAAAGAAAAACAGGTGCCTTGAAAAATTTTTTGAGAAAGACGATGATTTTTAATCTTTCGTTAATTAAAAAAAGATTTTTTTTTGGGAAAAGAAATTGAAATCAAGTGATAAATTGATTTTTCATAGCCAAACTTTATCTCTCTTTTTTTCTTCCGTTTGACTCGAAAATAAGGAAAGAAAAAAACAAAAAATATGGTCTTTGCTGATTGGAAAAAATTTTGAAAAAAAAAATTCAAATCAATCATGGGGTTCCTGGACTTTTTTTTTATCTGCCATTTAACCAAAGGTCAGTCAATTCCATTTGTCTGCTTTTAATTGATATACTTCCAATCCTAAAAAAAAGTTGTAACAAAAAATCCAACAATTTTTTTGTTCTATTTTTGCAATTAATTAATTTTTGATTAATTTTTGACCCTTGAAAAAAAGCAAATGTTGTTCGAAGATAATTTTCAAATGCAACATTATTGAGCACTTTAAAACAAATAAATCCTAAAAAATATAAATTTTTTAAAGGATACTGTATAAATAAGCAAAAGAAACACATCCTTATTTAGGTTAAAGGTCTTTCTATATGAAATATTACAGTAATATTTTTATCTATCTCTGCTATTATAAAGAAAATCAACGGCTATGATCATGATTCAACAGATTCCGGATTGCTGAAATGCATCGTTTAACTTTTTCGTTTTATTTATATTTCTTAAAGATCATGCTTTTTGTTGTTAATAAAAGCTTAAGCAAACCAAATTATTCAGCTTCCAATAGTCCTTTGTAGAAGAATCTTCCAACTTTTTTTAATTCTCTAATTTAAAGTATGTACATTTTGTACTGTTCTTTATTACTGTATATTATTATCAGTATTTGATTGATAGTTCATATTCTTATGATTACGGTAATTGTTTAAAAATGTCCAAAAGCTTTTTTGTTTGTAATTGATTGCTTTAAAAAATGTAATTAACATGTAAATATTTTTGGTTCATTAAGATTTTTAAAAAACTGCTGCAAAATAATAAAGTTTTAAAAAGGCTTTAAGTTAAACGTAATGAAATAACTAATTTTATTGTTGCACCTAGTATTTCAGATTCTTATGATTACGGTAACTGTATATATCCGAAATCTGTTTTTGATTTAATTCATGAATGCAAATATGTTCAAAAATACAAATAGAAAGTTACTGTATTTAGTCCATTTTTATTAAATTCTATTTGCAGATGAAAATGTTGTGAATACCTCTATAGGACGGGAAAACCCCCCAAGGGTTTTTCCCTTTCGGGGGTTTTTTCAAATTAACAATGGATTGAAGTTGGAAAAATTCACTATCTCCGGATTGTGAATCCACATAGTTCCGAGGGAATCCTTGAAGGTCACTTTGGAATGGCTACTTGTCAATCTTATAAAAAAATCGATTTCGTACCTAGCGACCATGGTCACTTTCTCATAAAAAAAGTTGTTGCTTCTGCAAAAAATAAAAAAATTTGCGTTTTTCTTTCACTACTTTTTTATTTAAGTAATAATTAATTAATTAATTAATTAATTAAATACATTTACTTTTTCAAAGTCTGATCTCCTGAATACAAACAAACTGAACGAAAATGGGTGCTGCTCTAACTTCATATTTTACTGCTGATCCACCAATTCGAAAAAAATTTACAGGACCATGGAGTACTTCAATCAAACAAAAATTCTCTCTCCCTTCTACAATTATTTATAATATTGCTATGAATCCTTCTTCTCCCAAAGCTTACAACAAGCTTATCCAAACATGCAAATTCTTCTTTGAACGAAATTCTATTTTCGTTGTTGGACAATTGTCAGGCGCATTAATTTGTTCAAATGATAAAACTGGTCATAGAGAGTGTTGTGTAAAAATTGATATCAACAAGATTTCAAGCAAGTTTTGGTTTACTCGAGAACTTGAACTTTATCGATTTTGTGATATAAATTTTAAATTATTCCGTCCAAAGATTTATCGATGTGATATTGTTACATTAGAAATTATCGAAGAAACTGTTAAATTTGATGATTTCATATTTTTTGGATTATCTGCTAAAGTAATTATACTTGATGAAGCTAAAATCGTCTACAACAATGGTCATCCTGTGATGCTCGAAAATATTCTTGAAGCACTTCCAAATCTGGAAACTCTTTTTTGGTTAGATTTCTTCTTTTTTCAATGTAAAAATGATGGTTTTCAGCGAATTTGAAAATAATTCTTCCATGGTTTCTTCTTCAACTGCCAAAAACATCTTAAAACTTAAGAATCTCAGGAATCTAAGGAGTTTGACCTTATGTAATATTGATCAATCTTTTGATCTGAATGATCTGCTTACTTTTATTAAGGTACAACAATTTTGGTTTCTTAAAGGACGCGACCCATCGTGAAAAGACTTTTTACACGCAACTTCGATTGCATTTCTCGACGCGAAAAAACTTTCATTGAAGCTTGTTTTTTTCTTCACTGCAGCTGCAAAAAAGGAAAGAAGAAAGCAGCTCCAATGAATCCATGATTTTTGTAAAAAAAGTTTATTCACGATGGATCTCCTCCTTTAAATAATTTTTATCAATTTTTAGGGTCAACGTGGTATTAAATTTGTTTTTAATTTTGCTGATGACATTTCTGATGAATACAAGAATCAACTTGACGGTCTTATTGATTCAGTTATTCAAATTTTACATTTGAAAGCTCTTATTTTTTATGATGGTCAAAATCAAGAAAAGCTTAAGATTTTAAGGGAACTATTTTCTAAGTAATTTTATTGCTTTATTTGCGGTTTTCCTGTCACTGAAACCTGTGTTTTTAAATAAAATTTTGTTACTTTCAAACAAAACAACGGTTACAAATCAGTATCACATTAATTTTCTCTAAACTTTTAATATGTGAAGACCAAACCTAAAATGGTTTACAAAATAGTTTTATGCAAAAATTCTGATTCCAGATAAACGATATTGCTTATTAAGCCCTCACTAAAACCCGGAATGTGCCGTACACATTTGCATAAAAAAATTTTTTGAGTTAAAATATGGATTTTAATCAGAGTTTTTTGCTGATTTTAGTGCCGTTAATTAAAAAATTTTTTGTGCCGTGCCATGGCATGCTAAAATTGGCGCTTTTTTGTTTTTTTGATATGGTTATCATTTGAAGTCATTTTTTACGGAGATTTCAGTGCCAATAAAATTTTTTTTGTGCCATGGTCATTGGAGAAGTGCCATATTTGCATTGTGCCATGCCATCGACCAATGGCATGCTAAAATTGGTTTTTTGGGCCTGCTTATTTAATGTTATTATTCCTGTTTTGCATTTACATGTATGCCATGCTGTTTTTTGTTGTCAAACACAGAACATTCAGCTTTTAATAGTTATACGTAATAAAATTATTCAAGTCATGAATACTCTGATAGAGGTAAATTGTATGTTATTTCACAATAGCAAAAATATTATTTCTTGTGCAGTAGTCTTTAATATTGGCAAAAAAGAAAAACAACAAAAACTAAGGAATCTTTGACATTTAACATTCTCCAAATAAATTTTCAACAGATTTACAAAAATAGAAGCAAAGAAAGAATAGGCATTGAAGAGGATTATGGTAAATGACTAACGTATGAATATTTTTGTCTTCATGAAAATTTCAAACAACTTGTTACAAAATAAAAAGGTTTTGAAGGCTTGAAGTTAAATATTAAAATAACAGAAACATCATAAGTAGTGTACTGTAACAGTTTCTTAAGTGCGGTATTGTAATTTATTTTTTTAACACATCCAATAGCTTTTTTAATTTCATTCATAAATTCAAATGTGTTCAAATAAGCAAAGTTACTGTATTATGTACAAGTTATTTAAGTTTTGAATGTAGATGACAATGTTGTGAAAAATGATCATAAGAAAACAAAATTAAAAGTATTTAAATAAGTTTAAATTGTTGGTTATATGTAATTTTCAGAATGAATTTTAAAAGTTAGATTAAATGCAAAAACGAACGTTTGCTAAAATTTTGAAGCTAATTTTTAAATTTACTGTATTTATAACTTTTTGTGATTACTTTTCTTTATTTTTATCTCTATCTGGTTTTACCAATAATTAGGGTTACTGTAGTACGGGTAATAAAAAGAATAATATGCAAATCACAAAAAACACTTTTATGAATACCATTTTATTATTAAAATGTTATTAAAAAAATATCAAAACATGACATTTAAAAAAGAGATATATTAAAGCATTTAAAATTTTCTTGTGAGCAGGGCAGCAGTAGTTTTTTTATAAAAAATAATACAAATTTAGGAATGTTAAATTTTTTCTGGGCAAAAAATAAAATAAAACTTTTTAATTTTTAGGCACTTGGATTTTCGTTGTTGTTTTTGAGCAAAGAAATGGGATTATCAAAAGTTAAAATATAGCTGGGGTTATTTGCATGTAAATGTTTCAACAATCCTTTCACAGGTATCACATTCAACTCTGCAACAATAATGAAATTTGCAATTGCATCGTTCTTTGATAACTTTTGTCGTTCCAACAAAGCCACGGTTACAGCATAACTAAAAAAAGAGAGGATAATTGGATTTATTGGATTATTGATTTTTTATTCTTTTTAAATTATTTTAAAAATTCGATGTAAAATAAAATTGCATTTTCGAAAATTTCTTCGAAAAAAATTCTTGTGCATTTGGCGACCAGTGTCACAATGCCAAGGAAAAATTTTTCAAATTAAGAGTCTCAATCAATTTTGCATTTGCTTTTTCCTTTTACTAACGCTTTATAATTTATTTAAAACATAAAATTAAATATTTCTTTTATTATTTGATTTATTATGTATATTTATTGCTTGTTTTTTTTCGTCTTGCTTTTGTTTTTATTCATATAGTTATGCTATTAATTAACAAATACATTTTCAGGTTCTTGTCTTCTGAATACAAACTTAATCAATAACCAAATGGATACTCCTTCAGCTTCTTCTTCTTCTACTGCTATTGCTGATGCTGAACCAACAATGATTCGACGACGAACGATTCTATGGCCTGGTGGACCTGCAATTAAGCAACACTTCTCTCTTCCAGAATCAATTATCTATTACATTGCTATGAATCCATCTACTCCAGAAGGTTACAACAAGTTGATCCAAACCTGCAAATACTTCTTTGAAGTAAATCCTATCCTTGTTGCTGCAACTATGACTGAGAAAGTTATTTGCTCTGATGATGAATGTTATGGCAATGGAGAATGCTGTGTCAAAATTGATATTAAGAAAATTACAAGCAAGATCTGGCTCACTCAAAATCTTAATCTTCGTCAACAAAATATTCCAAATTTCGCTGCGTTGCTTCGACCAAAAATTTATCGATGCGATATTGTTTTCCTTAATATTGCTGAAGCACTTGTTGATTTTGATGATTTCAAATTTTTCTCATTATCTGTTGAGCAAGTTCTTATGTATAAAACACAAATCGTCAGTAAAAATGGTAGTCCTGTGATGCTTGAAAATATTCTTGAAGTACTTCCAAATCTTGAAGGCTTTGTTTGGTAAGAATACTTCTTTTTGCAATGTTTAAAAATGTTTTTTAGCTTTTTCAAAAATAATGCTCCCATGGTTTCTGCTTCAACTGCGAAAAATATCTCAAAACTCAGGAATCTCGGAAATCTTGAATATTTTAAATTAACTGATATTGATCAATCTTTCAATCTTGATGATTTTTTTGCATTTATGAAGGTACAATCAGGGGTCGAAAATGCGGCTGCCCTTAGGGCAGGCCGGCTTGTTTTCTGCGGACGCGGGCCAGCCAGACCGTGAATGTAAATTTTGGCCGCATTTTCGACCCCTAATTTTTTTAAATTTCTTGAACAATACTTTTATTTATCATTTTTTAGGATCGTGGCATTGAGTTTCGACTTTGGTTTCCCGCTGATAATATTTCTGATGAATACAAGAATCAACTTGATCAAATTATTGATTCCATTATTGAAACTCCACATTTAAAAGCTGTTATTCGTTATTATGGTCAAGATCAAGAAAAGGCCGATATTTTAAACAAACGTTTCTACAAGTAATTTTATTTTTTTGTTTTTGTCTTACTTGTGTTCTGAAGTTTTTATCTTTATACCTGTGTTTTTTTAAATAAAGTTATTGTCATTTTCAATTTCAGAAATCTTACAAATGCGTAAAACATTCGCATCAATTACCTCAGTAGTTTTAATATGTGAAAATTTGGGATTGTTTACAAAATCGATTCAAGTAAAAATTCCTACCAAATCACATCCATCAATTGCCAACAAAGATGCATTACAAGTTCTTCCATGTGTTCCAAGAATGCCTTGTTGTTCCATGGGTTCACAAAAATCTGGGGATTCATTGAGATATACTAAATCCGTTGGGGTATGCCGTTTCAACATTTGATTCTTTCTTTCAATTCTTGCATGTCGATTTTCTCGAATTACTTTCACTTCTGTAGCACCATCAAATTTTTCTTTAATAATATTTCCAACTTCTCGAAATGATGGAACTGCATCCCAGCAGGTTTGAGTTTCACATGAACCACTAATGCCATGGCATTTGCATTGTCGTCGAAGACTACTAATTAATACTTCTCGACCTGCTCGGTTATTGTGTTCATTCATAAGTTTTCGTTCATGCGAATGATTTTTGTGCCGTTCTGCAGCTTCTAGAAATTCCTTTGAAACTGCAATACCGTAATGAACATTATCTGAGCAGCCTTTGTAAGCGTGAATTTGCCGACCATTTGTATGTTGGGGACTAAAATGGAAGTTTTATTGATTAAATTTGTCATTGTCAAGGAATATTAAAGATTTAAAAAACTGATATGTAAATTTTATGTTTTTGAAAAATTTTTTTATGAAGCTATTGATTTTATTTGTTGGAAATTTAAAATTTCCGAAAATAGTCAATATTCAAATTTTATCTTTCCCGAAAAAATTTATTTCTGATGCTATTGATCAAATTTGTCATGATCAAAAATTGTAAAATTTTAAAAGCTAATATGCAAATTTTTCTTTTTGAATAAAATGCATTTCTTATATTGCTGTGGTTACTGTAACTACCGTAATCAAGCATTAGTAGAGATTTAAAGAGCTAATATGCAAATGTTGTGTTTCTCGAAAAACTTTTTTCAAAGTTATTGATCAAATTTGTCAGAAGATATTACTACTCTGAAAAGTAATCAATATGCAAATTTTTTTTCAGGAAGATTTTTTATAAAGTTGTTAATTAAATTTTCCATCATTAAGAATTGTTAAAGGTTTTAAAAAACACATATGCAAATTTTATCTTTTGGTATGAAACAAAGAGTTTCTATTACTATGATTACTGTAACTACAGTAATCCAGCAAAAATAATATTGACTTAAAAACTTACCTTAAATCCATTTTAGTTTGATCACATCCACATTTATCTAATAATCCCTGGGAGCAATCTTTTGTTACTCGATATGCAACCCCTGCGGCAGAAATGGCATGTACAAAAGCTGCTTCCCTTGTTCCATCTTTCAAAATTACATCTGCAAAAACTTCTTTTGTCACAGGATCAATCATTGTACAATTCCATCTGAAAAAAATTTATAGGTTTTATTGATTGATTTTTAGATGGACATAAAAATTTGTTACTTCCGGTCAAAAAAAGAAAGGATTTGGTTCTTTTCTCATAAATCTTACAATCGTTTAGTTTTTTTATGAGAAAATGTGTTGCGCGCGTTTTTAAAGTTAAAAAAAGAGAAAATTGAAAGAAGGCAAAAAAGAAATGGAAAAATAACAAAAGCTAATAAATCTTTTGACATTTAACAATCCCCAAATGAATTTTTAACAGATTCAAATTTTCTCTGACAAATGTAAAAATGTGGTCAGCAGTTTTTATTGATTGATTTTGTATAAAAAATAATTTTATTTGGAAGAAAAGGAATAAAATTAAGGGAGAGAGATTACGGTAATTGATTGTTTAAAATATGCAGTGAATGTGAGACCTTATATTTTATTAAAGAAAATTATGTAAAACAAAATAACTTAGTTTTAGGAAAGTTTTTTAAAGCTCATTTTTAAAAAAAATAATGAAAAAAAATGAAGTACGGTAAGAATTATACCGTAACAAAAATATCACAAATTACTTAAAGCGTGATTTTTACTATTAGAGACATTACAAGTATTTAAAGATCAAATAAATACCCTTTTAATGAGAACAAAAAGCTAATAAAAAATTTAAACGAAAGAGTTTTTACAAAAAAATTTGTAAGAATTGCATAAATTATTTAAACTGACCTCCTTAGATGAAATTGATATTGGCATTCTGAATATGCTTCTCTTGCGCCATATCGAATGCTATTCATTGTATCAAAATTTTTACGACAAAATTTTATTTGTTTTCTCGTTAAACCGGGTAAAGTTTTGCAAAGAGTTGAAATTGGAATATTCGCGGATGGCTTCAATTCAACTGCAGCCATTCCAACGGCTCTGAAAATATGTATCAGTGATAAAAAATTATTATTTTTGAAGGACCACAATTTACCGCCCAAAGGCGGTCCTGGAGGATTTATGCAAATTCTAAAAATTTGCATAAATCCTCCTTTACTTTTTTTCAAAGCTTTAAAAATTTTCGATTCTAGTATATTGCCCCAGGGGCATCAAAAAGTCTTTTGTTCTTGACCATCCTTAGTGGAAGTCTCTGCTGATAAAATTAAAACTGATACAAATAAAACTTAAAAATGGATTAAGAAAATCCGTTTCAAATCTGTTAAATCTGGTCAATCTCCTTTTATCTTTAAAAGCAGACTTTGAACTAATTTTGGAGATACCCAAAAATTTGGCAGTCTTTTTTCAGTTTTAATTTCTTTTACTATCAAAAAACGTCTGTCACCAAAAAACTAACATCAACACCAAAAAAGCGGAAGAAAAATGAAAAAGAAAAACTTACAACCACGTAACCGTTGCAAAAACTTTTGAAATAATACAAATAAAAATAAATAATTTTAAAGAAAACATTTTAACATTAAATACCATCATAATTATATAATTATTACTCTTAAAAAATATAAAAATCCAAAAATAAAATAATATCAATTTTAAAGAAATATAAAAAAAATCACACTTTTTTCTTTTCCACCAAAAATAAAAAAAGGAACAGTTGAAAAAATTTTCCGATTTGTTGTTTTTATTAGGTGTCGATAGTTTTGATATAAAATTTTTTTGAGGTGCCTTGGTTGATTTATCTTTTCTTTCTTCGTTCCTTTTTTTTCTTCTTATCAATAATAATAATTTCCGCTTAAAATAATAAGCCGCTCAACGCCTTTCCAATTTTTTTGAGTAGTTGATTTTGAGTGAGAAAGGAAGAGGAGAGGAAGGAAGAAAGAGAGTGTTTTTGTTGCTGTTGAAGGTGTTGCGCATATAAAAAAATTGTTGGAGGAAGAAAAGAAGGATGAAAAATTTTAAATAAAATAAGTTCGAATTATAACAATAATACGGAGAGGGAAATGAGAAGATTTTTCAATGAAGTTAAAAAAATTGTGTGAAAATAATTACAGGATTATCAAATTTTAGCAGGTAAATAAAAAGTTGAAATAAATATAAATTTAAACAAATTTTAAATCAGGTCCTGAAGCGATAATTGAATTCCACAAATTTTGGGTCTTGAAGCGAGGATTGAATTCAACAAATTTCGAGTCCTGAAGCGATAATTAAATTTCACAAATTTCGAGTCTTGGAGCGATGATTAAATTCTTGACACGAAAATACCGTAACCCAAAAATAATAATTGCTAAAAATGACCCCAATTTGTCGTCGTTGAAAAAATTTAAATAATTACTTTTAATTTTATTTCTTAATCCTTAAAAACACAAGATTTTGAAAAAGTTGAACAACAAATAAATATCTCTTTTTCTTTTGTTTAAATGTTTGGATCTTAGAAAATGAATGGCACAAATATTTTTGGGAGAAGCCATAAAAAATCTTTTTTGTCTTTTTTTCAGGCGGAGACTTTGTTGCGGGTTGGATAAAAAGCGATATACAACCATATCTCCCGATTGGCAGAGAATATTTTTTACCCATCTTTTTTCTTTTTTTTATTAGCCAAAGCCAAAAATGAAAGAAAGCAACGCAGAAGGAAAAAAAAGACAAGAAAGGATCGTAAATCACTTGGACACTTGAAGAAAGAAAATGTGCTTTTTTATAGCTTTTTTTCTGTTTTCCGTCTTCTTCTTTTTTCTTCTGCGTTTCTGTTTTGGCAATATTTTGACACATTTTTTTTCGATGCTTCCCCAACATTAAAAAAAAATCAAAACCATATGCATTGATTCATTGAAAAAAAAAAGATTTGATTTCTCAACTTTTTTTGGCAGGATTTGAAAAGGGATTCATCTTCTAGAACATGCTTGATCATTTGATATGATGGTGCTATTTTTGGTTCACGGATATTTGGCCCGAAAATTTGTCTTGGATATTTGGGAAGGCCGAAAGGTTCAAAATCGTTTGTTTGAGTGTAGTTTGACGAAACTCTGAACTTCGATTTTTTCGGTATGACTTTAAATGCCACCAAAAATCCATGACAAAATTTCCGGCAAAATTTCCGTGAATCAGCATTTTTGTAAAATCACAATTTTCTACCCATTTTAGATGGTGTCTTAGATTATTTTACCTTCATCCAAAACATTCTTTTTTACAGGTTTTTGGCATTTGTCTAAAATAAATCTGCTGTTTATCCTCTTTTTATGTTCACTTCTTTCTTTGATTACTGTAGTTTTTGATAGAAATTTGAATATCTGTGATCAAAATTTTGGAGTTATCAGTTTTATATTTTTTTAATGTCTCTGGGAAAATTTTTCTTTTTTCATTTCACCAAACATAAAAAAGAATTTCATATTTTATGGTTTTGACCTTTATGTTTTTAATGACTGTAAAACTCTTTTTCATTTAAGAGTGTGAGATATTACACAGGTCAACACAAACAAATACAAGAATTTTTAAAAAATTGATTGAACTCTCTTTTTGAGTTCAAATTATTTGGTTAAATTAAATTTAAAAAAGTGGCATTTTAATAATGACTTGGGTTTCCCTACTGTAATTCAATAAGTAATGTGGATTACGGTATCTTGAACTTATTCTTAATTTATAGGAGTCATAGTTGCCATAAAAGTTTTCAAATAGTCCAAAAAATGTTTCATTATTACCATAATAATAAACTTAATTAACGAAAATATTACGGTAAAAAATTAGAAATAGTCAGATTACAGTATTCTTTTTTTGTTTTAAAGCTAACTAAAATATTTACTTTTTCATCAAAAAATAGAAATTTGAACAAAAAATATGGTCATTTTTCAGTTGTATCTAAAAAAAGAAACAGAATAAATTTTATATTTAAGTTTTTTTAATCCATCCAAAAACTTGGTGGACCAAAAATAATCCACTTTTTTTTATTTGAAAAAAGCTTGTTGTCATGGGGACTTTTTTTGCTTCTGCTGCTGCAAAAACTTCTTCAACGTCTTCATTTTTTTCATCTTCTTTTTTGGCTTCTTCTTCCAATTTTTAAAGTTTTTTCTCTTCTTCTTTTTTTCTTCTTCCATAAAACCAAATACGCACTTGTTTCCGGATTAACCCTTTTTTGAAAAAAAGAAAAAGCTATTTTAAAGCATTTTAAAAGCCTTAAAATATTAGCTTAAATGAAAGCTTATGCTTTTTCTTTTTTCATAAAACGGATACATTTTTAAAAACAAATTTTTCATTTTTCTCATAAAAAAGTCATGAAAGCTGCAACTGTTTCATTTTTGGATTTCTAAAATCCATAAAAAATATTCTTCGGATTTCTAAAATCCATATAAAATATTTATTTTCATCAAAAAATGTATAAAAATATTTTATTCCTTCTGGCATTTTTAAACCAAATCCAACTAATCAATTGTCTCGTATGTTATTCTTGTACATCAACCCTTTCATCAACGGTTGATGAAGCTGGTCAATTAGCTTTAAGGGTATTCTTGGATTCAACATATTTACTTCCATCTGTTCATCATCTTTGTAATTTAATGGTGGTCAACCATTAATATTTCTATGGTGTAGCTGTTCGAGTCCACCGGTGTTAAAATGCCTTTTATTACAATAACTATTATATACAAACATGACAATAAAGAGAGGCAGCCGCCAAAGGCGGCTGTCCCACAAGAAGGAAGGTAAAAAGTGATGTTAAACAAGAGGAATGAAAGTGCTTTTATATGAGTGGAACTGAGTGGTTGAGGCGTTCCACTAGCGTGGCCGGTATTGAGTAATATTGTGCAATACCATTCATGACATACCCCCGCTACAATAAGAATGGCCTCCATTCTTGGATCAGCTTTGATGTTGTTGTCATGGTTTATAATGCTACAGGCATAAAAATGAATCTTCCATATCATTGTCCTTTGACTGCCAAATTTGCTTCCAAGTGTTCAGCTTTTGCGATCAAATCTTCGATGCTGTTGTATTTTATGCCTTTGAGTTTCTCTTTGAGTTCTTCCCTTGCACCTCGAATTGCATATCTGATTGTTTCCAATTCACGTTGAGTATCAGTATATCCCTGTTGTTGTAAAAATATGTTGTTGACCAATTGTTGAACGATTTTTGTGAAATAATGAAAATCTTGACCAGGTTGTTGCTTTGCTTGACGGAGCGTTTGAATATTTCCAGTTAGTTGTGCTGAATCAAATATTTGTCCCAAAATGGTAACGGATTGGTTCCAGGTTGTATTCTCGTTGATGCTGAATTTGCTTTGTTTCAGCTTTTCTAATGCTTCTCCTTGTATACAAATCCATAGGAATCTTACTTTATCTTTTTCCTCGATATTAAATGAATCCATTGTATTTTCCAAGATTTGCAAATATGTATTAAAGTTTCCATCTGAAGGTTTGGCATATTTTGGCAGTTTTTCGAAAATCAGATAATGTAAATATGGGTCAGTATTATCGCATTGTACGGCTTTATCAACTGTTGAAGATTCAGTAATAACTTTCTTTTTGCTTCCCAAAAACTTTTTCATAATAATCGCCCGTAATAAATATCTTCGATAATAACTGCTAAACCAAAAATAAGGTGATGAAAATAAATTTTAATACTAATATTTGACACTTGTAAAACTTTTGATTAAAAGGCGATCCATCGACCAGAGGGATAATCAATTTGTCAATGAATTAACTTTGAATGAGAAAAATAAAATTGTGGAACATAAATTTTAAAATAAATGATTTGTTGTTGATGCCTCGAAAAACCAGTTCTCTTTTTTTTGAGAGAGAACAGCCGAAACGCAGTCGCCTTCCTCCATTCTGCAGAAAAAGAACGACCCCGTTCTTTTCTTCCATTTGATCAAGATAATCGAAATAACGTAAAAGTTGAAGATGCAAGAATAAAAAATATTTACCAAAATATTAATAATAAAAAGCAATAATAACACCGGAATTGTAGGACCTCCATTTAATGGTGGTCAACCATTAATATTTCTATGGTGTAGCTGTTCGAGTCCACCGGTGTTAAAATGCCTTTTATTACAATAACTATTATATACAAACATGACAATAAAGAGAGGCAGCCGCCAAAGGCGGCTGTCCCACAAGAAGGAAGGTAAAAAGTGATGTTAAACAAGAGGAATGAAAGTGCTTTTATATGAGTGGAACTGAGTGGTTGAAACGTTCCACTAGCGTGGCCGGTATTGAGTAATATTGTGCAATACCATTCATGACAGTAATATGAGAGATGATTTGGATTTTAAGACAATTCCAGTTTCACAATGTCCATACAAAGACAATTGCGTCAAAATTTCTGCTTCTAATCAAGGTAAGCTTAAATTTAAATATAAAATTTGAAAATTAAAATTTTTTTTTGTAAATCTGAAAAAGGATAATTTATGCAAATTTTGATACTAATGCCACTGAGGGGACATAGTTATCATCGCTGAGATCCTCAAAAACAAGATCCCAATGAAAACTTGATCATAAATTAATCCAAAACTTTAAAAAATCTAATTTATGCAAATTTTCATATTAAAGACCGTGCGGGGATCTTGATAACCCCTGAGAGGACATCGAGATCACAACTCTGAAAGCCCTCAAAATTCAGATCAAAATTTGCATATTGGCCCTGAAAACTCAAAAAACATAATTTATGCAAATTTTTCTTATTACAATCTTAAATACTGGAAAAAAGTCAGGATTTTCAAGTTGAAAATTGAATTTTTCAGTTACTACATTTTTGTGTTTCATTGAAATCCAACTTTTGTGATCTGTGATAATCAATAAAAGTATTCTTTGTAATCTTTATTGGGATTACAGTAATCCACTTTTTGCTTCCCTAAAAACTCTAACTTATTTGTCACTTTTGTTTTTTGTTCGATTAATTGCTGACTTAAATTAATGAATTTTTTAACCACTTTTTTCACTATTCTGTTAATTAAACAATTGTTTTTGAGACTTTTGATACTTTCCTATTTATCTTAATCAAAGCTGTCATTAATTGTTTTATAACGATCAGAAGAGACGTTTTTTACTTGTTTATTCTTACATTTTTTAGGACAAAATACATATTTTTTATAATTAGAAGGAATAGAAAATTCTCGAGATTAAAAAAAGCAAAGCAACTGACTTTTGGCTAGGATTAAATGGGGAGGGATACGGTAAAAGAAATTAAACGTTCATCAAAATGAATGATGATCTTTGTTTTTGGGGGGAGAGAGAAAATGCAAAAATTTATGGATAGCGAATTTTAGCAGTTTTAGGATTTAGAGGAAAACAAATTTAACTTAAAAAGTAGCAGCAATTTACGTACTTTTCGATCCCTGATTTTCATGTTTGTCAAGCAAGAAGCTGATTATCAGGGTCATTTTGTTGAGACAAATTTATTCAAATTTATTTTCGTTGCTCGATCCAAAAAATGTAACAACACCTCCTTCGAAAATTAAAAAATAAAAGAACAATAAAAATTTATGCAAATTTTTAGGTATTAATTTTGTGATTCGTGGTTGTGAATCGCAAGTTTATCGACCTTCAACAAAAACTCAAGAAATTTCATGTTCCTCAAATTCCCCATCAGTATGCAGATGCCCAGATACTTTATGCAATGACTCTATTCAAATTTTTTATAACTCGACATTTTTGTTATTTGCAATTGGCTTTAATATTTTAAAATTAATAAAATTATAAATATATCAAAATATTTCTTGAGCACGTGCTAGAATTATACCGTATAGTTTAACTTAAACTTTTTAAGAGTAAAAAAATTTTATTTATAAAAACACGGGTACAAAAATATAAACTTCAGAAAAAAAGCAAAACAAAATATAAAAGTATTTAATAGGCGTTGAAGCGTTGACTTAAAATATCAAACTTTTCTAGATTTTGAGTCATATAAAAAATGTAACAATTTGAAAGTTGTGATTCAATTAATAAATCAACGAATTGATCAAGCTGATTCTGGTATTCTTCAGAATCTATTGCAGCAAATTTAAGTTCAAATTTAATATCTTTGTTATCCTAAAAATTAATAGATAAAGGTGTTGTTTATAAAAAAATAAATTGTACCTTTAAAAAAGCAAAGAGATCATTACTGAAGAAAGGTTGAGCAATGCTCCATAATACCAATTTTTTAAGATTTCCGAGATTCTTGATTTTTGACATATTTTTGACCGTCGAAGCAGAAACCATGGAAGAATTATTTTCAAAATCGCTAAAAACCGTTATTCAAATATTGTAAAAAAATGAAGAAAGCTTACCAAAGAAACTTTTCAACATTTGGTGGAAGTGTTTCTAGAATATTCTCAAGCATCACAGGGTTACCATCGTTACAGACAATTTGAGCAGAACGAAGATCAATAAGTTTAGCAGAAAAACCCAAAAATTTGAAATCTTCAAAGTCAACAGTTGTGTTATAAATGCCAAGACAATAAATATCACATCGAAAAATCTTTGAACGAAGTAATGCAGCGAAATTTGGAACAGAATTTTGACGAAGGTAAATATAATCAGTAATCCAGATTTTGCTTGTAATTTTGGTAATATCAATTTTTACACAACATCTTCCAAATCCACTGCATTGAGTATTTGAACAAAAAGTTTTCCCAACCATGTTTAGAGCAGTGATGATTGGATTAACTTCGAAGAAGTATTTACAAGTTTGAATCAACTTGTTGTAAACTTTAGGATTGGATGGATTCATTGCAATATAATAAATCAATGTATCCGGGAAGACAAAAGCTTGCTTCATTGATGGACCACCACGCCATGCAAATTTTGGATTAGCTGTTGCTTTAACCACAGAATTTTCAGCTGCTGGATCCAAAGTTTTATCTATTACTGCTTCCATTTGGGAGGAATAACGCTCTAAATGTATATGCATTAAAAACTAAATTAATTTTTTTTAAATGGTAAAAAAAATAATATTTTCAAAAATTTTTCAGTTTTTCAATCACGTTTAAAAAACATAACTTTACAAATCAATTATGAAAAAAACGGAAGTTGTTTCATAAAAAATGTGTAATACATAAAGACAAATGAGTTTTTAGATTTCATATTTACTATTAACAATTTAAAAAAATCAAATATTTTATTTAAACAATCTCCGAAAATTCTATGAAATCACTTTTTTAGGACAAATTGTATTGATTTGTATTATTTTTACGAATCAATCATATTTTTCAACCCCAAAGATATTATAAATTTAAAAAAATCTAAAATGAAAATGAAAATAGCTTTTTTGCGGAAAAATATTTTATTATGGAAAAAATGTAACAAACAAGTCGCTGTTGAGAAACGGCAGAACAGATCGATTGCGCACGTACGAGTGTGTGCCTGCTTTTTTTACACAAAGAAAAAGCATCGTCAAAAAAGAAAGAAAGAAATTTCTAGAATGTTTTCATGTTTTTTTTATGAAAAATGCGCAATTTATAAATTAAAAAGGCTGTTTTACAATGGTATATAAAACCCTGAATATGATAAATGTCAAATCCAAATGAGGCAAGAAGTGACAAATATCATTTAAAGGGGGAGACCCACTTCATATAAATCTTTTTTGTTTACCGGTACTGAAAATCAGGGAAGAAGAAGAGAAAAGATGCACTCTTTTCTTTTCTCTGACTAGCAGAGATGTCTCTTTTTCTCTGCTCCCTCTGTTAAAAAATTTATATGAAGTGGGTCTCCCCCTTTAAAAAGAAAAAATAAATTTTTAACACATTTGTAATAATGAAGATAAAATTAGTTGTGGCCAATTTTAGTCACATTTAGAAATTTTAATTATATCTCTGATTTAATAAAAGTTAACCATTTTCAAAAAAATAGAAAATGAATGAAAGAAAAAAATTTTTGCTACGATCTGGTTTTACGAAAGTTCCATTTTTCTTCTTCTGCGCATGTACGAATGTGCTATTTGCCTTTTACTTTTTTTTCTCCGAGAACGCGTTTTAAATAGCAAACCATATATAACAAACAGAGGCACATTTTCAATTATACACATACATTCTGTGATATTTTAAAGATATGGCTTTTTATTTAAGATAGATTTTTTGAAACGAATTAAATAAAGATGCATCTAATTATTGTCGGCCATTTTGTCGCGGTTTTTGTGATCAAAAACCACGATCTTTCTAAAAACACCATTTCTTCATCCAACTGTCTGGATGAGTCATGGAAAAGAGGAGCAATCACTTGCTTTTCATTCTCTCTTTTACATTTTCTTTATTCTTTTATTTTTCCAAACTCGCTGTCGGCCGACTAGCTCTTGTAAAATGGGAATGTACCAAATATATTTGTATCATACAATTTACAAAACACTTGATTAATCTTTTCCGATGTGGCAGATAAGGGAATCTCCTGTGTTTCAAGATTTAACAAAAGGGATACTTTTGAAAAATGAATATGCAAATTTTTGACATTTTAATTTTCGTTCGATAAAAAATGTCTCAAAAAATTTTTGTCGTCTTTTTTTCATTGTCATCGATTTCGACAAAAATGAATTGCTGCAAATTTTTGCTGATTTTTACTACTGTATTTTTTGGAACTTTCGGACAACGCTTAGAGCCAAATTTGGTAAACAAAAGTATTGTGGATGGAAAAGGCGAACTGGATAATTATGGTTTTGATTCTCATGATAATCTTGCTTCCGATAATGATATTAATGATGATGAAGAAAATAATGTTGTTGTTTTGAAGGAAAGTGGTGAAAAAGTTGATATTGAGCTGTTGGATGGTGAACTTAAATTTCAATTTTGTACCAAAGGATGTATTTATCAGCGGTAAGCAGTTTCAGTTTTTCTTAACTTTTGTTTATTTTATGGTTTTAGTGTATCTGTTTGTTATGATGCTGCCATGGGTAAATACAATAACCGTGCAAATGGAGAATGTGGATTACCAGGTCGATGTGAATTTCTTGCTGGTACTAAACGTGCACATGGATTAAATATGTTATGGTTTATGGTCGAGATTCCAGCAGTATCATTTAATGACAAAACATGTGGATATGCACCGATGAAATTTCCATCAACTACTGTGGAAGTATCAAATGACTGGTTTTTTGGCATATATTCTTGTGATCCATTAATGCATGATACAAATGTTGTAACGTTATATGTTCGAGAAGCATCAGAATATTGTCCTCTCAAAGTTGTAAATTTTTTTCAATTATTTTGTTATAATTAAAAAATGACTTTTTTTAAGATTGGTGCAAAACGATGGTATCCACCAACTCCAGAAATATTAAATGTAACAACTCTAATGTCATTACCTGAATCTACTGAATCTCCCAAAGATGATGATAACAATCAAGGAGTATGGATTGCAGTTGGAATTATTGGTGGAATTCTGATTTTAGCTATTTTGGCTGGTTTAGGGTATGTTTTTGTTTAATGTAAAACTGGTGTTCCGGAGATTTGTATATTAATCACAGGAGCAGAAGTATTTGTATTAAGCCGGAGCTTAGTGTTGTGTTGTGTAGAAGAGAGAGAGAAGAAAGAGAAGACGTATATTTATTACAGAGAATAAAGTATAAGAATGATTACAAATAAAGGGACAAACAAAGTATTTATAGACAAAAAGAATAATTTGCATGTATTAAGAGAAAATGAAGAGAAATCGCGGTTTCTCCGCGACAACTGGGACATCAGCAGGGTGGGGTGCCAAGAGCATGTGCCACTATTGAAATCATAAAAATCCTTTGACCTTTTACCGTTATTGGCAAAAGATCAAAGGAGTGCCTTTTGAAATAGGTTTTGCCCTTTCGGAAATAAAGTGCTGTTGCAGTTCATGGTGTAAAATGGAAATAAATATCAATTAATATTTTAGATACTTGTTTTATCGAATTCGAAAACAAAAGAAAGATGCTGCAAAAAATATTCCAACAATGCCTCCGAAAATTATTGATGCACCACCAATGCCTGTTTTGAAGCAAGAAGAAGAACCTGTAAAAACTGCAACGAAAGAACCACCAAAAATTGAAACGAAAGAAACTAAAATGGTCAAAGATAAATTAATGAAGACAAAAGAACAGAAGGAAATTGTTGCCGAAACTGCTGCTGCTGCACCAAAACCAAATTTAATTAAAGAAAAAACAAATGATCAAAAAAGTGTTGCTCCAGTTGCTCCAGCAAAACAAAGAAAAGTTGAACAAATTCAAAAAGAAACTCCATCAAATGAAAAGATTGCAAATAATCCAGTTATCAAAGATACCGTACCAAATCAAAAAAGCAGCCCAATTGCCTCTGTTTTGGATAAACGACCAGTTGCAATTCATCCGAAAAAACCATATGTTCCAATTTACAAAAGTTACTCAAAATCACGTCAAACCGATTCTCTTTCTGAAAATGAAAAATAAGAAAAAATAATGTGGATTGGTTAATTTTGTGTTTTAATAATTGTAATCAATAAAGAATGTTTTAAGGAAGAAACAATTTTGTAAAAATGAACGAAACTTTTTTTGTCTTTCTTTGACAACCCAAAAAACTAACAATCAGGATGATTTCGTGAAAGGAAATCTATTCAAATTTTTTATAACTCCACATTTTTATTATTTGCAATTGGCTTTAATATATTAAAATTAATAAAATTATAAAAATATCTAAATGTTTCTTCTTTCTGAATACATGGTTCTGATTTTCAGCAAATATTTAAAAAGTAATTTTCTTTTGGGGCCTAATAAAAATGGATAAACAAATGACTACTTTATTGAAAAAATTCAATTTTAAAACAAAGATTTCATATTTCAACATGGCATAAACAAATTTTGAAAAAAAAAGTAAAATAAATGATCAAAAAGCATGTATTTTAACAATGATAACGGCTTCGCAAATTTTCAAGTTTTACATAATTTTGTCCGTAGTATTTGATCATACGATTTGGAACTTTCGATTCAATGATAGTATCAATAAGTTGATCAAGTTGAGTTTTATATGCTCCAAAAATTTTGCAGCCGAACCAAATCCAAATTTTGAGATTTTTGTGATCCTTAAAATTGAAGATAAAATAATTTCAAGGAAAAAAGTCAGGATTACCTTGATAAAAGCAGCAAGATCTTCAACGGGAAAAACAGAAGGGGTTTCTTCCAAACAAAAGAATTTAAGACTTGAAAAATTTGAAAGCATTGAAATATTCTTGAGAGTCTTTGCATTCGCAGTACAAAGAGCTTTTTCATTAAAGGTACTAAAGATATTTAAATTATCTTCGACAAAAAAATAATATGAAACGTACTAATGAAATTTTTCAATCTTTGGCAATGATCCAAAAATTTCTTCAAGCATTGCAACACTTCTTTCATCATTCCGCATGACAGAAACATACACAAAATGAAGAATCTTTACCGATGAAGCCAAAAGCTTTAAATCATCAAGTGTAATCTTTTGAGAATCGAGTACAAGTTCAATAATATCAGATCGATATAATTTTTGACAAATTGATGCTGCAATATCTGTTGCTACATATTCAGATACATCAAGCTCTCGAGTAATCCAAAGTTTGCATATATTCTTTCTACCCCCGCAAGCAAGATTTTCACCATTGCAAGGTTTGAGTGAACATAAAGCTGCTTTATGTAGACCATAAACACATTCTCTAATTAAAATAGGATTGGTCTCAAAGAAAAATTTACAACTTTGAGCCATTTTAAGATAGCACTTGGGGGATGATGGATACATTGCGACATAACAGATCAAAGGATCCGGGAAGGTGAAATCTTGCTTCATTGCAGGACCACTCCGCCATGAAAATTTTGTATTAGCTGCTGCTTCAGCAATAGGATTTTGAGCTGCTGAACCCAAAGTTTTATCCATTACAATATCCATTCTTTAAGTAGACTAAAGCCCTAAATATGTATGAATTAAAAAAATTAATGCTTCAAAAATTTCAAAAAAAGCATTCAAAAAACAAAAATTTAGAAATCGGTTATCAAAAACACGGAACGTCTTTCACAAAATTGCGTAATACTAAAAATATAAATTAAGTTTCATATTATACAAAATTTCAAAAAGTCAAATATTTTATTTAAACCATCTCCAAGAATCCTATGTAATCATTTTTTTAGGGCAAATTGTATCGATTTGTATCATTTTTTACGAATTAAGCATATTTTTTAACCCCAAAAATATTATAAATCTAAAAATATCTAAGCTGAAAAAGAAAATAGCTTTATTTGCGAAAAAATATTTCTTTATAGAAAAAAGTGTAACAAAAAACAGTGTTGTTGCGAAAAAGCAGAACAGATCGAATGCGCATGTACGAGTGTGTGCCTGCCTTTTTTACACAAAGAAAAATAATCGTCAAAAAAGGAAAAAAGTTCTAGAATGTTCGACGTTTTTAAGAAAAATGCGCAGTTCACAAAATGGTTATTTTGCGATGTTATGTAAAACCCTGAATATCAATTAATATCAAATTCAAAATGTGGCAGTAAACAATTGATCACATTTAAAATAAAAGCAGATTTTTAACTCAGATACAACTGCTATAACCTATAATAAGGGATCGTTCAAATATGACGTCATGGGGGAGGGGCTAATTATCGTGCGGCCTTTGATGTGCGGCAAAAAATGTCTTTGATGTATAAAGGTACGTTAGATTTTCGGATGACTTCATCTCTAAACGATCCCTAGGGCAAAAGTAGTTATGACCATTTATAATAACATTTTATCATATGAATCATATCTGTGTTTAAAAAAAAACTTAGAAGAAATATTTTAAAAAAATCGAATGAATAAAGTTTGGTCCGATCGGGTGTTGCGAAAGTTCAGTTTTCCTGCGCATACTTGAGCTACTTGCCAGGGGGGGGGGGGGAAGGGGGAATTTCCCCCCCCCCCCCCTCTCAGGCGAAAGTCGAAAAAAATTCGACGTAAGCTATACGTTGATTTTTCCAGATTTTTTCGATTTTTTGGCAAAATGTGACGAATGACAAAGTTCCACAGGTAGCTATACGTCGATTTTTCGGTTTTCCCCCTCCTCAATTTCCCCCAAGTTGCGGCGCTGACCATATGTAAGAGACAAACTGTTATAATTGTAAAAGTAAAAGTTTGTTTATTTAAGGTCAATTGTTGAAATGAATTAATTAAAGATGCACCAAATTATTGTCGGTCATTTAATTATTCTTCTCCGATGTGCCATGGCAGATAAGGAAAGCTGATGTGTTACGAGATTTAACAAAAAAATTCTTTTGAAAAATGAATATGCAAATTTTTGACATTTTAATTCTTCTTCGAAAAAAATGTCTCAAATAATTTTTTGTTGTCATTTTTGTTTGTCGTCGATTTCATCAAAAAATGAATTGGTGCGAAATTTTGCTGATTTTTATTACTGTATTTTCTGGAACTTTTGGACAACGTGCTGAACGACATTTGATAAATGAAAGTATTGTGGATGGAAAAGTTCAAACGAATAATTATGGTTTTGATTCTGGTAATAATCTTGCTTCTGATGATGATGATGATGAAGAAAATAATGTTGTTGTTTTGAAGGAAAGTGGTGAAAAAGTTGATATTGAGCTGTTGGATGGTAAACTTGAATTTCAATTTTGTTCTAAAGGATGTTTGTATCAACGGTAAGAAATTATTATAAATTTTTATAACTGTTGTCAGTGTTTTTGTTCTTTAAAACCGCGGGATAAAAATTGCGTTAAAAATGACGGACCATGGGAAAAGGGTAAAGCTAAAATGTCATCCTGCTATGATGTTGTCAGTAAAATGCTTTGATCTTTGGTCACAGGAGGAGAAAAAAAGTCAAATCACAGATTTTTGGCCACACGATTTTTAGACAATTCCTTACCATCGCCGCCAGCGGTGTTCTTTGATCTTCAGCAAACCTTTTTACGCCGTGGAAACACTGTTGTTTATATTTAATTCTCACTAATTTTTAGTGTATCTGTTTGTTATGATGCTGCTATGGGGAAATACAATAACCGTGCAAATGGTGAATGTGGATTACCAGGTCGATGTGAATTTCTTGCTGGTATTAGATTTGAATATGGAGAAAATCTGTTATGGTTTATGGTCAAAACTACACGTAATTCTTTAAAAACAACACATTTTAGATTCATATTTTTCATTTTAGAAAAAACTTTTGATGATAAAACATGCGCATACGTAACGATGAAATTTCCATCAACTAAAGTGGATTTATCAACTGATGTATTTGGCATAAACTTATTTTCTTGTGATCCATTAAAGCATGATACAAATGTGGTAACATTATATGTTCGAGAAGCATCTGAAAATTGTCCTCTTAGAGTTGTAAGTTTTTTACTGATCTTAAATCCTAATTACATAACTTTAATTACAGATTGGTGCAAAGCGATGGTATCCTCCAACTCCAGCAATATCAAATGTAACAGTTTTAACGCCTTCTGTATCCAGTAAATCTTCCGAAGATGATGACACTCAAGCATTATGGATTACTGTGGGAATTATTGGTGGAATTCTGGTTTTAGCTATTTTGGTTGGTTTAGGGTATGTCTTTCTTTGAAGTAAAACAAGGGTGTCAACAGGGTAAAATGGATATGAAGCCTCTCTCAAATTCTTTGATCTTTTACCGCTATCGGCAAAAGAACAAAGGAGTGCCTCTTGATATAGGTTTTGTCCTCTCAGCAATAAAGTGCTGTTGCGGTAAAATGTAAATAAATATTGATTGATATTTTAGATACTTGTTTTATCGAATTCGAAAACAAAAGAAAGATGCAGCAAACAATATTCCAGCAAAGCCTCCAAAAATTATTAATGCACCACTAATGTCTGTTTTGAAGAAAGAAGAAGAACCTGTAAAAACTGCTACAAAAGAACCAACAAAAATTGAAACGAAAGAAACTAAAATGATCAAAGATAAATCAATGAAAACAAAAGAAAAGAAGGAAACTGTTGTAGAAGCTGCTGCTGCACCAAAACCAAATCAGAACAAAGAAGAAACAAAAAATCAAAAAAATGTTGCTCAAGTTGCTCCAGCAAAACAAAGAAAAGTTGAACAAATTCAAAAAGAAACTCCATCAAATGAAAAGATTGCAAATAATCCAGTTATCAAAGATACCGTAACAAAACAATCAAATGTTCAAAAAAGCAGCCCAATTGCCTCTGTTTTGGATAAACGACCAGTTGCAATTCATCCGAAAAAACCATATGTTCCAATTTACAAAAGTTACTCAAAATCATGTCATACCGATTCTCTTTCTGAAAATGAAAAATGAAAAAATATTGTATGTTGCTTAATTTTGTGTTTTAATAATTGTAATCGATAAAGGATTTTTCAAAGAAAATACAACTAAAAAGTACCGTAACCTTGATGACAAGAAAGTTCGCGGAGGTGAAAGAAATTGAAGATTAGGAACTTTTACTTTTTTTAACTTTTCTAACACTAGAAAAAGCGAAAGTTCCTGATTTTCAATATGTTTCAGCTTCTTTAAAGTTTTAACTCTGAGAAATCCGTTGTTTTTTTTTATTTGCATTTAGTACAGTAAATTTCTTTTTGGATCTGTTTTTATTATTTTTAGTCCGTCATTTATTAAGCAGAACTCGTCCAAAGTTCTTTCTTATCATTAGTAGAAAAATTTGTATCAAAAAAAGGTAAAGAGGCAGTGGTATAGGTAAAATTATTCCAAAGTTTTAAAAAAAAGGTTAACGAAATCGATTGATTGATGGCCATGGTTGGGGATGTTAAAGATCTTCTTCTTCTTAATTAGCATAAATTGCAACTTCTTCCACAGAAAGATCGTTTTTGAGCAGTTGAATAGAAAGTACTTGTGCAGAAGCCATTACTAACCCAAGCAGCACAATTTGCATTTGTATTTGCACAGGTTGAACTTGCAGTTGTTGCAGTACCAGAACATCGACCACATGTTCGAGGGCATCGCTGGGTCATTAATGTAAGGTAAATAGAATTATTACAAAGTCCAGAATTTGCTGCACAATTTGTTGCAAGATCTAAACATGTTGAAGTTGCAGATGTTGTAGCTGTGACAGATGTGGTGGAACAGAATAGACAAGTTCTAGCACAGTTTGTACGCATGTAGCTATTGAAATTGATATCATTGCACAATGCTCGCATATTTAAGCATCCAGTATTGACATCTCTGCAGGTTGCATTTGCATTTGTACAAAGTCCACATGTTCCAGGACAATATTGTTGCATGACAGTTGTCCAACTTGCATCTCGACAATATCGAACATTTGCGGTACAATTAATTGGAGAAACTGGATCATCTCCACAACTGAAGGCAGCAGTTTCACAACATAGCCCACAAGTGTTAGCACATTCAAGTGCAAATTCCTCCAATGCCGGATCAACACATTTTGGATCTCGAAGAACTGTTGCAGATAGAGCAGCAGAGAAAATTGCTCGGCATGAAGCAGAATCTCGTTCATCTGCACAAGCAGTGGCATTTGGACTTAATGTGGAGGGATTTTGTAAGCATGATTGCGGGGAAATGGCATTTGAAAATCCAAGTGAAACAAATACAACCAAACAGGCAAGGAATGCTGGGGAAGAAGATTTTTGACTCATCATTTTTTGTTACCTAAAAATTTGCATATTATTAGCAAAAAGTAATTTTAATTCTAAATCAGGGACACCGCACGGGGCATCAAAGAAACATGCCCTCCAAAATCACAAAATCCTTTGATCTTTTACCGCCATCGGCAAAAGATCAAAGGCGGCCCCCTTCGAAAGGTTTCTACCCCCCTCCGAAATGAAATGCTTCTGATGTCCTTGATTCTCAAGAATGATAAAAATTTGAAAAAATCTCTACTTTATATACCCCAAATGTTCGTATCATTAAACATCTAAATTAAATAACATGTCCTATACAAGCCCATGCATATCCAACTGAATAAACATGTTTATTTCCTTGTTTTACACAAAAAACATGCATATATTTGTTCAACAGCAATTTATACTTAATGTCCTAATATTTTTGCTTATACAACAGTTGAATCAACATTTGTTTTCTTATTTTTACATTTTTTGTACAGTTCTTTGTTGTACCATTTGATAATCATCTAACATGTAGAACAAAGAAATTATTACTAAATGTTTGTTTGGTTAGATGTTTGTCCTTGTAAGTGAAACAGCAAGAAAAGACATATTTCTTTTTTTCCATTTATAATTTTTTAAAAGAAAAAGCTTTATTTCAATAAACAATAAAAATATTCATGTTGAATCTAAGAAGCTTTAATTATGCTGACTTCTAGAGGCGTTTCAACCATTTCCTCTGTAATAAAAAATTGTAAAATTTAATTATTTAACATTTTAAAATGTTGAAGATGATTTAATTTAAGCTTAAGAATTATTCAAATTTTTAGACTTTTTAGGTAACACAGTTTCATAAACTGAGAAAGCAGGAAATTTCGTCCACTTTTTCCATCAGCCGAGAAATGAACACCTTTTTTGATTACCAAAAAACTAGCAAAAATTCGTGTTTAAAAAATATTACTATTTTGGGAATCTTCATTTTTCTAATACATTTACATAAAAACAACGGTAAGCAAAATAAAAAATAATAAAACTTATATCAATGAGAAATTGGAGGGTATTTGGAAATTTTTTGGGAGACAACTGCTAAATTTCTTTTAAGGTCTTCTTTTTCTTTCAAAAGTTTTTCGTTTTCTTTTTGATGAAAATTTATGTGAGCAATCATGGAATTATCGTACAAAGTTTTAATTTGGGAAATTGCTTGAGTATCAAATTTGAAGGTTCGAAAAAGTTCGAGAAGAATGGGTTCTGAAAATTGTTAACTGAATCAATGGAAGAAACAATGAAAAATTTGCATAATGAATTATCCAGATAGGACGTCAACAAAAATCCTAATTTTTTGATTGAATTTTTCCATTAGAGGTTATCATTTGATCTTTGCCGCTTTTAAGGTGAGCATCAGATTTTGGCTTAAATCCACCTTCAAAACTGCTGACGTCAGATCTGGATAATCCCTTTAAAATTGGATATACTGTAGCCTTACCAAATCCATTCATGTCCCTTTCTTCAACATTATCTTCAGGATTTAGAACATCTTCTTCAACCACCCAAATTGGACTTTCATTCTCGCCGTCTTTAATCTGTGAAGGATTATCATCCAACATTAAAATCTCTCGAAGAGTATCCAAAATTTGAATATCTTGTTGCCCATAAACAACTGAAATATAGCTTCTCCAATTTTTTGAACAAAATCCCCAATCCACAATTTCGGAAGAATTTTCAGCATCAGGAAAATTATGAAAATGTCGAACAAAATCAGTCGGATAAAAAAGTTGAAAACATTTAGCACATTCAATTCGCTTTGAATCTTTTGGAAGCTCGAAATAAAAATTTGCATAAACGGTTTCATTACTACAAAAACAATCATGCCGAATTTTAATGGAGTCCAATTTGCCCCGAAGGGATGAAAGAAGTTTTTGCTTTTTTCCAATTAAATTTGAAATCATTCCAAGAAGTTTTTCGGCATCCGAAAATCGAATAAAATGTAATTCTGGAATTTCGTTTTGGGATGAATTTAAAGCTTCAAAATAGTGTTCTTGATTTGGGGATACTGTAAGAGTGATTTTTAAACGAAAAAGTAGGGTTTCAATATGCTGATTTGTAACAGCTGAAAATAATTCTTTGATGTAAGTTTGAATTTCATGAAAAAATAATTGATCAATGCCATCAAGATGGATGCCAGAAATTACAGTATCACAAAATTCGAACTTCTGAACTGATTGAAAATTGAAGGCTTCAGAAACTGATTCAGTAATTGCTGGGATTTCGTCGATAGTTGAAGAAAGTTTTGTTAAATCAACAAATTCAGCCATTATTTAGTGTGCCAAATAAATAGATAATAAGGGAAAGATGAAGGCATTGGGATGAATTTGTTTACTCATAAAAATTTGAAAAAGTGAGCAACTTTTTCTCAGGGTTCTTCTTGGCCTATAACTTGTATCTATCTATGGTAAACAAGTTTGCACGTAATTGATTAACCATTATTTAACCAATAATCTTCTCTTCTTATAGAAAAAGACAAGAATTTTAAGAATTTTCCAGCAACAATTTTTTTAGTTTGTTCAACTTTGACAAAAACCAAAACAAATTTTCAAATATATTCAAGAATACTGTAAAAGATTTATTTTCATATCCGATATCAAGGGTTTAAAATGTTTTAAACACCTCCACAGATTCTTCTGATTTTATCCTTTGATGTTTGCCGCTTTTATGATGTCTTCAGATTTTGCCTATTAATTCGTAAACCGCTTCCACCCCTTAAAACTACCGAAGCCACATATGCAGAATCCCTAATTTAACAATTTCCTGGGAAAGAATTTTTATTAATGAATTTTCGATACTTTTTCAGTGATAGATTTTTGTATTTGCTCGAGTTTACTTTAAAAACCAAAACAATTTATTCTAAAAAACTACAGTAACAAAACTTGTATTTAAACATGTACGGTAGTTGTATCATCAAAATCGTCTTCAACTTCATCAACGAAATGAACACTTCTTTTTGGGGATGAAAGAGTTCCAGAACGTTCTTTATTTGTTTCATTTAAAGAAGTTTGTCGGGCATGATTTGTTGATGTAGAGGTTACGGTAGAAATTGCAATTTCAGAAGTTTGTCGATTAAATCGAGGATTTGATGCAAGTCGAGACGATAAAATTGGTAGAGGAGTCTGAAAATATAAAATAAGCTGTATTTTTTATGAAGTGATGTAATTTTTTGGGGAGTCAAAAGTATAGAACTTGTTTGAAAAAAGTACAAGATTGTCATTGTCGCGGGTTCGAGCCCCGCATCGGGCTAATATTTTTTTATTTTTTTTTCATTTATGTTAACGCAGCTTCAGAAGTATAAAGAAAAAGATTCTTTTTTTACCACTTTTGAAAAATTTCACTTTTTTGATTTTTTACGGACACGTATAATTTAATAGTGTTCTTTTTTTGCGCTAAATTATATGTTCAGTCTCTCTGACTATCGCTTTTTACATCTTCACTCAAAAGCAAGCTTTCTTTTGATTGAAGAAGCAAAAAAAAGAAGCAAGCACCTAATAAAAAAACTAAATGACTGCGTCCAAATGTTCCTTTTTTTCATCACCTCTTTTTACTTTCTCTTCATGTACCAAAAAAAGGGAATCCCTTTCGCCTCCCTAATGGTCTAGTGGTTAGGATTTCTGGTTTTCACCCAGGCGGCCGGGGTTCGATTCCCCGTTAGGGAAGTTTATCTTTTTTCAAAAAAATATTGTTTTCGAAAAAAGATAAGCTTTTTGGAATATCTTTTTATTAAAAAAATTCTTTTCCCGATTTTTTCTAGCAGTTTTGATTTTTTTGACTTCCGACAAAAACCAGAAATGAAAAATAAAAATTACCAAAAAATCTTGATCATCTGATAAAACTGTTAATCGTCGAGGATTGATTATTTCAGTTCCCATTAATCGATTCATCAACGTCTTAAATTTCCAATATCCTTTTGTATTACTCATTGTTTGAATATCGATGGCAAAAAGGATTGGATAAAGGATTGGCACATTTCGATCAGAATATTCAACATCCGAAAAAACTCGAACCAAAACTTTGTCACGAAAATGGATAAGAAATTTTTTTCGTAATTGAATGTTTGAGTTGTACTTCTAAAAAAATTTGGGTTTATCCTCACTTGCCCAACTTTTATCACACAGCTGTGCGAAACTTTGCGCACTTGCCCAACTTTTTTCAATGACACAATGCCAACTGTGTGGAAAAATGTTTTTTGTTGATCATTTTTTGGCTATTAATAATATTAATTTTTTTAGGTTTATATTTTACAAGAAAAAGAAGGAATCTTAGATTTAAGACTTGTAGTTTGGTTAAAAATTTTGACAGAAACTAATAATCAAATCTTCCCTCTGATTCTACTGACATAAAGTAGTAATCCCATCCAAAAACTTCAATGAGTTTTGTTTTGATAGAATTGATAAAAAAACCTTTTTGTTAAAACAGTTGAATTCTAACCAAACCACTTAATTGCGAATGGAAGCAGACATTAGATTATAGTAAACGTTCATAGGAAAAGGTTAATTTCCCTTTTCAATTCTTGTAAACTTATTCAGCAAAACATGGCATCAATAACTAGAAAAAAAAATTGTAATGTAGGATAGAAAAAAGAATAACGTTGTTGTAATTTTTGAAAGCCATAAAACTGTAAAAGCATTGTCACTTTTTTCAAAATTGATGCATTTCGCAAAACTGTTAAACATTTGGATAATTTAATCAGTATATGCTTTAATACTTCTTGTTAGAGTATTTCTTCAGCAAATCACTGTACTGTTTATTATTTTTAAAAAAGTAAAATTAAAGAACAATTGCAACGAATTCTACTATCCCCATTACTGTAACACTCTATCGATACTTATAAATTATTAATTTAATGAGTATTTGGTTACTGTTCGGTTCTACTCTCGGGTCGGGGTTAAATTCTTAGATCACTTTCTTTTCCTTTTAAAAATATTAAAATGCTTAACATATGCTAGAGGTTAATTCTAACATTTTCTTTCAACTTTAGCAAAACCTAAAAATGGTATATTTGGAGAGATATAACATTTGATTTGCGAGCATATTTGCACTTGGACCCTAATTATTTAAATTGAAATTATTGTAAAAATCTACCCTCTCTTCAATAACTCTGCAAATTGAAGTTATTGTAAAAATTACTATTTTTTAAAGTTTAATTAATTAAAAAAACAACCGTATAACACAAAAAAGAAGCTGTGTGAAGAAAAACATTTTTCCACACAGTTGGCATTGTGTCATTGAAAAAAGTTGGGCAAGTGCGCAAAGTTTCGCACAGCTGTGTGATAAAAGTTGGGCAAGTGCGACTAAGCCAAAATTTGCATATTATTTTTAAGTAATAAAAAAGTTGTACTTTTTAGGTCTTAAAAGAAATCGCATTAGTAACAAAAAATTTGCATAAACTGACTTCAAGCGAATAGACCATTCCAAAGAAATCAGGTAAAATATGCAAATATACATTTTCCCATAAATCAATAAAAAGATCAACGCAGTCTTCATCAAGGATCCCATCAAGCTCTTCCCGGGGGCATTGAAAATGTTTACAAGCATTGTTTTCAAGGGTTGAAGCAATTACTCCATTCTAAAAACATTAAAATTGGTTATTGATCAACAAAAAAGTTAGACATAGCAGCAGCAAAAAAAGCATGAATAAAAAAAGTGTAACCTCAGTAAACAAAAAATCAATTAAATTTAGGCGAGTTGCAGCATCCATTGCTTCAATGGAAGTTGAGATTTTATGTCGGCTTTCATGATTATGAATTGTTCCTTGCAAAGCAGCAAGAATCTCAATTTGGCATCTGTAAATGGCACTTTTTAGTCATGGGTTTTTGTAGTTTCAGCAAAAGTTAATCGGATAAAATTTATCAAAAATTACGTCTACAACTTTGGACTTTTTTATTGATCGTGATAGGGCACAATACTTAAAAATTCACGATAAACAATGCTCCAGAATCCGTGAATTTAGAAAAAAATATTCAAAGGGATTATTCAAATCTGACAAATTTTAAAAGCTCCCTTTGTCACATATTTCCCTTTGATGTTTGCCTCTATTAAAATGAGCATTAGATTTTGGCTTACTTTCTCCCACCCTCAAAACTGCTGACATTAAATTAGCATAATCCCTAATTTAGCCAAAATCAAACAAACCTACGTCCAATTAAAATCCCAAGATTTTGTGCTTGTACTTGGAGTTGTTGGGGCCGCAAAATTTGGAAACCGCATTTCTGATGTTTTTCTTGGAGGTGGGGTATTGGTTTGTTGGGAATAAGCTAAAAGTGAACAATATTTAAATCAAAACTTTTCAACGCTAAAAATAACCATACATAAACTTGCAGGATGCCCAAACATTTTTGAATATAAATTTTTTTAGAAAAAACCAATAAAAATTTTCTATATTTTAGATACTTCAAAGTACCGACAACAACCAAAAGAAAAATGTATAAAAAAAATTTTGTGCAACAAAATATTGAAAGCACTAAGAAAGTCGATTAAAGTAAAAAGAATCTTTTTTATCAACATCAAAAAAGAAAAAGGAAATTGTGATAAGAAAAAAAAAAAAGAAGAGAAAAAAGTTGCAAACAATAAAGAAAGAAATAAATTTTAGACGTTTGCTGAAAAATGCTAAAAATAATCTAACGATATTTTTTGCTTTCGAACATAAGTGAATCGAATGCAACGACAGTTTAAAATCACAAACAAGGTTGTTTTAAACTTAACAAAGATAAAAATTTTGAGGAATAATTGGTTGTTCTTAAAGTTTTAAAATCTCCGTATTTGCTTCAGATATCAAACTTTGGATTGTAAGTAGGAAGTTTCTGTCATCTTTGCCAATTGTTTCTACAGAATCTTCAATATTGCATAATAACAGAACCAATAATAACACAAATGTAAATTTACACTCAAATATTTGACAGTAAAAAAATGGTATATTTTGAGATACGGTAACAAAAACAATACAATTATTCAAAATAGCTTTACTGAATATAACATAAAGTATCAGCATATAAAACAGCCAATACGTATACTACAAGATTATAAAGATCAGAATTCATATAATCTAGCGACATGATAATTTTGAATTTACAATTCATAAAATTTCCCAATTTCAGCATTAAAAGGAGCGGACGGTTTGATACTTTTTTGTTTTTCTAACATTTTTTTCGTTTGAATTTTCCTGACGATCAGGCAAAAGAACAAAAGAAAAAGACACTGATCGCCATGAAAATTCAACGAATTTTTTCGAAAAGAAATAAAAAAGTATCAAACCGCGCGCCTCCTTTAAATTCAGCAGAAGCATCAAAATCAAAATAAAAGTGAATTTCTGTACCCATAAATTTCTACAAAATTACGGTAATAGTAATAAGAATGACTGAAAATTGTACTTACAGTAATAACAAAATCAGAGATTTCTTGAATGCTAAAAATACTAGGAACTTAATACAAATCAAAATATTTAAGATTTGAAAGCTCCAAGTAAGCTTCATTAGTCATGTGTTGAATTAAATAAAACTGTAATTTTTGACTTCTAAAGAAAAGTGAAAAACAATCAAAAATGTTTTTCCTTTTTAATGAATGAAGTTTAATATTTTTCAAAAAAAAGTTGTTCAAATTGAATTTTTGCCCAATTGATGCACTAAACTTTTTTGAGCACTTCAATCGAAAATAAAAACTGCACTTTCGTGTTTCTGAAACTCATTAATTTACGGATTTTTATACTTATTTTCAATTTCATTAAACAGTTATTAATGTCTAATGGAATTAATTACAGATTTGAAAAGATGGATGAGTTGAAAACTTTCCTGATAGTTGAAACTACAATTTTCGAAGCTTGTGTCATGCATGTTTTGCATTTTTCACATTTTTATCAAACGTTAAAGACTTTTTAAAACAAAAAATTTTTGAATATTTTATTATGATAAAAGTAATTCAACAAATGCGGATAAAAATGGAAGCATTTTTTCCACATTTTGTTAAACATAATTTTGCTGCTGCTTTGCAAAACAAGTACTTACAAATGAAAAGTTTGTACTGAAATAAAGCGAGAATAAACTTCCCCGATATTACAAAAATTATATTTCATTTGTTAATCATAGCTTGCTAAACAATAACTACAAAAAAAATTAAAATACAGATATGTTCAAGCTTAACATATTTGAATTGAAATTAATTACAAAAAAGGACGACTGACCATTTTTTACGAGCTACAAAATTAGTATAATTTACATGAACATTTCTTTTTTGCTCTTAAAAAAGTTACATGACTGAACACTGATTATTTTTCTTTTCAAGAGGCAAATTCAAATAATATGAATAATATGCAGCTCCGACTGCAACAACTTCATCAAGATTTTGTTCACGAATATGCTCAGAATTTGGAAACATATCTTGAAGTAATTTTGGAATCATTGGCATTCGACTTCCACCTCCAACATGAAGAACTTTCTTTATTTCATTATTTCCGATGTTAATCTTTTCCAAAGCTGTTTGAATATGTTCACGGATTCGGGAAAGTAATTCAATCGACATTACTTCGAATTCATTTCGTGTAATCGAAATATTTTCTTCAATTGCAGGATTCATAGTGTCAACTTCAAAACTAAAAAGGACGTATTTTAAAAGTTGTTTAAAATATCTACGTTTAAATATTACTTGTCTTTATCCAAACCAGATAAATTTTCTTTGATTTTTTGGCATTCTTGCATTAATTTGTATTTCTTGCCTCCAAATACTTCAATTCCATAATCATTTTCTAATTTTTTTTCGAAAAAGGTCATTAGGAGATTATCGAAATCCCGTCCACCCAAATTTGAATCACCATTATTACAAATAATTTTCAACTGATTTTTTTGGATTTTAAAAATACAAATGTCCAAAGTTCCCCCACCGAGATCAAAAAGTAACATATTTGAATTTTCAGGAATTGGTCGATCTATAAAATATGCAAATGAAGCAGCGACAGGCTCTGGACGCAGATGAACCATCTTCCAACCTGCAATTTTTGCAGCTTTACAAGTTGCAGCCTTTTGTTGGTGATCGAATGCGGCAGGGACTGTAATCACAACTTCGGATAATTCTTTTCCTTGAAATTCTTCTGATTTTTGTTTTATATGTTTTAATAAAACTGCAGAAACTTCTTCTGGACGTTTTAATATTACTTCTTCAACTTTTGAAATTTTTATTAAACAATTGTGTTCTTCATCAAATTCAAGGGTAAACGGCCAACTTTTTTCAACTCTTATTTTGTCGTAGTTCTTTCCAATTAATCTCTTCACGTCAAAGACAGTTGAGTTTACAAAATTTCTTAATCTATCAACAACAAGTTGTCCGCATTTTTCTTCTTCTTCATCATATGCTACATATGATGGTAATAATCTCTGCCCAACATTGTCAAGTGCAACAGTTTCAATTCCATTTTTTCTGTTTACAGCTGCACAACATCGAGAAGTTCCAAGATCAATTCCAATGGCATCAATTTCATCATTATTAACTTGTAGTTTAGCAGGAAAATTAAAAGATGTTTCAGTGTTGAAATTAAAATTAGAGTTATCTGTAAATTTTACAGAGTATATCCCATTTTCATCAACCATAATTTTAATCAGGGTGTTTTCGAAATTTGGTAGCGGTAATTCTTCTTTTTCCGTATTCCATAAAAAAATATCATAATATACCTAAAATTTCTTGAATCAAGTAAGAAAAAGGAGTTAATCCCAACTAGTAAAATGTCGTTCTTTTTTGACGACTTAAATGGAACACTTTTGGTTATCGGTAAACCATCTCGTAACTTAATATCGAGTAATTTGTTATTATCAACCAATAAAGTTATTTTATCTGAGAACTGAAGTTCTGTTTTTAAATGAATAATTGCCGGATCGTTTCCCATAATTCGAGCTTTGAAAAGAGCACTTAAACTGAAGTCTTCACTGATAAAATATACATATTCAAAATCTAGGAAACGGTTTTTTATACGTTCAATATATAAAAAACCATCATAATTTACAATTTTTGGATTTACTTCACCATATTTTTTAGAATCCAAATTATGATCATAAACAGAAAACTTCTCTTTTATCTTTAAAATTCCGTTTTCTTTTTGCCACACAACTACATTTGAGCCGCAGCAGATCAAAATAACATTAGAATGTTGATGGTTGTATTTTGATTGTGAAAGTGCGGTGAAAAATTTTAATTCATCAAATCCAATTAGTTGAATTTGTTTAAATCCGTGTAACAAACCAAAATCAACAAATGCTTTGCGAAATTTATAAAAATAAGAATTTGAACAAATACAAGCACATCCAAACTCTCCATGAATTTTGGATCTTATTTCTTTAAACATATCATCTATTTTGTTGACATTATTTTTACGATTTACTGAAAAAATCAATAAATAAACATGTATACTTAAAAATGTAAGAAACACTATACCCTCAACTATACAGTGCTCCTCTTAAATTTAGAGCCACCCCAGAATATGCAGATATTGAGATTATGAGTAAAGATAAAAACATATGGATTTCAGATTCGGATTCAGCATGCCAAAAAACCTATAAACCCACAAAATTACCTAAAACGCCCTTCTGGTAATATTTCTACAGTAATAAATGTTAAAAATTGCTTGCTCTTAAATATAGAGCCACCTACAAAAAAATTTGCATACGGCATGATATGAAGAAACTGGCTATCAGGGGTTGTTAAACATGCTTATTTTAACCCATCTGTGAAGAAAAAATCAAAAAATCTTTATTGGCATCAATTTGGCACCATGTTGAAAATGGCATTTTTGCCATTTTTGGCACTTTTTGAGTGCCCGCAAAATGGCGAAGAAGCAAGTTTAACAAAAACTGTTAATACTATTTTGTAGACCTATATATTGCTAACAAATCCCCAAAGTTTCATAGCTCAATCTTATCTAGTTTTCGTTAACCGTAATTTCAAAGTAACTGCAAAATGTGAAAAAACGAGGAATTTTGCTCAAAAAAGCTGAAAAATGGCTGAAGTGTAGATTTTCAAAATTATGGCTAACGAAAACTAGATAAGATGGAGCTGTGGAACTTTGGGGACTTATTAGCCACATATAGGACTACGAAATAGTATTAACAGTTTTTGTTAAACTTGCTTCTTCGCCATTTTGCGGGCACTCAAAAAGTGCCAAAAATGGCAAAAATGCCATTTTCAACATGGTGCCAAATTGATGCCAATAAAGATTTTTTGATTTTTTCTTCACAGATGGGTTAAAATAAGCATGTTTAACAACCCCTGATAGCCAGTTTCTTCATATCATGCCGTATGCAAATTTTTTTGTAGGTGGCTCTATATTTAAGAGCAAGCAATTTTTAACATTTATTACTGTAGAAATATTACCAGAAGGGCGTTTTAGGTAATTTTGTGGGTTTATAGGTTTTTTGGCATGCTGAATCCGAATCTGAAATCCATATGTTTTTATCTTTACTTATAATCTCAATATCTGCATATTCTGGGGTGGCTCTAAATTTAAGAGGAGCACTGTATCAAAATCATCAAATGCTTTTGTTACGGTATTATAAGTAGAAACTTTGCCATCCCACGGATTAATTCCAACATGAATAACCATTGTGTAAAAAATATTCAATCAATAAACAAAAAACACTTTTCAAATGAAGCAAAAATAGGTTATTTCCATCACCAAAAACAAAAAAAATTTGTAGAGATAACATTTAATCGATTTTGAGAGAGCAACTTTTTTTATGGAGAACAATAAAAATTATATTATTTATTTGTGCACTCTTTTTGATAACAAATATTGTCGAAGCAACATTGTTTAATTTGCAGAAAAAATGTCTTTTTTTACATCGGTCGCTTCAAAACGCTTATTCACAGCCTTAAAATATTTTGGTTTTAGTTTCAATAAAATCAATATTAAATTGAAGAAATACCCAAAATAATAAAAGAAAATGACCAATTAATTATAAAAATAGAAATTAGGATTCAGAACGGACATCTTAAACAATGGCTTATAGCATAGCTCCAAAAAATAATTTTATGTTTTTCCATCTTTTAGATATTCGTTCCACTTGTACTTCTCCACCTATTAAACCTGTGCATTTGAAAGATTTTCATTTTTTATACAGAAATTTTTGTATAATCTATTAATTTTTTTTATCAAAATGCAGTTTAGAAAGTTTGTTAAAAAAAGAAAAAAAGCGAAATAATTCAAGAAATGATTGTAGAAAATCTAATATCTGTAATTTTTTATTATTGAGAACCTTTTAATATTGCTCCATTTTTTCTGCAGATAATGTAAGAATAAATGATTTCTGCAGATAATGTAAGAATAAAATTTCAATACTGTCATATTGATACTATTAATAATAAGTTAACTTTTGAGATTATTTTATTTACGTTAAAATTTTTTAAACATTCAAAAAACAAAAGCCAAACCATGACTTCTTTTTTTCCTTTTTTGTGGTTTTGTCGATGCATTTTAAAAATGGAATAGAAATACAGTGCTCCTCTTAAATTTAGAGCCACCCCAGAATATGCAGATATTGAGATTATAAGTAAAGATAAAAACATATGGATTTCAGATTCGGATTCAGCATGCCAAAAAACCTATAAACCCACAAAATTACCTAAAACGCCCTTCTGGTAATATTTCTACAGTAATAAATGTTAAAAATTGCTTGCTCTTAAATATAGAGCCACCTACAAAAAAATTTGCATACGGCATGATATGAAGAAACTGGCTATCAGGGGTTGTTAAACATGCTTATTTTAACCCATCTGTGAAGAAAAAATCAAAAAATCTTTATTGGCATCAATTTGGCACCATGTTGAAAATGGCATTTTTGCCATTTTTGGCACTTTTTGAGTGCCCGCAAAATGGCGAAGAAGCAAGTTTAACAAAAACTGTTAATACTATTTCGTAGTCCTATATGTGGCTAATAAGTCCCCAAAGTTCCACAGCTCCATCTTATCTAGTTTTCGTTAGCCATAATTTTGAAAATCTACACTTCAGCCATTTTTCAGCTTTTTTGAGCAAAATTCCTCGTTTTTTCACATTTTGCAGTTACTTTGAAATTACGGTTAACGAAAACTAGATAAGATTGAGCTATGAAACTTTGGGGATTTGTTAGCAATATATAGGTCTACAAAATAGTATTAACAGTTTTTGTTAAACTTGCTTCTTCGCCATTTTGCGGGCACTCAAAAAGTGCCAAAAATGGCAAAAATGCCATTTTCAACATGGTGCCAAATTGATGCCAATAAAGATTTTTTGATTTTTTCTTCACAGATGGGTTAAAATAAGCATGTTTAACAACCCCTGATAGCCAGTTTCTTCATATCATGCCGTATGCAAATTTTTTTGTAGGTGGCTCTATATTTAAGAGCAAGCAATTTTTAACATTTATTACTGTAGAAATATTACCAGAAGGGCGTTTTAGGTAATTTTGTGGGTTTATAGGTTTTTTGGCATGCTGAATCCGAATCTGAAATCCATATGTTTTTATCTTTACTCATAATCTCAATATCTGCATATTCTGGGGTGGCTCTAAATTTAAGAGGAGCACTGTATCATGAAGGATGTAAACAATATAAATGGGTTTTTTGGTAATTGTTGTCCAGCAGCGAGTTGTGTTTTTCATAAAAATGCTCCAGAAATATTGTCTTTTTTATATTGTCTAAAATGAAAGAAAAAATGGAAAGAATAAAAAGGTCTTTTTTCAAACTTCAATGGATGTGACATGGCTCCTTTTTGAACCTAGTAAGATAAATTGGAAAACTTAATAAGGCTTATCAATCAAGATTTCTAACATCAAAATTATCAATAAATAAATTGAAAATCATAATTTCAATGTTTATGCCACGAAATAGTTTTCTTACTTTCGATGTTAACATGTTAAAAAAACAATAGTGTTAAATTTTCATCCCCACTTTTATCCCCGTCCTCCCCCGTCCCCGCGACATTCCAAGATCAATTCCAATGGCATTAATTTGATCATCATTTATTTGAATTTCCCCGTCCCCGCGATTTTCGATTTACGATTGGGGAAATGAACCCTATTCGTGACCACATACGAACTTTTCGCTGCATTTTCTCTCTCTTTTGAAAAGAAGCTTTGCCAAAAAATAATTATTCAAATTTTTTAACAGCTGTAACTTAAAAACTTTCGATCATCAAAGACTACTTTCAATTCCCATTTTTTTGCATTTATGGCTGTTTCAAGAAATCTGATCAAAATAATTGCGTGATTTAAAGTGATTATATCTTCGAAAGTGTAAAAAAAGATTCTGTTATGTAAAAAGAAAAATAATTTTCGACAATTTATTTTACAGTTCTATAGAACCGTCATTACAGATACGGTAGAAAACAATATTGTTTGAATATTCTCTCTTTGAGACATTTGACCTAAAAATATTTCACCATGCTTGAAAATAGAAATTTGAATAAAAATCTGACTTGAACAATTTTATTCAAGTAAGTTTCGTTAATGATGTGTTGCATATAATAAAATCTTATCGTCAGATTCTTATGTTTTGAATAATATTTCAGAATCTTGTGTCGTAGGATGGCTTAAATTCAAGTGCACAACTTTAATGCTCATTTGTTTTCTATTTGTTATTAAGTTTTTGTACTTTTCACTCATTAAAAATAGTATTTTCTTTTTTTAATTAAAAGAGCATATTTCCACACATTTAAATAGTATAAGTGCAAACAATTAAAAACTAGAATTACAGTAAATTATAGTCAACACATTTTTTAAGAAGTGTATAAAAGCTTTAAAATCATTTTCAAAAGCGCAAAAAATATTGTTCCTTAAATTGAAGAGGTATTCTTCAGTTTCAAATGAACCAAAAACTCCGGAAGTATAAAAATTTAAATGCTGAATTGTTAGAGATTTTAGAACCAGTTGCATTTTTCGTAATCCTATATACTGTACACAAAGCACACATTTTTTTGATAACCTCGTGTTTTCATAATAATTTTTTTTTATCATAAATGGCTTGAAGGAGACCAGAAATAAATTTTCTTCCATTTCATTCATTGGAGGTCCCGACACGAAAATTTCAAAAACACCGAGTCGAAGAGTTCTGATGATATATTCTTTCATAATTATTTTTTCTGATTCCAAAATGGTATGAAGTTTAAAAAATGTTTGGATAGAAGTTGAGTTTCAACTTATTGTATTAATTCTTGAAAATTTATGGATTTGTACAAAAAAGTTTAATCTCAGCTTTTATCCAACCATTTTTTAAAAGTTTTTACCATTCTTGGAATCAGAAAAAATAGTTATGAAACAAAATATCATCAGAATTCTACGATTTGGAATTTTTAAAACTTTCGTGTCGAGACCTCCAATCAATGAAAGGGAAGAAAATTTGTTTGTGGTCGATCTCCTCCTTTAAACACTAATAAGCTTGTATGCTTTAGTTTTTTTTAAATTTGGAAGTAAGGAGAAAAAAATGGATTTATCTGTGAATATTACGATATTTAAATACATTTGGCCATGCACGGAAGTGATATTTTATGCATTTCATTTCTTGATGGTTTTGTTAATGATGAAAAAGCGGAAGACAATATTTTCTGGTCCTTGTTATAATATTTTTAGGCTTTTAATTATCGCTGATTTAGTTTATTATGTGGTGGTAAGTTTTTAGTAGTAATATAATTTGATTAAGTTGGAATAGATATGGACAAAAATAGTATGCAAATGGTGAATTTTTGTAATATAAGAGTTCGAAGAATTGATTACTTTGTTTGGAAATTAATCATTCATTTGTGACATTTTTATCAAAGGAGTGGTTTTTAATTATGTCACATTCACAGCATGTTCCGCTTTCATCACAGTCTGTGACGATTTCAACACATGATGTAACTGTGAAGTGACGAAAAAACCATATCAGTGACTAAAATGTCACAGATTTTGTTCAGTGTTTGACTCTTTTTAGCTGAAATTTAATGTACTTTTACTCAATTTTGAAAAGTGCAAATTTCTGGGTTCATTACATTAGAGTCGGAAGATAATTAAAAATTTATTTACATAAAAATAATAGCGCAATTACTACTTTTTAAATAAGACTCATTTAAAAACTATGCTATAGTGAACTTTAAATTATTAACATTTTCGCTACACTGAGAAAAAAACGTCACCGATTGTCACGCGAAATTCCGTCACCTTTGAAAATTTATCACCGTTTATGGACAAAGCCGTCACTAAAACGAGACATTCCATTGTCCCTAACCCGCATTCTGTGATTTTTTCTGTTACAATTATTTTTTAATGGAGAGAGAGTCTGTCTTTGTTTCTCTGACTTCTCAAAAAAAGAGAACGACCCAACCTCTCCTTCAGTTAACATTGCAAAAAGCATAAGAACAGAATCAGTTTCAACTACAAAACATTATTTTTTTCTTTCATCTCACATATGGGAGAGAAAAAGGCAATATCCCAATGGCATGAGATTGTGCCGTTGGCACTTTTCGCGTGCCATTGGGAGTGATTATGCCAGTTTGAAATTTTGGATATCTGCATTTGATAAAAATGTAAATCACTTAAAAAAATATTTTTCGGATCTAATTAGGTCAAAAACAGTGACATTTAATGTCACATTTCTGTGACACAAGTCACGTCTCGGTGACAAAATCGTCAAAGCTCTAAAATCGACAGCAACCGCCACCGTTTGGTGACATTTTTGTTTTATTCTGGTGACTTTTTTTTCTGAGTGTACATTATAGGGATTACAATAATTTAATGCGTTAGTATATTAGACCACGGGCGTGTCCGGGTGGATTACTGTAGCTGCCATCAACTTTATTCAAATCATTTCACACATAATATTCGTGCTCGTGAAACACCGAGTTCCATTTGGAGATATATATCCGCAGCCTGGAGAAGGCTTATTGAAGGAAAGAAATAGGATGATCAAAGACTGTCCTTATTTCCAGCTTTCGACCAAACTTTACAACTTTTAAGTTTTTATAGCTTGATCCTATTTTCAACAACTGCAATCCTTCTTCAGGCTGAGGATATGTCACCAAATGGAACGAGCACGAATATTATGTGTGGAATGATTTGAATAAAGTTGATGGCGGCTACAGTAATCCGCTCGCACACGCACGCGATCTAAAATACTAACTCATTAAATTACTGTAATCCCCATATCCTTTACGACATATACAATCTCTCTTGCCTCATTTTTCGAACACATTTCACTTCACTTCTTTTTTCGTGGAAAGAAATTTATTTTTTGCAGTAAAAGTAAAGTAAAGTAAAAAGTGTTCGAAAAATGATTTCGAAGATTGTAATAAAAGATTACTTAATTTCAGTACACTGTTGGATTACGATTTATTATTTGGAAAATTTTTACAAATTTTTTCTTATCAAATCCATATGTGCCAACTGTGGTATCAAATATTCTTGGATATTTGGCATTTGTTCAATTTTTTGGAAACGTTCTACTTTCTTTCAATCGTTTTACATTACTTTGGTTTCCATTAAAATACAAAACGGTAATAATAAAAATAAAAATACACAAATCCTCAAAGATCTGCATATTCAATTTTCAGTTATGGAAAAGACAATGGTATACTGTAATTACAATCAGTCTTCCAATTGTTCATATTTCGTATCGACTTGTTGCAAAAGGAAAATACATTTTTAATGATCTTGGAATTGCAGCTTTAAGCTATGAAGACAAAGATTTGGCAAAATTTGTGCCACAAATCAGTTCATATGCATATTTGGCAATGACAATTTTTGAAGGACTTTTTGCGTTGCTGTCATTGATTAAATTTTTTACACTTGGGAAATCAAATTCAGCAAAATTTGAAAAACGTGAAATTCGATTAATGTGTAAGTCGGGATTTTTAGGATCTTAATGCATTATTTTGTTGTGAAATTAGTATAATTTTATTAAAAAATGTGCATTTTCCCAATTGTCTGTAATATTAGCAAAAAATATTCTTTGTAAAAACTTTTTCTAACAGTAAACATATCCAACTTCTGATGCAGTTTAGACCCCATGTTTTGCCCATAAACTCGTTTAGTACAAGGAATAAATGTGGCAAAAAATTATCTGCGGAATCCTCGTACTGTAGATTTAAAATGAACTTCAAGCAGTTTACTGTAGTATTACGGTAAAAGCACTCGATGAATTTATTTTGGTCCCCCAACGAAAATTTTCGACAAAGTTATAAAAGTTTTAGGACTTTTAAAATATTTGAGAACATAAATTTTACAAGTTTTGATGTTTGGGAGAGTCAAACTTAGGGTTGTTCATTTCCCGGGAAATCGAAAAAAGGCGGGAAATTTTCCGGGAAATTCCCGGGAAATGGCGGGAAATTTCCCGGAGCTACAGTATTCCAAGCTACAGTAATATTTTACCAAAATTAACCTTATAACCTATAATAGGACTGTAAATTACTCAAATTAATCATTTTTGACTATTTCACTGAAAAAAAAGGGTACGTTTTCGTCTTGTTTCTGGACGAATTAATCGTGTTTTTATTTTTAAAAACGATCCCTCGTGCTAGCAAGCTTCGAACGTCTTTGGTCCAGATGAATTTTTAGACATCTTGAAAATCAGTATGTTCGAAAAACATCTGGTTTAGCATCTAAAAGTGCACTGGCTTGATTGCAGGACGAAAACGTCCAAATCTTCCAGACAAAAACGTCCAGATTTCGCGGACGAAAACATCCGGATTTTCCGGACGAAAACGTCCAAATTTTTTGGACAAAAAAAACATCCGGATTTTCCGGACAAAAACATCCGGATTTTCAAGATAAAAACATCCGGATTTCAAGATAAAAACATCCGGATTTTCCGGACGAAAACGTCCAAATTTTTCGGACAAAACAAACGTCCAATTTTTCCGGACAAAAACATCCGGATTTTCAAGATAAAAACATCCGGATTTTCCGGACGAAAACGTCCGGATACTAGGATGAATCATAAAATTGTTCCCTTGTAAAAATCAACTGCTGTGGATATTTACGTTTGACCCCCACGGCTTTCCCGGCATCCTCCGGTCTGGAGGAAGCCGGGAAAGCTCCCAAATATCCCAGAACCCCAAAAATACACTGCATATTCAAAAAAAAATTTATAACAAGGACAATAATAAAAAAAATAAAACAATAATCAAAACAATAAAAAAATTCAAAAAAATTATTAAAAAAATCTTACAAGGAGCTTATTCAACAACGATGATTTCACCTTCTTCTGGAGTTTCTTGTTGATTCCAAGGTTCTGCTGCTTCATCACCAGGATTCTCTTGTGCCAATTCATCACCAGGATTCTCTTGTGCCAATTCATCACCAGGATTCTCTTGAGCCATTTCTTCACCAGGATTCCGTTGAGCCATTTCAACACTAGGATTCCGTTGAGCCATTTCATTTTCTTCATCAATGGCATCTGAAAAAAAGGACACTGTTATTTTAGCAAATCAATTTAAAAACTTACCTGCTGCTCTTTTCAAAGCATAACGGAGATCGGAAAGAGTTGAATAGCCTCTGCGAGGATTGACGTCACCAAAGGTTTCCAATAATTGGAAAAATGGCTTCAATTCTTTGGCATAAGCGAGGTCGAAGATATGATGAAGTTCCATGAGGCTTTGAATGGCATCACAGATAGAACCAGGGACCTATAAAGAGATAAGATGAAACAATAACAAATAATACAAAGTCTTACTTTCAAGGCAACATCATCAGCAGCAACATAGAAAGTTTTCATCCCGGAAACATAATTGGTGAAGACATAGATCATTGGAGCAGGTTGTTTGATGTCACGGCGAGTTTGATGCATTGCATTGATTGAAGTCAAATCCTGGAAAGGGAGAAAAATGTAAGAATGTTGAAAAAAAGTAAAAAAACATACCCAGGCTTCAACGAAAAGGCGTTCAGGCTTGCAATTTGTATTGCGCTTGACGTAAAGAGGTACAAGGCGGATCAAAAGATTACAAGCGAGCCAGGCATGAGCATCGTAATCTGTTGGTTCAGTACAGCCAGGGATGAGTTTGTGTTCGAGGGCAACTCGGAAGATAGCAGGAATAAGAGCATTAAAGATTTCGCCGAAATTGACTGCTGGAAGAGCTCGGACATGGATCATATTGAACTTGTAATCTTCATGGAGCTGAAATTACTTTAAGAATAATAGTTCGAGAGGATAATAAAACAAACCAAGGATGCATCAGCAACAAAGACAGGAAATTTCTTGAAGAAAGTTTCAAGGATTTGAGGAGCATAGCCATCTTCAAGCTTCTTAATCCAGGATCCACGAAGTTTGCTAAAAAGCAGTAAGACAACTCATGTCAATGATAAAAATGACTTACGCAGAATCAGCAACAAGTTTTTCCAATTCTGCTGGATTGCTGCATCGAGCAATGGCAAGGACGGCATCTTCCAAATCTTCATCAGGAGCATTTTCAATGAGCTTTCGCTTCTTTGCAGTAGGAGTAGAAGGTTCTCCAGGATTTTGAGACTTCAAAAAGCGGCTATGTCGCTTTTTGAAGGAATTCAAGATGAGATGACTTCCATCAGATGCCCGGAGATCATTGAACCATGGATTACCAGTTGCAAGGGCCAAGAAATCAGTGGCAGGAAGATGAGGATTGCTTGGATAACTATAGCTAAAATTCCTAGTTTAATAGTGAAGCAGTTGAAGAAGTAACTTACTCAGGATAAGCTTTAACAAGGATATCGACCAAACTTTTCTTGCAAATGGTTTTTGCAGCAGCAATTAGTTCAAGGTTGAAAGAACCAGGGTTTTTGAGTACATGAAGAGCAGCCTTTCGAACATAAGAATCGAAGAATTCAAGGACATCGATCTGAAAATGAGAAAATGATGTGTAGTAACAGCAATACATCGAAAAGAGTTTACCTTATTAACCATGGCTGCTTCAGCAGGCTTCATTTCCTTGTATGAAGTTTCAACTTCATCACGTTTACCAAAGTAAACGGCAACAAGGAGTGCTGTTGGAGATAAACGTGCATCAACATGATCATGTGAAGTTCCAGGTTTCCCAATAACATCTTGTGAGCTTCCAGAGGTGCTGCTTTCGAGGAGAGATGATACTGCTGCCAAAACATTGAAACTATCCAATTGTTTGATCTATGGAAAAGAACAACGTATAAATATAAAAAGTCATAGATTAGCATAACTTACTAGAGCACCAGGAGTAACAACAGCAGTGGAACGCTGAGTTGATGTCGACGAAGTACCAGACATTGATTCATCTCCAAGGAAAGATTGGCTAAGGTGAGAACAACCAGGAGTTGAAGGAAGAGATCGAGGTTGGGATGCACCAGGAAGAACAAATGTCGATGTATCAGTTGCTGGAGGATCTAAAAAAGATGATAGATTAATCACATGAAGAAAGATTATACATAAAAAACATACCAATGATGACGAACATTTTTTGATCAGCAGCAAGGTCAACACTAGGTTCAACATTGTAGCGAGAGCCATCTCCACCTTCCACAGAAACTGTGAAGGATGAAGATGGGGGACAAAGGCATTTTGCAGCAGCAAAAAAGCAGAGGTCGGAGACCTTGGCCTTGTCGAAGGTGTAGGTGAGCATTGAGCGAGATGGCTTAGAGCCGTTAACGGTGACGTATGCTTAGCTTGTCTAATTTCACGACGTTTATGTCGTTTTTCAGGATAAAATAGCGTTCATACTGATTTTTTAGATGATTACATCCAGAAAATCGGTATGGAAAAGGGTTCGTCCTGTTTTTCAAGATGAAAACATATTTTAGCCTTCATCCGGTTTTTCTTGCGTACCCTTTTTTTTTCAGTGTTACAGTGTTTTTATTGCATATTTTTACCCCCTTTTTAACGTTTAATGTAAAAACATAAAATATTACTGTAGATTTTCCGGGAAATCAGAACCATTTCCCGCCAAAAATCGGGAAATCTCCCGGGAAATTTCCCGGGAAATTTCCCGGGAATTTCCCGGGAGAGGGAAATGAACAACCCTAGTCAAACTTCCATGTTAAATTTACAGAATGAGGATTCCGCAGATAATTTTTTGTCACAATTATTTCCTATTCTAGACGAGTTTATAAACAGGGGCCTGAGAAAATAAGTGAAATTAAGTTTTTGCAAAACAATCGTTTGACCAAGTTTTTCATTTCTGCCCAAAAATGCAATGTTTTTAAATCGATTTTTCACAAATGAAACAACTTCTACAAATTTTTTAACAATAAAAAGAAAATGTCAGAATGAAGCCTTTGCTACCTATTTGTTTTTGGTCTAGTTTTCGCACAGGATCTGTTCAGACCTGGCAAAGTGAGGTTAAATTCTGGATTTTTGCTGATGTCAGTCTCTGACAGACTTTAATAAACCAACATTAAAAAATCCATCTATTTTATATATTAGAATTTTTTTGAATATTTAAAAAACGCTATATTTAATACGCATAATTTAGTATTGCTAAATATTAAAATAACGTTATCCATTCCTTAAAGAACGTATTATCCAACAATATTCAATTAAAAATTTATTTTTTTAGTTATCACATGCATAATTTTCTTTGCACAATTACTTCGAAGTGGTTACAGTTTTATTATTCCTTTATTTGCTGATAATAAACCCTTATTTAATATTATTTCTCCAATGCATACTGTATTAATTGCCATTGGTACATGGACTCGAAGTCTTTCTTTGATTATTTTAAGGTTTATTTTGGTTTTGATCTTTTATACAAACTTTTTTATCTTTTTAGTAAATCTGCGAGAAAAGCTTTTATCCAAGAATATGTAATTTTTAAAAGCAGTTCGAGCATTGTTTCAACGACGACAGTTCAGCCGTTTAAAACTTTTCAAAAAAAATGAATTAATTAACGACTTTTTAATCCTTTTTATGTTGCCTAGCTTTATTTTTTAATGTCATTATTTTTTTATTTTTGATACTAAAACTTATGAACATTTTTTTGACGAAAATTTATATAAAGGGGTAGTCGCACTTGATACAACATGTGCAAATCTTGGAAAAAAATTTTTTGCTCAATCGTCGACCCCGGGGTCGTGGATTTTTGCAACTTCAATTCGATGTTAAATTAAGAAAACCCCGAACGGGAAAAAACCCCTTGGGGGTTTTTCATACCTATCGAGGTACTATCGATTCCACATAGTCCCAACGAAAACCCCGGAGGACACTTGGAACGGTCCCTTGTAAGTATTTACTCATCTAACAATTTGAACAATTTATTTCAACGACTCTACTTTTACAGAACTGAAATAAAGTAGGGGACAAAACTTTAGACGAACGTCGAATTTCGTGGTTTCGAAAGGTTCTTGTCAATTGTGATAAAAGTTATTGTTATATTCAAATTCAGCAAGTAAAATAACCTAGAAAATGAAAGAATTATCAGGCTTACTCGAAAATTAACGAAAAATTTCGAAAAAATTCAATTTTTGACTGGGACAAAACTTTAGACGAATTTTATTATTTTTGTTATTTTTCATTAAAAATTTATTATAAAATACCAGAAACAACAAATTAATAATCAGTAAGTTTACCATTACGATTAATTACTTGAAAGAGACGATTTTTCATACTTGAAACAAGATTTTTAAGAACTTCAGGTTGAATACTATCCCATGCTTCTATAATAGCAGTTTCAAGTTCAGCAACAGTTTGATATTGACGATTATTTGCATAAACACGACGAACAATGATTGCCCAAAGATTTTCCATTGGATTTAGATCAGGACTACATGCTGGGTGGCCCAATAATTCGATTTTCTTTTCAGCCAACCACGTTTTCGTTGATGCACTAACATGAATTGAAGCGTTATCTTGTTGAAAAATAAACTTTTTTCGAGCTCTTCGACGAATGAATGGAATAAGATGAGCTTGTAAAACATCTTGATAATCTTTTGAGTTCATTCGACAGGTAACAAACGCCAACCGGAGCTTCCCACATGACGTAAATCCACCCCATACCATCAAAGATCCACCACCAAAATTCCGCTTTGAAAAATATCTTTCTTCTTTTCTTAAATCACGCCAATATCCACTTAAACCATCTGGGCCATCAAGGTTAAACTTCTTTTCATCACTAAAGATAACCTGAAAGGTAAAAAATGGATGAAATACGTTAGTCAGAACATTGCAAAATTTTGCAAAATTTATATAATCCAAAATCATAAAAACTTACAGGCTCCCAGTTACGATCCATGTTTGAACGAGCAAATTCAAGTCTATTAACAATGTGTTGAGGTTTTAAACGAGGTGCAACATTCATTTTAGCCCGAACAATATGTGGTGAAGCATGTAAGACACGGCGTATAGTTCGATTGCTAACATTGAGATCTTGTTCCTGACGAATTTTGTTGCTTGAAATTGTTGAATTTGATGCAGCATTAATAATTCTACGTTTTTCACGACTTGAAAGCTTTGGTGGACGACCACCTCGGTTTTTGAGACCATATTTAGCAGGATTTTTCAAAAAATTGCGAATTACATGTTCCGACCGGTTTATTCTTCTTCCAATTTCACTATTATTGATTCCTTCTCGATGATAGGCTTCAATCTGACCCTTTTCACGATCATTTAATCTTATGTTTTTAGGCATGATCAAAAATTGCAAAACTTTTGCAAAAATAACAAAAATAATAAAATTCGTCTAAAGTTTTGTCCCAGTCAAAAATTGAATTTTTTCGAAATTTTTCGTTAATTTTCGAGTAAGCCGGGGTCGTGACATTTGACCCCATGACACTTGACCCCTGACAGTTGACCCCATGACATTTGACCCCATGACACTTGACCCCTCGAATTCCTCCATGACAGTTGACCCCATGACTATTGACCCTTTCATGACAAATGACCCCAAAAAAATTTGTGTTAGAAAATGAAGAGTGTGAATATGCTAAACATTATGCAAATTCCATTCAACCCATCAAAAATGAATAAATACTCATTTGTCCATCTCAATTGTCGCATTTCTGCCACTCATCAACGCATGAAATCTCACGCGTCGATGATCCGTTAGAGCGTTAATTTTCTGAATCATGGCTCTATCTGTTCCGCCAGGTGATATCAACGGTCAGCTGGATACCGCAGTCGTGTTCAATGCTCCTTATGATTACAAAGTATATCTATGGCGTTTGGTAAAATAAGGGCTGAGAGGATGGCTTCCAAAGGGAGTCATCCTCACAGCCTTTGTTATAACTTATTTAAAAAAATATATATTTTGGGGTCAATAGTCATGGGATCAACCGTCATGGGAGTCAAAGGTCATAGGGTCAAATGTCATGGGGTCAACTGTCAGGGGTCAAGTATCATGGGTATTATAATTTATTTTTTATAATATGTCTCAGGGGTCAATTGTCACGATGGGGTCAATAGTCATGGGGTCAAAAGTCATGGGGGAATTCGAGGGGTCAAGTGTCATGGGGTCAAATGTCATGGGGTCAACTGTCAGGGGTCAAATGTCATGGGGTCAAATGCCATGGCGTCAGTAAGCCTGATAATTCTTTCATTTTCTAGGTTATTTTACTTGCTGAATTCGAATACAACAATAACTTTTATCATAATTGACAAGAACCTTTCGAAACCACGAAATTCGACGTTCGTCTAAAGTTTTGTCCCCTACTTTTATATAAGAACCAAGCATATAATTTAAAGTTCAAATTAATTACAAAAAATAGGCCAACGATCATTTATTATGAGCTGCAAAACTGGCACCATTTAAATGAACATTGACAATTAGTTTGCTTGAACAAGATTTACATAACGGAACACAGACTCTTCCCGGTAGCCAAGTTCAAATAATACGAATAATATGCAGCTCCAACAGCAACAACTTCATCAAGATTTTGTTGACGAATATGCTCAGAATTTGGAAAAATATCTTGAAGCAATTTTTGAATCATTGGCATTCGACATCCACCTCCAACATGAAGAACTTTGTTTATTTCATTGTTTCCGATGTTAATCTTATTCAAAGCAGTTTGGATGTGCTTACGAATTCGGGAAAGTAATACAGCCGACATTTCTTCGAATTCATCTCGGGTAATCGGAATGTTTTCTTCAACTGCTGGATTCATAGTGTCAACTTCAAAACTAAAAATCATTTATTTTAAAAGTTGTTTAAAATATTTACGTTTAAATATTACTTGTCTTTATCTAAACCAGACAAATTTTCCTTAACTTTTTGGCATTCTTGCATTAATTTATACTTTTTGCTTCCATATACTTCAACACCAAAATCATTTTCCAATTTTTGTTTAAAATATGAAACTAAAAGATTATCAAAATCTCTTCCACCAAGATTTGGGTCACCGTTATTGCTTATAATTTTAAGTTGATTTTTTTGGATTCGAAAAATGCAAATATCCAAAGTGCCACCTCCAAGGTCGAAAAGTAACAAATTTGAATTATTAGGTATTGGTCCATCAATGAAATATGCAAATGCGGCAGCAACTGGCTCTGGAAGTAAGCAAATTTTCTTCCAACCTGCAAGTTTCGCGGCGTGACAAGTTGCAATTTTTTGGTCATCGTCAAATGCTGCAGGAACTGTAATGACGACATCTGATAATTCTCTGTCTTGAAACTCTTCTGATCTTTGTTTTATATGTTTTAATAAAACTGCTGAAACTTCTTCTGGACGCTTAAATATTATATCTTCAGCCCGCGATGTTTTTATTAAATATTTTTTACATTTATCTTCGCAATTTTGTTGGTCGATTTCAATGGTGAAAGGCCACCCATCATCTATTTCTATTTTGTCATAATCTTTTCCAATTATCCTCTTCACGTCAAAAACTGTTGAACATGCATAATTTCTTAATCTATCAACAACAAGTTGTCCACATTTTTCATGTGCTTCATCATAACCCACATATGATGGAAGTAACCTCTGACCTGTAAGATCAAGGGCAACAGTTTCAATTCCATTTCTTCTATTTACAGCTGTACAACATCGTGAAGTTCCAAGATCAATTCCAATGGCATTAATTCCATCATCATTGATTTGAATTTTAGCAGGAAAATTAAAAGATGTTGCAGTGTTGATATTAAAATTAGATATATCTGTAAATTTTACAGAGTATATTCCATTTTCATCAACCGTAATTGTAATCAGGGTGTTTTCGAAATTTGGAAGCTTTAATGTTTCTTCTTCAAAATCAAAAACATGACCATAATTTACCTAAAATTTCTTGAATCAAGTAAGAAAAAAGAGTTAATCCCAACTTGTAAAATGTTGTTCTTTTTTGATGATTTAAATTCAACACTTTTTGTTATCGGTACCCCATCTCGTAATTCAATTTCGAGTAATTTGTTTTTATCAACCCATAAAGTTATGATATCTGAGAAGTGAAATTCAGTTTTTAGATGAAAAATATCTGGATCATTTCCCATAATTCGAGCATAAAAAAGAGCTCCAAAACTAATGCTTTCGTGGATATAATATACATATTCGAAATCTGGGAAATGGTTTTTTAAATGTTCATTATATAAATAATCATCATTGAAATATATAATTTTTGGATTTACTTCCCCATGTTTTTTAAAATCAAAATTTTGCTCACCAACAAAAAATGTGTGCTTGCGCTTAAAAATTCCATTTTCTTTTTGCCATACATACACTTTTGAATTCCAACAGATCAAAATAATATTAGAATTTTCATGGTTATATTTTGACTGAGAAAGTGCGTTTAAAAATATTAGTTCATCAAATCCAATTAGTTGAATTTTTTCGAATCCGTGTAACAAACCAAAGTCAACGAATGCTTTTCGAAATTTATACGAACATAAATTTGCATAAATACAAGCACATCCAAACTCTCCATGAATTTTGGATCTTATTTCTTTAAACATATCATCTATTTTGTTGGCATCATATTCAAAAATATTTACTGAAAAAATCAATAAATAAACATGTATACTTAAAAATGTAAGAAACACAATACCATCAACTATATCAAAATTATCGAATGCTCTGGTTTCAGTATTATAAGTAGCAACTTTGCCAAAATAGGGATCAATTCCAACATGAATAACCATTGTGTAAAAAAATATTCAATCAATAAGCAACAAAACTTTTCAAATGAAGCAAAAATCGGTTATGTGTATCACCAAAAGCAAAAATAAATTTTGAAGAGATAACATTTAATCGATTTTGAGAGAACTGTTTTTGATGGAGAACAATAAGAATTATATTATTTATTTGTGCACTCTCTTTGATAACAAATATTGTCGGACCAACAGTGTTTAATTTGCAGAAAAAATGTTTTTAGCAGAAATAAAAGATAGAATTTTGTTAAACAAATATTTGTTGCTGCTTTGTAAAACAAGTACTGTAAAAAAGAAAAAGTTTGTTATAAAATAATTCGAGAGAATCGAATAAAAAATTGTAATTAAATACAAAGTTATTATGATTTCTATCATTGTCCATTGTTTTTTGTAAATAAGTTCAAGATAATATCACAACTCTAGATGGAACAACTTTGGTTTGAATTTTATTAATAACTTTTTTTGGGTGCCGAAGAATGGAATAAAAAAACTTAAAAAATGATTTGATAGCTTTTTGATATCCAGCCATAATAAAAAGAAAAAACAAACATTCAAAGAAAATTCGAAGCTCTCGGATTGTTGAAAAGACTGCAGGGGATTGCAGTCCATATTGTCCATCAATCCATGCAGGAAGAATAAAATTGATGCAGGTTTCACCCGGAAAACATTCTGTTGACATCGATGTCAGAATTCTTGCATTGATGAAAATTGAAGTTATATAACTCGGCAAAATAGTAATCATATTAATTAAAAAAATAATTGTTAAAAGAAAAGTTTGTAAAAAGATGACCAATGAAATTCGAAAAGATATAAAAAAATCTTGACGATGATGTTTTAATTGAAATTTAGCTTGAATTATTATTCGAATAATAAGTGCCATTGATGCAATTACTGAAAAACTCATGTAACAAAAATATAGTACAATGCTGATGTATCTAAGGGCTCCATTAATTCCAAATAAAATAGTTAAAACCGTATCTTTTTCGTAGAAACACGTAATAGAAGAACAATTAAGTGGCCATACAAAATCTTTTTGATAATATACAACACCTAATAGAGGTACTCCATGTCGCATATGCAAATTATTAATATAATTTGAAATAATTGAATTTAAATCTGACCCAAACCTTATAGCTAAATTAAAAGTGTTAAAGGCCAAAATAGTAATTAAAAGTCTGTATTTTTTTGTAATTCTTTCATAAAAATTGCCACAAAATATCGCAAAAAATCTTGAAGCGGCAAGTAAAAAGAGTGCCGAATACGGCATTGCATCAACCAAAGAATCAATATAAGATTCAATAATTCGATTTATACCAGTATAATAAAATCCATATTCGCTTTCAGGTGACATTGGCACAAAATATTGATCATAGGAATTCGAAAATATTTGGCATTTTCTATTTTCACTCGTTCCACCTGTGTAGTAATACAGATCTGCTTTACAAATATGTGTAATACTATTTAATAAATCCCAAATTGCTTGATTTAGAATAAACCACCGATAATGTTCTTTCATTCCTCCAAAAATTGATATCAAAATAATTAGAATCAAAAGTGCAATACAAATTGGTCCAATATTTATTTTGTATAAGATATCAGCAAAATGTAGAACAAGACATTGCTCGGCATTTATGTAATCATTGTCAAGAATGTTTCCTGCTATCGTACATATGAAACGGCTACTATTTCTGAGGATATCAATTTCATAAGACATTTTTCTTCCAAAATGACAAAGTTGAAAAATTTAAAAAAGGTTTTTTTAGAAAATAAATCTTTTATACTCTTTTTCAATTATTTGACTACAAAGGTGTTTAAAATCTTTAAAAACCCTTTTAAGCGTATGTATGACTGCCAAACACACCTGCAATTTTTGAAAAAAAATGTAACAAATTAAAATGTTTATTTTTTTGAAAACCTTCCTGTTTTTCAAAGGGTCCCAAAACATCTGTCATAAAATGCAATTCAAAAGTTCGTAAAATCAAATTTTTTTTCTCAAATATGATAATATACGCAGGGATGTCAACAAGTGGAATTTTTTTTCCACTCAGGTGGAATCCTGTCCACTTGGGTGGAAAATTTTTTTTTTGATTTTTTTGTGTTTTTTGGGGTTATTAAGCCCCAAAAATCATTGGACAATGATTTTTATTTGAAAGAAATGAATTTAAAGGCATTCCACCCAAGTGGAACAGTTTTCCACTCCGGTGGAACAGTTTTCCACCGCGGTGGAATGATATTCCACTTCGGTGGAATGATATTCCACTGCAGTGGAATCGTTATTTAAAAGGTTAAACAATATCTTATATGTTATATTTTAATGTTTTTTAGTAAATTTGATCATTTTTAACGTATTTATGACACTTTTAAGGTCATTTTATGAATTTTTTAAGTCATCTTTATGACTAACTTGATTTTATTGATTTAAAACTTTATTTAACTTTAGCTATTACATATTTAAACTAAATTTTATATTTCTTAACATAAAAATTTATCAATTTGAAATATTTTTATGCAAATTAAGTTGTATTTTTGAGTCACCATAAACTTTTATATTCAAATAAGGATTAAAAATGGTTTTTACAGTATAGGTTTTGTTTTTAAACATTGAGTACCGTAAATTTTGCATTTTTTCATTCATTTGTGGCCATTGGGAATGTAACACTTTTGTAGCAACCAATTCTTACTGCAGCAAATTTAAATTATATGTTATTACTTGTCATTTTCTTAATGATAAAAAAAATTCATTATTTATTTTAAAGTTAAGGGATTTGCATTTTTGGACTTTAAATTTTTTTGAATATGCACGTGATTCTTCACGAGCATGTGAAGTTTGTCAACAATTTCTTTCCCTACTGAATCAACATGGAATTGATGAAACCTTAGCCCTCAAAAATCTTATTAAAACAACTGATCGTGGTTCAAATTTAATTTTGCTTTTCGAAATTACACACGTTTAGATGTTATCTGTCATCAATTAAATATTGTATCAAAACGATCGTTTACACCATATAAAGCAGATTATATAACTACTCAAATCAATTTAAACGTTTAAAAAATTTAACATTAATTGTTAAAGCAGTTAAGTGAGTTTAATTAAGAAATGTAGCTGATAGTTTTAGCTAAAAAATTACATTGCTTGCCCATCACTTAAAAATGAACTTAAGAATCTTGGTAATGCTTTGGTTCAGTATATTGAAGTCAGTTGGCTTTCACGTTTATGTGTCAATTAAAAGTTATCTACACCTTAATGATATACAACGATAATTAATTCATAATGAATTATATTCCCATCAATATACGGAAACGTACTTATATCGTGAAGCATTGACCATAATCACTAATTTTGAGGCACTATGGTTACTACTACACGTAAAAAACATGGATTTTGCAGATAATTTTTAGACAAAAAATACGATGTTTTTCAAACTGATCGGGAATTAAAGGGGGCATCCCCATGTGTTGGCATTGTATCAACTAGTTCCAAACATGCTATATTTAATTAGTAACGGCAAAAAAAGCTGGTAGATATGATATTAAATACAATTTTGATATCTCGAAAAATGATTTGAATTAAAGTGAATTTCGGCACTGTCGGAAAAATCAATAATAACCGATATATCAATGTTTATTGCTTGGAATTATTTATATTACATCAATTAAATGTTATAAAAGCATCTAATCTTCTGTTTTCAACAAAAAACCAAAATTACTTTGATTTCCCCTTCGAAGTATAATGTTGCTAAATATAAAAATTTCATATTGATGGCATATTTCTAAATGCTATTCAAATGTTATAAAACTCACCCAGAATAGTCTTATAACATGATATTATATTGCGCAAGTCACCACCTGTCAATATCTTTTATCATACCCAAGTTTTACCCCAAGGTTGATGTTGGAGATATTGAACACGCGCACCTTTTTCACTGGCTATCGCTAATCTGCTTCCCGATTTCAACAAATTATGTATTATTATAAAGCCCAGAAACTGGGATACTTGATGCAATGTTTTTTTGCTCTGGACTCGGAAATATGCAAATTTTTCTTCTGTGTCGAAAATTACAATGGCCAAAATTTCGACATCAGAAGTCAGATAAAATTTTTTTTAAATGTGCACCTGATAGCCCTTACTTATGTGTACAATCGTGGGAAATAACCTTTTCATTGGTTCACTTTGGGATTTCTACCGAAGTTTTGAATTTTTGGTCATACCATAACTTTGAATTACTCCAAATTCAAAAAAACGAGATTGATTGCCCAAAACTCTCGGAACAATGTTTTTTCATCCACGAAAAAATTTCATGTGCCGCTCGATTTGAGTTCTGTCGTATTCACAGACACAGTAAACTATTATCATTAATCTTTAATTGCCGTTTATTACAATTTTATGGAATAAAAGTCAATGAAAAAATGCAAAATTTACGGTACTCAATGTTTAAAAACAAAACCTATACTGTAAAAACCATTTTTAATCCTTATTTGAATATAAAAGTTTATGGTGACTCAAAAATACAACTTAATTTGCATAAAAATATTTCAAATTGATAAATTTTTATGTTAAGAAATATAAAATTTAGTTTAAATATGTAATAGCTAAAGTTAAATAAAGTTTTAAATCAATAAAATCAAGTTAGTCATAAAGATGACTTAAAAAATTCATAAAATGACCTTAAAAGTGTCATAAATACGTTAAAAATGATCAAATTTACTAAAAAACATTAAAATATAACATATAAGATATTGTTTAACCTTTTAAATAACGATTCCACTGCAGTGGAATATCATTCCACCGAAGTGGAATATCATTCCACCGCGGTGGAAAACTGTTCCACCGGAGTGGAAAACTGTTCCACTTGGGTGGAATGCCTTTAAATTCATTTCTTTCAAATAAAAATCATTGTCCAATGATTTTTGGGGCTTAATAACCCCAAAAAACACAAAAAAATAAAAAAAAAAATTTTCCACCCAAGTGGACAGGATTCCACCTGAGTGGAAAAAAAATTCCACTTGTTGACATCCCTGAATATACGTACAAAAAAGTTACTTTTATTTTTAATGACTTTCATGAGTTATGGCACGAATGTTTCAATTCAAAAAAATGCATTAAATTTTCGATAATTCACATAATGGCCATCATACAATCAGGATGACAATCTGGGAGGGGCTTTGGGAGAATTCTCTTCCCCCTCCAGAAATGTAATATTTTATTTTTAAATTGACTCTAGTTGCGGCCAAGCTTACAGTTTCAATTCATATGGTTACCATTCTTACTCCAAAGTACGATGTAGACTCCAACTCTGGATTTTAGAAAAGGACATATTTAAAGGTTACTGCTTTTTTTCAGTCGTTGGAGTCGGCTTTTTGTTTGTTTTTTTTTGTCTCTTCTCTGACTCCGAAACCGGAGTCATTATAGAGCAAAAGCTATAACATTGAAGAAATTAAAAATTTATTTCAAGATAACTTCCCTCTGGAGCAGTGTCGGTTTTTAGACAAAAATTTTAAGCTTTTTGTACATTTAAAAAACCGTGGATATTCGCAAATCAACGAAATAAATTTTAGGAGACAATAGTGAATCACTATTATAGTGATGCTAAATTATTTAAATAAGAACAAATGTAATAATTCATTTTATAGTTTTTTGATTGATATGAATTTCGGCATTTGCAATAACGTCTTTATCAGGAATATGGTCACAGTGTTACAAAAACAAAGAAAAAATTGAAAGCTGAATCGAAAATGAGAATAATATGCAAATTTTTTGGCACATCAGATTGTATTAAAAAAATAATTTGCATATTTTTCTCTTTTTCACTTCAATATCCAAATAAAAGATACATAAAAATTTAAATTTACAATGAATGTGGTATTTCGTGATATTTTTTCCATTTTGTATTTGCCAATCGAACACCAAAAGCAAATAATATGAAAATCAATGTAAAGTACCCAACAATCAACGGCATTAATATACTCTTTTTGGCATCAGATGAAGAAAGAGAAAACTGAAGTTAGTTTTTGGTTGTCAGAATACTATAAAAATGGAACAATGATTTAAAACATACTTTTAACAACATAACTGCAATTCCGGTATTTCTGGCACCAGTTCCAACGGCAATTGCAATAATATTTTCATAGCTTTGTCCAAAAATATACGATATCAAACTTCCAACACAAAATCCCATGAATGGAAGTAAAGCAGCTGAAAATAATGCTGACCATGGAATTTCATGTAAAACGTCAAAAACTGTAATTGTGCATTGGAAAACGAAAAATAACAGCAAAAAAGCAATAAATGGACGAAGAATTTGTTTAACTTTTTGAGTTAATGTTGGAACACATTTTGCCATTCCAACTCCAAGTAAAAGCGGAAACATAGAAGCCACTAATAAGTTAACGATATTTCGATATGGAAAAACTATTGTAAACTTAGAAAGTCCATGTTGAAATCGATCACTAAGGTTATCAATCCAGAATGGAAGCAGAACTAAAATTAAAAAAATTAAGTTTTTGGACATCCAAATTAATTTGATAGTTGTCAAAAAAAAGCTAAAATTGACAAAATGATTGCTTGTAAAAATTGATGGATAACAAAATTTTTCAGTTGATGCCGATGTTTTGAAATCCGAAGCACAGAAACCACGGATGTGTTAGACCTTCCCCATCCTCTAACTGCATCACATGATATCTCACAGCATGTTCGAGACGGATTAGCAAACTTTTGCTTCCCGTTTGGTCGTCTTATTATTTTACGACATTCTGTTAATTTCTATAGTTATTCAACATGCTTTACTGAAATAAGTACGAGGGATTTTGCGATATTTTAAGTTGGAGCGATTTTCCGGAGCAATGAAGCCAAAAAGCTAAACCGTTGCCAAAAAACAACTGCATCTTTCTGGCAAATCGCTCCAACTTAAAATATCACAAAATACTCGTACATATGATATGATAGTTAAGAATGTTGACTAACTATAGTAATTGACAGAATGTCATGAAAAAAAGAAATGATCAATTGCACACTCACAATTTTGCGAACGTGCTGTGATCTGGACAAAGTAATTATTTACTAAAAGTAGCAGACAATATCGTGTGCTATTCATCTAAGGTAAAAATGGTAAAAAAGGGAAAATAAAAATTTGCATAAATGCCATTGAAAAGTTGGGGAATCACATGAAAAATGTTTTGAGCGATTCTGGAAATCACTTATCATTTCCTTCACTTTTTTTTGTAAAAGAACAAAATTTTATTATTATATATATTTTTTTTGCGTATTCTCGTAAAGTTACATGTACCGTCAAAAGCCGTTCTAAAATAATTTAAAACCACACTTTAAATAAATACTCACCAAGAGAAACAAGAGTATCAAAATATGTAACAGCAATTGACAGATTAACATTTGCTTCGAGTAGGAATGTCCAAAAGATACTTCCAAGAGAAGCCGGTGAACAACCTGATACAAAAAGACCAAAAGCAAAAACATTTAAATTTTGAGGAATAAAAATGATGCAAATGAGATATGCAATAAGTGGCATAAGAATAAGTTGTGAAAAGCAGCCAATCAATAGAGGTATTGGATTTTTAAATGTACTACAGGCATGTTGAAGATTTAACTAAAATATTTAATTTGGATTTGTAGTGATCAACATTTGGTAATATAATAAATTCTCCCTATTTTTTTAAAAAAAAGAGTTTTTATTCCGTCATTTATTTTTTTAAAATTTAAAAATACTTTTCCTAAACACGAAGTCACTTCAAAAAAACTGTACAAAACACACCCCTGACAGAGACATGGCAACGGGCCGACTTTTTCGAAGCCCGGCCGGACCCGCAGCAGGCCTGGCGGGCCGGGCTTTTGCATATTTTTTTCAAATTTTTTTATTATTTGTTTTTTCGAAAAAATTATTCCGATGAATGGTAACATAAAAACAATGCAGTTTTAGATGAAATTTATTAAAAAGTTATGAAACTATAAATAATTTTGGAAAAAACTTTAGTAGAAATCAACCACAAAAATGAATTTTTTTAAAAAAACTGATGTCTTTCTCGAATCTTAAAAGCCCGCGGGCCTGTTTTTAAAAGCCCGGCCTGCACAAATTAAGGCCGGGCTTTTTCAGTTTGGGCCCCGCCCGTTGCCATGCTTACCCTGACACCAAAATTCTAATGAATGTCAAAAAGATCTGTGACATTTTTGTCACAACAATGGTTTGTTCCGTCACGTTACAGGGTCAAAGTTTTCACAAGCTGTAATAAAAGTGACACGTGCTGTGACTGTGACATGACAAAAAAAAAACCATACTTGTGACAAAAATCCCAAGGATTTTTTGAGTGTGTTCAGTAATTTGAAATATGTAATCTCGTTTTTCACAAGAGTGTCCAAAAAATGAGTGTTTATTCCGTCATTTATTTTTTAGACTTCTTCTTTGAGAAATATAATTACCTCACAGCCAATCAAAAAATGTGCGACCAAAATAAGCAGGAATACAACATTAAAATAGGCTTTTTCCAAGAAATCCATCCTTCATAAACTTCTAATTGATTTGGATCAGTCAAAAAAATCTGACACTTTTTTTTAAAAAAAGGGTAAGTGATTCAATATTTATTTTGTTGAACTTTAAATTCTTGTTTTACAGCAGCAGAAAAAGTGAAGATGCAATAAACACCTGATTTTAGGTGTCATAAAAAATTTGATAAGAAAGTGATTGATCATTTTTTCAATCAAGAAATTCATTAAGAACGTTTCTGACATTTCAGTTTTTTTTTAAATTTCAATTGCTTTTTTTTTCTTGCTGAATTGTCATTTCTTTTCCAATAAAAACAAGGTGTTGTTTATTTTTCATTAAAAAGTGATTAATGAAAAAACGGCACTCCTTATTTGTTTTATTCTCTAAATTTGTTGCAAAAGTTAAAAGAACAATGGGTATGTTCGTTTCGGTTAATCATATTACGTCATCTTGTACATTGCAAAAATCCATGAAATTTGTTTTAAAAAATTCCATATTTTTCGATGTGTTTTTTATTTTACATAAATTTCTGCATAAATTTTGCAGTTTACAAAATATTCTAAAAAACTGCACTGAAAAAAACCGGTGACGCAATTGGGTATTTTCGTCACCGTCACCGGTCGATTTTGGCATTTGCCGATCTTATAAAAATCAAAATCGTCCATATTTTTCGAAACTAAGCAAAATTAAATTGAGTCTTTAAATAGGCCACATAAGCTTTAAACGTCGGTGCGGTGACAAAAAAACCCATTTTGCGTCACCGATTTTTTTCAGTGTGATATTTTTTGATTCCACGTTCGGCTAACTAAATTTTTTAAGCTTCCTCACGTGATCACACGAAAGTTCATTCCATGGGAGGATCACGTTTGTAAAATGTGATCCTCCCATGGTTTAAGTAATACGTGGTTATTGCGGTTTTTCGGACATTTTTGTCTTTACAAAACACAGAAAAACTATTGCATCAAAAATTAGAGCAGTTGAGTTGTTTCAAAATCGCTGTCACCAACAACATTGTGATTCATCTTATTTCTTTCAATGTTATAAAAAATATATTTTTCCCTACAAAATATTCAAAAAATCATCAGTTAGGGACCTCTTTTCAAATCATTTATTTCATTGAATACAAAAAAACAAAAAAAAGAGGAGAAAGATAAAATATAGTTTTTAACTATTAATTATTTGTTTCTGCTTTTTGAAATTTTCAAAAAGCAGGGGAATCTTTTTTAAAAAATTTGTTTATTCACAAACAAAGTGGCATCATTCTCATGATTTTTCTTTTACAAATCACATGAATGAACACTGATTGTTCTCTGGAGGCAAATTCAAATAATACGAATAATATGCAGCTCCGACAGCAACAACTTCATCAAGATTTTGTTGACGAATATGCTCAGAATTTGGAAATATTTCTTCGAGCAATTTTTGAATCATTGGCATTCGACATCCACCTCCAACATGAAGAACTTTATCTAATTCATTGTTTGACACTTTAATTTTTACCAAAGATGTTTGTATGTGTTTACGAATTCGAGATAATAATTGTTCTGACATTTCTTCGAATTCATTTCTGGTAATTGAAATATTTTCATCAACTGCCGGATTTATAGTGTCAACTTCAAAGCTAAAAAATAGCTTATTAGAAAATATCCAACAAATGTTAGTTTTAATATTACCTGTCTTCTTCCAGTTCGGACAAGTTTTCCTTGATTTTTTGGCATTCTCGCATTAATTTATATTTCTTTCCACCGAGCGCTTCAACTCCGAAATCTTTAAACAATTTTTCTTCAAAAAAAGTAATCAAAAGATTATCGAAATCTCTTCCACCAAGATTTAGGTCACCATTGTTTGAAATAATTTTAAGCTCATTCTTTTGGATTTGAAAAATACAAGTATCCAAAGTTCCACCACCAAGATCAAAAAGTAACAACTTCGTGTCCTCAGGAATGGGTCGATCAATAAAATATGCAAATGCTGCAGCAACTGGCTCTGGAAGCAGATTAACTCTCTTCCAACCTGCAAGTTTTGCAGCTTCACATGTTGCAAATTTTTGTTCAGTATCAAATGCTGCTGGGACTGTAATCACGACACCACTTAGTTCTTTTCCTTGAAATTCTTCTGCTTTTTGTTTTATATGCTTCAATAGAACTGCTGAAACTTCTTCTGGACGCTTAAATATTGAATCTTCTGCTCTTGTAACCGTTATGGAACAGTTATTAAACTGCTGCACGGTACTGTCTGCCGCGACATTTGCTTTCTTTAGTTCAAAAGGCCAATTTTTGTCAACTGTTATTTTGTTGTAATCTTTTCCGATTATCCTCTTCACGTCAAAAACAGTTGAGTTTGCAAAATTTCTTAACCGATCAATAACAAGTTGTCCACATTTTTCTTTCATTTCGTCATAAGCAATATATGATGGAAGTAATCTCTGACCGAGATTATCCAATGCGACAGTTTCAATTCCATTTTTTCTATTTACAGCTGCACAACATCGTGAAGTTCCAAGATCAATTCCGATGGCATTAATTGCGTCATCATTGATTCGAATTTTAGCAGGAAAATTAAAAGATGTTGCAGTGTTGAAATTAAAATTAGATATATCTGTAAATTTTACAGAGTATATTCCATTTTCATCAACCGTTATTGTAATCAGCGTATTTTCGAAATTCGGTAGCGGTAATTCTTCTTTTTCCGTATTCCATAAAAAAATATTATAATTTACCTAAACTCTCTCGAATCACTGAAGAAAAAAGAGTTAATCCCACTTGTAAAATGTTATTCTTTTTTGATGATTTAATTTCAACACTTTTTGTTATCGGTAAACCATCTCTTAACTTAATTTGGAGTAATTTGTTTTCATCAACCCATAAAGTTATGATATCTGAGAAGTGAAATTCAGTTTTTAAATGAATAATATCTGGATCATTTCCTATAATTCGAGCATTCAAAAGAGCACCAAAACTGAGGTCATCTCTGTCATAATAAACATGTTCAAAATCTGGGAAATGGTTTTTAATATGTTCAATAAATGAATAATCATTATAATATATAATTTTTGGATTTACTTCCCCATGTTTTTCAAAACCTAAATTTTGTAATTCAACAGAAACAAAACGTTGGGACTTAAAAATTCCGTTTTCTTTTTGCCATACAGTCAACCAATTAAGGTAGCAAATCACAATGACATTAGAATTTTCATGGTTATATTTGGATTGTGAAAGTGCGGTGAAAAATAATGATTCAGCAAACCCAATTAGTTGAATTTTTTTAAATCCGTGCAACAAACCAAAATCAACGAATGCTTTTCGAAATTTATATGAATACAAAGAAGCACAAACACAAGCACATCCAAACTCCACACCAATTTTGGATCTTATTTCTTTAAACATATTACCAATTTCAAAAAGATTTACTGAAAAAATCAATAAACAAAAATGTATATTTACAAATGTAAGAAATACAATACCCTCAACTATCTCAAAATTTTCGAATGCTTTTGTTTCAGTGTTATAAGTAGAAACTTTGCCATCCCTTGGATCAATTCCAACATGAATAACCATTATATAAAAAATATTCAATCAATAAACAACAAAACTTTTAAAATAAAGCAAAAATCGGCAATGTGTATCACCAAAAGCAAAAAAAATTTGAAGAGAAAACATTTTATCGTTTTTGAGAGAACTGCTTTTTAATGGAGAACAATAAAAATTATATCATTTATTTGTGCACTCTTTTTGATAACAATTATTGTCGGACCAATATTGCTTAATTTGAAGTAGAAATTTTTTTCTTACATCGGTCGCTTCAAAACGCTTATTCACAGCCTTAAAATATTTTGGTTTTAGTTTTAATAAAATTTTTTTTTTTTATAAAATCAATATTAAATTGAATTTAGAAGGAAAATGTAAAAAATGTTTTAGATAATCAAAAAGAAATTAAAATTAGTGTTTCGGCCCCTAACCCCAAGAAATACCCAAAATAATAAAAGAAAATGACCAATTAATTATAAAAATAGAAATTAGGATTCAGAACGGACATCTTAAACAATGGCTTATAGCATAGCTCCAAAAAATAATTTTATGTTTTTCCATCTTTTAGATATTTGTTCCATTTGTACTTTCCCCCCTATTTGACCTGTGCATTTGAAAGATTTTTACTTTTTATAGAGGAATTTTTGTATAATCCGTTTTTTTTATTAAAATGCAGTTTAAGAAGTTTGTTAAAAAAAGAAAAAAGGCGAAATAATTCCAAAAATGATTGCAGGAAATCTAATATCTGTTATTTTTTATTATTGCGCACCTTTTAATGTTGTACGCTCCCTTTTTTGTGCAGATAATGTAAGAATAAATGATATAAATTAATAGTGATACTATTAATAATAAAGTAGATTTTGAGATTATTTCATTTACTTTAAAATTTTTGAATATTCAAAAAAACAACAAAACAAAAAATTTTGGTCTTTGTTTTAACCATATCTACGTTATTTCTTTTTTTGCGATTACTTCAATGCATTTCAAAAATGTTAGAAAAATAGCTTAAGGAAAATAAGCAATGATAGGGATTTTTTCGATGGTCGTCCAGCAATTTCCATTTTTCATAAAAATTTTCCAAAAATGTGTTATTTTTTATATTGTCGAAAATGATAGAAAAATGGAAAGGAGAAAAAGATTTTTTTTGAAACTTCAATGGATGTGATGTGGCTAACTTTTTAACTAAGTAAGATAAAGTGATGAACTTAAAAAAGCTTATCAATCAAGAAGACCACACAGTACATTGATTTCTAACATCAGAACTGCCAATAAATTGATAATCAGGATTTTTTGTTCATATCACAAAACATTTTTCCTATTTTCTTTGTTGAAATGTTAAAAAAATATAATATTGATCCAAACAAAAATATATTTCATCCAACTTCTACAAATTTCAATGCTTTCAGATTTTTCTTTTGAACTTTCCTTCACTCCAGACGCATGATCATATATTTTTTTCAGGTGACCAACTCGAACATTTTTAAGCAGAATTTAATGACCTTTTTCAATTTTGCTAACGTCATTCGTTTTTTGCTTGCAAAAACTTTAATCTTTTTTTTCAATCACTTTTCATCTTTTGACTTTTAATCCTCAAAGATAAGAAGAAAAGATTTGGAGGAAGAAAATGCTCTTAAAAATGTTTATCAAAACAAAAGATATTTAAGCAAAATATGAAATAGATGTTTTTGATCAGAAAAGCAATTGCCTGACGACGATGTCCGTCATTTTAGTCTATATTGGTATACTCATTCCTGCAGTTTTTTGTGATCAAAATATCCCTGAACAAGTTCATATTTCTCTTGGGGAAGATGAAATTTCAATGGTTGTGACATGGCTCACCTTTAAACCAAGTAAGTGTCACATTGTAACTGTTCATTACAACATCTAAACAAAATATGCAAATTTTTTAGCTCCACCTCCAATTGTTCAATATGGTCCTACCAAAGCAATGCAATATAAACATGTTGGGCATACTTCAGTTTTGAAATCTGATGATGGAACCCGTTATATTCATACGGGAACACTTTCAGCTTTATCCCCGAATACAGTATACTGTAAGTTTTGTTCCAATTTTTGGAGGAATTAAGGTTCAACATATTGATTTCGGCTTCTGCAAAAAACTTCAAAACTATTTTGATCAATCTATTCAATTTCGAAAAATTTGGATTACAGTAACCAAAAACCTGCTGATCATAAAAATCCTTTGATCTCTTACCGACATCGGCAAAAGATCAAAGGCGACCCCATTCAAAACGGTTTTTGCCCCCTCCGAAATAAAATTCTACTCACGTCCTTGACATTAACCATTAATTAATGTTACAGACTACAAAGTCGGAACTGCTGATGGCTGGAGCAAACAATTTCAATTCAAAACTTTCCCTATCGGAAAAGATTTTAAACTTCGAATTTGCGTTTTTGGGGATCTCGGATTCCATTACGGAAATTCAATTCCAGATTTAATGGAAGCTGCTGAAAAAGAATGGTTTGATATGATTATTCATGTTGGAGATATTGCATATGATTTGCATAAACTTGATGATGATGGTGTAAATATTGGAGATAAATATATGAGAGAATTGGAACCAATCTTTTCAAGATATCCATATATGGTGATTGCAGGAAATCATGAAAATGATAAAAGAAATTTCAGTCATTTTCATCATCGTTTTCGAATGCCTGGAGAGGTTAATGGTCATCACAACAATCAATATTATAGGTATGAATAGTTGTAATGAGAAAAGGGTGGAGAAAAATTTGCATAAAAACTGAAATATGCAGATTTTAATAAAATTCTGTGGAATTTCGCTCTCAAAATTTTTAAAACAAGCTTTTTCTCTCAGAGATTTTTACAAGTTCAGCTAAAATAAAAATATGCAAATTTTTTCAGTTACAACATTGGTCCTGCACATTTCTTTGGAGTCAGCACCGAATTATACCACGACGTATTAGGTATATCACAAGTTTTGGACCAACACACTTGGCTCAACAATGATCTTCAAGTAATCATTTTAATGCAAGATATTGCATCATTCTTATGCAACCTTTATAGCAAGCAAATACCAATCGTGCAACTCGGCCATGGATTATCGGATATCAACATCGACCATTTTATTGCTCAAATACTCATTGTAAAACTGATGAAGATCCATTGATCCGGATCGGGGAATTTAATATTCCCGGACTTGAGCCCGTTTTTATTAAAAATAAAATTGATTTACAATTTTGGGGACATATGCATTCATATGAAAGATTTTATCCAATGGCAAATCTGGTGGCATACGGTAATGGACAAAATGCATATCATAATGCAGCAGCTCCAACTTACATTATCACCGGATCAGCAGGTTGTCATTCTCCAAAAACTCCATTTGGGACACCACATCCAGGAAGTGCTTTTAGGTAAAAGAAAATAAAATTTGCATAATTTGATGACATGTGCTTTAGATCTGATGATTGGGGATATACACTGTTGACGATTCATAATCATACCCATATTCATTTAAAACAATGGTCTGTTGATCAACAGAAAAATATTGATGATATTTGGATTACAAAAGATATTGGACATTAATAAAATATGTAAAACGCATAAACTTATAAGATTGATTGATTTGTATTATTAAATATTTTAAAGTACAGTATTCGAGTTTGAATTTAAGTTTGATATTCACATGGTAGAATTAATTGATCGAGATCAAGACAAAATGTAAAGCTTAATATTTACAGAAAATACTACGACAAAAATCCAAAAATTTTAAAACCCCCTCAAAATTATTCCCTTGAAATTATAGTTGTTCAGGTAGAAAGCTTTATTTCCTTTAAAGTTACAGTATCACAAAAGTACAATTAATTATACAATACGTAATACAAAAGAAATTTATTCAACAGATTCATCCTCAGAAAATCCATCAGTAGAATCAGAATCACTATCAGTTGAATCAGTATCAGAATCATCTTCATCATCAGTTTCATTCATTCTATCAACTGCACTAAAATCAGAGCGAACTACAGTACGATGATACTTGATTTGTGTTGATTTAACAAGCTTTTTATTGATTGCTTCAACTTGAGCCTTGTATTCAGGTGGAGCATCATCAAGAAACTCAATTTCAACAGTTGTGGCAAATAACTTCTAAAACAACAAAAATAAGAACGTTAGAATAAAGAAAATGAACAAACCTTGGTTAAAAAATCAGAGACATCTTGAATATCCAAAATTGCCGGAACATTAAGCAGTCGAAAAGCTTTAAGATTTGAAAGATGTTGAAATTTCAAAATATCTTTCAAAGTTGTTGAACGAAGCATTGAGAAATCAGTAGCGCGACCAAAATCACTAAAAAAATCAAATCAATACATAATTATAAATGTGCAAAGAAGGACTTACTGACGGAATAATTGAAGTTTGGGACAAATTTCAAGAATTTTATCAAGTGTTGCAGCTTTTCCATCATTGTAAGTGATCATAACATTCTGGATAAAGGCTATTAACGGAACAGTTTGGGCCCAATATTTGAAGTCATCAAAAGAAATAATTGTGTCATAAAGATTGAGTTCAACAATTTCACAACGATAAATGTTTTGTCGAATCAATGAAGAGAAATATGAACAACGACAAATAGAGAGACTTCTAGTCAACCAGAGTTTGCTTGAAAGTTTGTTCAGATCAATTTTCACCACTTTATCATCTTCAATTGAATCAATTCGTTCTGAGGCAATTACATTTTCTTCACCATAACTAATAAAATATTTAGCAACAAGGATTGGATTTGCTTCAAAGAAGTATTTACAGCATTGAATCAACTTGTTATAAACTTCAGCATTTTCAAGATTCAGAGCAATATAACAAACGATTGGTAATGGAAGTGAGAAAAATTGATTGATTGAAGATCCTCCTGGCCATTGAATTTTAGTTTTTGATGTTGATGAAATTGAAGCATCCATATTTTTCGTCGACTTGCACGCAGTTGAATTTTGTTGATTGAATGAATGAAAGAAAGAAAAGGAACAAAAAAAAGTCAAAGACACGTTTTGTGAACGAATGCAAAAAATGAATTGTACAAAAATTTGCATAGAAATGCAATTACTTTTTTTCGTCGGTCAAGAAGCAGTTTTCTAAGAGAAACAATGCAAATCAATTTTGAAGTTGATCGTTTGGCAATTTTTTCATAATTCCTTTATTTAAAAAAATATTTATTTAAAAGACCACCATCGATGGTTCAAAACAGTTTGCCCAAGCAAAAAAGTGATTTTTTTTTGTACCATTTTTTCAGACATGGTTTGAATTTTTCGTGTTGAGAACACCGAAGGCAAATGCGGTTTTTTTAAATTTGTGAAGAAAAAAAGTTTTTTCTTTTTCGTTTGTCGAAAGAATGTTGCGTGCAACATGCAAAAACAATCGCAAGCAAAAAAATGAAGCTTTTTTTTCAATCACTTTTTCTTTCAGAAGTCGACTTCTGATGACAAAATATTAGCTTCTAACTTATTTTTTTATTTTTTTTCTTTTTATTTTTGAATTCACCATATATGAAAGTATCTTATAAGACATTTCACATGCCCCAAAGCTAACAATTTTTTTTCGTCGGTTGTCCCTATATTTAAGGTTCTCTTTCAGTGTTTCGACTCGCCCCGCCCCAACCTCGCCCCGGGGTGCCCCGGAGCGCCCCAAAGCCGGGGCGGGGCGGTGGATGGAGCGATTTTCTTGAAACTGTCGGAGCGCGGGGCGGTGGTGGGGCGACTTTAAATAAGGTGTCAGTGAGCTAACATTAAAACGTGGTTATTTTTTAGTAAAATTGACTGTTTTAATATTAGAAAGGTTCTCTTTTAACATTTTATTACATAAATCGTCTTTAAAAAACGGAAAAAGTACATTTTAAGATTTTATTTGGTAAAAAATTCTGGAAATTTAATGAATTCTGGGGGATATTGGGGCGAAAAATTGGCTCCGGGGCGGTGGATGGGGCGGTTTTTTCAAAAAGTCGGTGCGCGGGGCGGTGGTGGGGCGACGTTTGAAATGTGCTGGGGAATGGGGCGGAGTTTGGGGCGAAAAAAACTCGAGTCGTAACACTGTTCTCTTTGTTAAAAAGTTTTTTTTTTTATAATTTCAATGCAAATGTGTTTTCCTAAACAATAATATTTACTTGAAAATGGGACTTTTGGGGCCATCGTCGAAAGTAATATAACTTTTTGAGCATTTATTGGATCAAAACCGATAATGATCTTTAAGTATATATTATTAAGTTATTGATTGCGTCATTCTTATGCAATCATTTTTTTCATGGCAAATGCCAATGTGAGAGATTTTGAGCGTTCGTTGAATCAAGATCTAGATATGTTTAAATGTTTATTAAAAAAGATAAAAATGTTATAAAATTAATAAGACGGTTTTTTACAAATAACCCATGCTCGAGCATTGCAATCTTGATTTGTAATGAAAGACATTTGTGCCATTCCACAACTGATTGCCATTGTAACAGGAAATCCTTTATCTTTATACCATGGCAAATAATCTGTAACACTCCCATCAGACCAGGACCAGGTGTTGTTGTTGTCGATTGATTGTAAGCCAATCCAAATGGGTTGCATTGCGGAAATTATGAAAGCTACAGTATACCCATAATTATCATAAAACTACGGTATTAGAAAAGAGAACCTTGTAAAACATAAAATTCATTGACATCATGAAATGATGGTAAATCTGCATATTGATTGTTACAGTATTCCTTTGCTTCTTCCCAGTTTTTAACGATTGCTTGTTTTTGTCCTTGAAAACTTATGCCAAAACATGAGTGAGTTGGTTGATAATAAATCCATCCAAGTTCACAGTTTGTTATTGGTGGATCCATTTTAGCACCACAAATGTATGGTTTTGCTTTAAAGCAATCTTCACTTTCCCATTCTCCATCTGTTATACTTAAAGATACACAATTTCCACCTGCTGAAGGTTGATTTTGTCCAAAATTATTAAAATTGAAAGGAGTTCCATCAACCCATGTCTAAGTATTCGGGGTCGTTAATGATGTCCTTCCAATCCATGCCGAAGTTACAGTAGCGTCATAAAACATGACTGCTGCTTCCTCTTAAAACTGCCATTGGTACAATAAATTTTCGGATTTTCGGACATAAACTTACGACTAAAAAGTACATTAGTAAATGCATCATGTATGGATACTAAATGACCGGCAAGTAGGTTACATGAAAGCTCAGCATTAGCAAATGACGTTGCATTGCCTTGAAAGAAATAACAATGCGAGTGCCATGCAATACTGCCTTCAGGGCATTCCGCAATAACGGAATTAATAGAACAAAATAAGAATATTATTGATATAAGTTGATTTAAATTTAGCAGCTTTAAAGACAATGTTTTCATTTTTAAACAAAACAAAACATGCATTGACCAGTGAGTGCTTTTTGATCGTTTAAATACTGCTGACAGCACCTTTTTTATCAAACAAAAAAGGGTACTACCTATCACCATTGTTTTCCTTTTTTTGTGTAGCCAAATACAATGCATCTTCTTTAAAAACATTTTCATAATCGACAAATCGGTAACACCTTATTCAAGGAATGAGATGACAGCTTGAATTAATCTAATAAAATTAAAAAATCAACAAAATAGTGATAAAATTTCAGCTTCTTGTTAAATATCGCTTTCATTGTTTTTTAAAATTGAATAAAGTTACTCTATCATTATCTTCATGAAACTTATAGTAATTGCTATTATTTTGTTGTTGATGTGTTAAAAAAGGTTACATTTTTCTCAACATTAATAATGTTTCATTATGCCAAATTCAGAAATATTTACATAATCGAAATTATTTTACAATCTTTCTGTATCTTTTGGATACTGTAGAACAATATATTTTTTACTACATTGTTTATAAATTTCTATTTTTGTTTCTTGCAAGTAATGACTTTTCTTCATACCTTGAAACTTTGCTTTTTTCACCATTTTTTACTGTAATGGTTATGTAAATTTTGAGTGAATCTGGATCCTTATTTTTAATTATTTATTTTGCTCATTTTAATAAATTTAAATTAAAAAAATTTAAAAGCAAAGAAATTATAGAACGTTGCATTCATTGAAAAATTCAAGTTTGAAACCAAATCCATGCTTTTATAACAAAAAATGGCGGAAATTACCAATTTAAAACCAAAAAAAATCCTTCAAGAGTAATAAATAAAAAACTGATGAGTCAAAAAAAAAGCAACGACGATTAACCATCCATTATTTTTTCCTTTTTCTTCATTTTTGAAAAAAGCACAAAAAATAGAGCTTAAGAAAACAACATTTTTTCAACTAAAAAATGCTTTTCGAATGGGAATGGCAAAAATGAATGTCCCTCTTTTTCTTCTTTCATTTCTTCCGGGCATTAAAAAAGAAGGAGAAGAAGGTCCATCCTTATGCATATTATTGAGACACCGAAAAAAAGAAGTAGTAAAGAACGAACGAACGACAAATGACGACCATCAATGAAGAGAGAGGGTATATATTTTTTTGAGCTTTTTTTAAGACTTTTTTCAAAAAAAAGCAAGCAAAATGAAAAACAACGAAGATGAAGAAAATGCAAGAATAAAATGGAATGGGATGCTTTTAGTCAATGGAACAGAACAAAATAGAAGAAGAACAGGCTTGCCTTTCCCGAAAATGCCTTTAAAAAAACCTTTAAAATAATGCATTTCTTCAAGTCAAAAACGAAGAAGAAAAAAAGAGAAAAACGGCGCTTACTAACTCGATGCACAAGCTTTTTAGGCTTTTTTCTTTTTTTTCGGGAATAAAATTTTTTTTGCCGCTTCTTAAAAAGTGCCAATGCCGTCGCCACTGCTGTGAATGCCACCCCGGTAATGCTTCTGCTTTTTCCCATTTTTTTGCTTCTTTTTCTTCTTTATTTTTTTCTTATCTCTGTTTTTCTATCATTCATTTTTTCTTCTGTTTTTTTTTGTTTCTTTCAGAAAATTCATATAAAAAAATATAACGCTTCATTTAATTCCAGAAACTTTTTTCCTCTTTCATCATAAAAAATCATCATCCCAAAAAAAAGCATTTAAAAAATTTTTATTCTAAACATTTTTTGGCATTTTTTGCATTTGCTGAAGTTTATTATTAAAAAAATAACAAAACTTTTTTCTTTAGTTTTTTTAAAGAATGATTTATTAATAGTTTTTTTTGTCTTTTGTCAAAGAAAGGAAAGTACAATTAATCATTTTTTATGCTTCCTTATGCTTTTTTTCTGGCAGTTTAGAAAGAAAATGATAAATAAATAAATGAGTAAGTAAAAAAACGATAATGATTTAGTTTTTTAAATGACTTTTAACTTTTATGTTTTTAAAAATCATGAAGAAGTTTTAAATGAGGGTGAAATATTTTGTTGCTTCATTGATTGGCATTTTTGTTTTATTGTTTCAATTTAGATTAAATCTAATGAATTAATAATAAGGATGTTTTCCATTTTAAATATTTATAATGTTGAATCTAATATATCTTAAAAAATTACCTTCTAAATTGTCTCATTTTAAAACTTAGATTTTATATTTTAGTGAGACATTTTAAAATCTAAGTTTTAGTTACTTAAAATTAAACACATTAATACAATAATAAAAAACACTTTTTTCTAATACCACAAAAATATAGTTTCATTCAATGCAAGGATGTCAGTAGAATTTTATTTCGTAGAGGACAGAAACCATTTTAAAGAGTGCCGCCTTTGATCTTGTGCCGATGGCGGTTAAAGATCAAAGGGATTTCGATGATTTAGGAAAAGGTACATGCCCCTCATGTCGAATCCTGTTGACTGCCCTGCAATTATGTTTTTTAACGAAACTTGTGTTAAAAAATTTGAATAACTTTTTAAAACTCTAAATATATAAATAATTGATTGATTTCTATCTTGTCCATAAATTTTTTATTAAAGATCCCGCCAAAGACCTATCTTTTCATAAATCCCCATTAATAGTATTTTTTATTGTAAATTATTACATCAACTTTTTTTCTTTTTTTTCATTTTTTATCCATCAAATTTAAACGACATCTTTTTTTCTGTTCCACTTTCAAGAAAAAAAACATATATTAGGTTCGATTAACAGCAGTACCAGCCTCGAAGAGGAAAAATAAAGTCACTTGCTAAAACACCTTTTATATTTTTCATTTTTCTAATCAATCCTTAAAGCATCGATTTACACAATATATTTTTTTTGTTGAGCCAAATGTCCCTTTTTGTTTCTTCTTTTATTCAACTTTTTTTTGAAAAATGAAAAGCTTTGTTTTTACAAGTTGTTTTTGTCAGTTCTTTTGAAAAAAAGATTTGTTGGATATTAATAATAACAGTTGTTTAGGAAATGATTAGGTTAAACACGTTTTTTTAAGTGATACTAGTTTTTCTTGTGGTTGTTTACCACATCGAAACGAAGTGGAATTTTTTTGAGACATTTTGGCATTCGTTTTTTAAAATTCTCTCGACAAAAAAAGTTGATTTCTCGAGGTGAAACACTTTGCCAAGCGTCTCACAAAACTTCCATTTTTCTTTGAAAACGATTCGATGTGTTACGTACTTTTTTCTTTTTTATGTTTCGTAACGAAAATAAATTTGAATAGATTTTCGATTCGATAATAATATCCTGTTTGTCAGGTTCGTGGTGCACAAACCTGAAAATCAGAAATCAAAAAAGTACCTATGCCTCCGAATCCTTAAAATTCTTTGTTTTTGTTATGTTTGTTCCAAAAATTTAATCAATTTACTTTACAAGCCCGGATTAAATTGAAAAAGGACATCGATTTAAAAGCAAGAAAAGATTTTTTTACTTGCTTTAATATTTTGTGACTTCTTTTTTCGCACATTTTTTGAAGTTCTTTAATACTTTATTTAAAGTGGTGAGGGTGGCAAATAACTTTTGAGTCAAAAATTTTTTGCCACCCTCATCAGCATTTTTGCGTAGATGCAAAGTCATTTCCTTTCAAATTTTCTATCTTATGGTTTTGATGAAACTTTAATTATTTCATGGCTTTTAAAAACCTAACTTTAAAAAGCGAATTTCTCATTTTTGATGTTCTATTTGAAAATTTGCATATATTGTATTCAGAATTTCTGTTGTTGTGTCTCGAAACAGTTTTTTTTACTTTAGTTGTTCAATAAAAAAAAGTGAGTAACTGTTGTGAGACAATAACAATGGAAATCCTAAATTTCAAACTATGCAAATTTCAAAACAAAGCTTCAAATGTTACATATCCATTAAAAACAAAAAACTTATTTCCTTTGAAGTTGAAGCAAGCAAAAAAAAGTTGTTAAAGAAGAAAAAATGGTCCAATGAAATTAAACCAATTTTTTGTATGTTTTTTGCCGATGAAAAGTGCTTTTCCAACTTTGCATCTTTGACCTGATTTACCCTTTTTAAAGTTACTATCCCTATTTTTGTCATCAATTTTATCTCCCCTCCAAAAAACCAGCATGACCAACATCGATGAAAATATAAATTTCACACATTTGTTAATGAAAATTGATGAAAGAGAAAAAAAATGCAACAACTTTTTTTCCAAGTTGAAACAAAAAAAGTTGTGGAAGAACAAAAAAAGAATGAATGAAATTAAACCAATTTTTTATATATTTTTTTGTCGATGCCAAGTGCTTTCCCAAATTTTTTTCTTTTGTTTTTCAAAATTGTAATGTTTTTTCCTTAAAAAAATATATATTTTTTGGTGCTAAAAATTTTTTTGAGTGTTTTGTTCTTCTTCAACATTTTTTTGTCTTTTTTTAATCCCAGCTTCTTCTTTTTCTTTCTTCTTCTGTTTTCTTTGACAAAGTAAACTCCAGAAATTTTTGAAGAGAAAATTTGTGCAATCTTAAGCTTTAAAAAAATGAATGCTTTATTGCTTCTGCTGCTTTTGCTGATGCAGGAGAAGCATCAAAAAGCCCTTCTTCATCTTTGTCTTATTTTTTGTTTCTTTTATTCGTTGCTGTTTTGAGTTTTGTTTTTCCTATTTTGAAATAACCATTTCTTAATGCATTTCTTATGTTTCTATTAATTTTGACTTTTTTCCATTACCTAAAATTACCGTAAAATACAGTAATCGTCGAATCTATGAATCATTTTTAAAAAATGCCGTTGTAAATTATGTGCCGTCGAATTTGATCGGACAAACATAATTTTTAGAATTGTCCAAATCTGTGGTTGAGTATTTTATAGAAATTTTTGAATAATTTAAAAAAAAAAAGGTTTTCGCCTCTTCGTCAGAATCTTTCCTTTGATCTTTGCCGATTTTAAAGGAAACATCAGATTTTGGCTTACCCTCCCTTAAAATTTTTGAAATTGTTTATAAACAATTCCTTTATACTCATTAAATCAGGAAGATTAAAAATATCTATTTTTTTGGTCATGCCTACTTTGTATTTTTTGAACCATTTTTACTTTTAAAATTAATGAGTTTGTTTTTTTACTGTTTCATGAATTTTAAAGTCACGTGGAACAAAACATTCTATCAATAAATGAGGCTCTTTTTTCTTTCTTGTTTTTCTTCTTTTTTTCTGACTTCCTCATTTTACTCCACAAAAATAAATTGATGAGGGGGATTAGTTTGCTTTTTTTCGAGGAGCGGAAATAACAAAAATGAACAAAACAAAAAATGCAACTTCATGGTTGTTGGAACTTTAAATTTGCATAATTATGTTTTTACGTTTCGCGAAAATGATTATTTATTATAGATTTACGAGTTTAAATAAACAACTATTTAAAAGCTGATTTATTTAATTAAAAGAATTATCTAATTTCAGTTGTTCCAAATAATTAATTTCCTGGGTTGAAAATTTTAGTTAATTTTTTAAATTGAATGAATCCGTTTTTTCATAATTATTGTTTTGAACTTTTGAAACTAGTATTTTATTACCGTATTGTAGGGCTAGTGCAACTTTTTCTGGCACTTATTGAGAATTCCCCCCCTATTTTGACGAATTTTTCATTCTTTTGAAGGGGGAAATGTCCATAAGTTCGCTTTAGCGCACATATTGAAGATTTCCCCCCTACTTTTAAAAGAATTCAGTTCTTATTCAAATTTTTGTCATTTCTATTCACAATGTATGAATTTGCAAGAAAAACCTTCAAAAACGTATAAATAGATGACGAAAACACATTTTCGAGCTCTTTCTTGTCATTCGAATCGTTTGCTGATCGGTTGACTTTTGCCTTCTCTTCTTCGAAAACTTTTCAAAGTCTTTTTCTGTTGAAGAATTAGAAAGTTTAGAGCTTTCTACTTCTTCAAAAGTAAAAGACTTTGAAAAATTTTCGAAGAGGGGGGAAATCTCAATAAGTACCCTTTTTCTTAGCACGAAAAATCTCTCTAGTATTTTCCGTGTTAAGAAAAAGTTTCATTAGCCATGTGTATTTTTTATTACTGTTGATAAACAACTATTCGTTAAATCATCAAATTTTAGAGTATTTATATATCGTATAATGATCAATTCTTTCTTGAATTAAACATTTCTGACATATTACTACATAGTATTCATTATTAAAATATTACTATTTAATTTATTAGTATTTGTTACTGTTATTAATAAAATACCGATATTAAAAAGAATAAAATGCGACGCCGCTCATTTCCAAGATTGACATATTTCAATCCATAATTAATCATCCTCAAATATTTTATTCAAAAATTATCAACATATTAATATTTGCACATCCTCAAATCAAGTGGATGTGCATAATAAAAAGGTTCCCGAATGCAATATGCTTGCAAAAGAATCGGCGGCACCGGCATCATCATCTGCAGCAACAGCAGCAGCAGCAAAAGTAATAACGTCGATTTCGCCGCCATTTTATTCAACAATATTTATATTTTTGCTTCTGATAATTTTTCAAAGGCTTCCATTGATCGAAGGAAATAAAGATGCTGCAAGGCTTTTTGAAGATTTATTAGCAGATTATAATAAACTTGTTCGACCCGTTGATAATAATTCCCAAACAGTTGTAGTCAAATTTAAGCTGAAACTTTCGCAGCTTTTGGATGTTGTAAGTTTTTCTCTTTTATTATCAATTTTTGTTACTGTATTGATCTGATTTCAATGAAATTTCCAAAAAATTTGAGAACCATAAAAATTTTCTGTTTTTGTTAAAAATATTTTAATTAAAAAGTACAAAAAATGAAAAATTGAAATTGTTAACAAAAGAGCCAATCAAATTTTTAAAAAAACTTGTTTATCTCAAAACGTTCTTGAATGTGTACAAAAAATACCATTTTTCGAATTTAATGATACTTCGCCCCACGAATTTGTCCTCGATTTTTAGTGGCCTTATGAGTTTATTAAAAGACGAGACCCATCGTGAATAAATTTTTTACACACAACTTCGATTGCATTTCTCGAAGCGAAAACACCTTCGTTTCAGCTGCAAAAAAGGAAAGAAAAAAACAGCTCCAAAAAATCTCCCTGATTTTTGTAAAAAAAGTTTTTTCACGATGAATCTCTTTCTTTAATGTAGAAGAAAAGTTACATTGTTAAACATCATCAAATTGTACTCGCATAAATTTTTTTCGGGTATTTTGGACACCTCAAAAATCCAGAACAATTTTTTTGACAAAATATCTTTTTTTAGAATACCTAAAGTTTTATCTACTTTTTTCAAAATTGCCAAAAATCAATAGTGTGGTTTTTTGTATTAAATTTGTAATTTTACAACATTTTAAAAATTTTTCAAGCAAGAATATTCAAAACGTATTTTTTTAAACAAAAAGCATACTTCAAAATATCCACTTAAAAACAATGATAAAATTTTTCCTTTTTTTTCCATAAAAGTTTAAGCACATAATCATTATGTGCTGCAAATTTTTAGCCTTCTTTTGTTTTTTGGATTTGTTCAAATTTGCAAATTAATAAGCCTTTTAAAAATTCTCTCATAATTTTTTAGCATGAAAAGAATCAAATTATGACAACTAATGTTTGGCTTCAACATGTAAGTATTTTATTTAAACTTTTAAAGATTTTAAAATTTATTGACTTTTAAAAGTGCCACTTCTTTAAATTTTTGGCCACCCGCAAAAAAATTGAGATGAAGTGGTCGTTTTTCATTTTTATCACATTTCCATCTTTTCTTCCTTCTCTCTTTCGTTTTTATCCCCCGTAAAAAGTGCCAACAAATTTTTTGACATTTGAGAATCTGTCAATCAAATTTTTGGGATATATCATCTGCTTTTGATGATTAATATTCATATTTATGACAAAATTTGATTTCTTTTTTGGAAGGGGTTTAATAACATATTTAAAAGAGGGAAAATGCCGGTTTTAATAATACAGTATGATGCTTAATTACTATTATTAAATACGCAGATTTCAGTATTAAAAGGACATTTTGACTTAAAAACGTCTCCGTAAGAAAGCGGCAAAGATCAAAGAAAAAGTACGATGAGAGAAAAGGGATTTGAAAATTTTGATAAACCGGTTGTAAGAATTGGACAATCCCTAATTATCTCACTTCCTGTAAATTACAATTTGTAATTAGAATTTGCTAAACTATATGATACATTTTATGCAAATTTGTTGTTGATATTTTATATTTTCCATTATTGTTTCAGAGTTGGACAGATTCTAAGCTTCGATGGAATCCAGAAGATTATGGTGGAGTTGATGTTCTATACGTTCCATCAGATATGATATGGCTTCCAGATATTGTACTGTAAGTTAAAATTTGCATAATTTTATCTATGCAAATTTTTAATAAATATATATTTTAGGTACAATAATGCCGATGGCAATTATCAAGTAACAATTATGACAAAAGCCAAGGTCTCCTTCAATGGCACAGTACAATGGGCTCCACCAGCAATTTATAAAAGTATGTGCCAAATTGACATTGAATTCTTTCCTCTTGATGATCAAACTTGTGAAATGGTTTTTGGTAAGTCCATTCTAAATAAAATCATGATTATGCAAATTTTTGCTTTTAAGGGTCATGGACATATGGTGGATTTGAAGTTGATTTGAAGCATAAAGATTCTCTGAAACAACATGAAATTCAAGAAACTGTTATGGGTGTTGAAGGAGAATATGTGGAAACGGTTTGGGTTGTTGATGAAGGAATTGATTTAAGTGATTATTATCCATCTGTGGAATGGGATATTTTAAGAGTACCTGGGAAACGGCATGAAAGAAGGTTTGATTTTCTTATTTATTATCTAAGCTGTTGAAAAGGGGATGGCATTTGAAACATGTAGTCATGCCAAAATTTGCATAATTTCTTTACTTTATGCCATTGCCGACAAAATATCAAAAGGGTGCCTACTCCAGAAGTAAATTCTTTTTTGTTTATATTTATGTACAAAATATGTGGGTGTGAATCATGCGTTCCTTCAAAATTTGCATAATTTACTTTATGTTTCTGTTTGCAAAAGATCAAAAGAGTGCCAACTCTTGAAATTGACTTTTTCCTTTGAACTTTAATAAGGAAGAAAATATCTGAATTAATTTAAATTCAGTTCCTTTTTTAATTTTATTTAAATTTTTGTTTACTTATGCGGACTACAGAAAGGGGCGCTTTTAAAAGATTTGCTTGAGTAAACAAGGAAGGGCAATATAAATGGCACGTGAGCCAAAATTAGTCAACATTCACGCACGTAAGCTTCGAGGATCTTTGGATTGAATGTAATTGAAGAAGTCATGCGTAATTTTTTGTTTCTCTAAATAGCAATTTTAAAAAAAGAAAAAGGATTTAGAAATTAATTTAAGCTTAAATTAGGCATTTGGCAGAAAAAAAACAAATTTGATTTAGATGACGCAATATTGTAACACTCAAAAACAGAATAAACATGATAAGTTTGGTGTTTCTGAACTCTAATAAATTATTCATGGATATTTTGCCAAAAAAAATAGTCTTTTAATTTTGAGAAAACTTAAATGTCCGAATTATTGCATAAGTTTGCAATTCGATGGAGCCACCAACATCTACTTCTTCGTTAAACTTTAAACGCCAGCAAAAATCGATAAAACATTTTTGGGTGAAATAGCTTTAGGCGAAATATCCGTGATTTATGCTAAAAAAATTAAATTAAATCAATATTATTGTAAAATATCTTTCATTAAACATTTAAAAGTGGAATTAAGTTTTCGGATTTAAACACAAGTAAATTCATTCGTTACAGTACCTTTATCATCTACCGTAATCCAATGTTTTTCAGATATCCCTGCTGTGAAGCTCCATTTATTGATCTCACATATGAAATTCACCTTCGTCGAAAAACTCTTTTCTATACAGTTAATTTAATTTTTCCATCGGTTGGAATGGGATTCCTTTGTATCCTTGTTTTCTATCTTCCCTCAGGGGGTGGAGAAAAAATTTCACTCTGTATTTCAATCTTGATTTCTTTAACAGTCTTCTTTTTACTGCTGGTTGAAATTATTCCTTCAACAAGTTTAGTAATTCCATTAATTGGTAAATATTTGCTATTTACCATGGTACTGGTTACGTTAAGTGTGATAGTAACTGTTATCACATTGGTAAGGAAAAATTTGCATATTTTATTCATTTGGATATAATATATCCTTGGATATCGATTTTTAGAATGTTCATTATCGTGATCCAGCAACACATATTATGCATCCATGGATTAGAAAAGTATTTATTGATATATTACCGTATTATTTGTTTATGAGAAGGCCGACCCAAGTTGCAAAACCTCCAACATCAAAAACTTCTTCGGCTACAGCGGTAAGGATTTGATATATCCTTCGGGTTTAATTTTTGATATAATTTTTAGTTGGCGATTATTGGAGCTGGGACTGGCAAAAAACGGGATTCAAGGCCAAGCTTTTCAATTCGATCCAGAGATCATAATTTTTCAGCGTTATTTGATCAAGTAAGTTTTCAATTTGGGTACTGTAAAAGAAACTGTAGTAATTTTAATCTTTTATAATGTTACTGTAACGGATACTGTAATTAGTTTAACTTTTTATTTTGGGTACTGTTAGAGATACTGTACTTACAGTAATCTTCGACTGAGTTACTGTAACATATATAAATTTTTATTATTTTTCGGATTACTGTAACAGATACTGTAGTAATTTTTAACAATATACTGTATGTGTTAATAATAAAATAAACTTTTTTCAGATGGATTTCTTATCACCAAATTATCCAAATTCAAATCGAAATTCTTATCAGGGAAGTACATCACAACGGAGTAGCTTTCAACGGGAACATACCCCAATGAAAAGTGCAGTGGATTCTGTTACATATATTGCAGATCATTTAAGAAATGATAAAGATGGTCAACAAGTAAGCTGTTTTTGGGGTTTAGGGATGATAGGATACGGTAACTACGGGTTACTGTATAACTTGTTCATACAGATATCAGTTTGGAATAGCAAGGACTTCAAAGGCGGCCTCCCTCAAAATGTGTTCTGTCCACTTTCAAATCATAAAAAGCCTTTGATCTTTAGCCGTCGTCGGCATAAGATCAAAGGCGGCCCCTTCGAAATGGGGTTTGTTCTCTACGAAATAAAATTCTGCTGATGTCCTTGTTAACAACTACCGTAACTAGATATACTGTACTTAATTTGATTGATTTATGCTAATTTTTTGATATTTTTTTCAGATTGTTGAAGATTGGAAATATATTTCAGTTGTAATGGATCGGGTATTCTTGATAACATTTACTGCAGCATGTGTAATTGGGACCCTTGTAATTATATTTAGAGCTCCAAATGTCTATGATAATACCGTTGCCTTAGCTTAAATTTTTAAAAAGATTTTTGTGTTATTTCTCTTAATCAAAATAATTAATTAATCAATCCTTCTAAAATTTAAGTTTTAAGTATTTTTGCCTTTTTCGAATTTCTCAAATTCTTAAAAAATTGCTCCAATTTCTTATTATTTTTCTTTGCTTATGCAAATTTTATTTTTTAAATTTTGAAAAATAAAACATATCATTAGGGTCTCTTTCATTGTTTTTATCTTCTTTTTTATTGTTTTTTATGTGTAAATTACAGTATACTGCTAATGGAAGATTTATATAAATTAAATTTATTCGAATCAGTGTTTGAAGTTGAAACTTTGAATGAAAACGTTAAAGGTCATTTCAGAAATACTACTACGGTAGATACATTCTTCATAAAGTAAGAAAAAAATTAAAGTTAGTTTAAAATATGTAACAAAACATTAATCAAGAAATTCAAAAAAATGAAAAATGTATGAAAACTTAAAAATTTATTGATTGTGGGATACTGTTGACGACAACAGCATGATTGAAATTAATCGAAAATGACTAAAAACAATAAAATAAAGTTCAAGGTTATACTTCCCCCTAAATTATTAACAGCAGAATTTATCACATCATTTTTGCATGCAGAATTATAGTTGTGCCATCTTACCTTGCCAACTCAATAACATCAATTTTTTTGTTGTTCTTATTTTACGTAATTTTTAAATTAAACAATTTTCGCTGCTACATTTAAAAAAAATTATTTTGCTAAGAAAGGGTTATTTGATTGAACACACATATGTATGCAAATGTCTGTATAAACCAATGGCACCCTTTTTTATTATCTCAAAACTTTTCTTCTTTCGATTTGTGCAAATCATTATTGATTTTTTAGTTTAAAAAATTTTTTCTCCCAGTTTCCCTATCCGATTTAAAACTGACCACATTGTGGTAATTTTGTGTTGTTTGTTTAGTTAATTATTTGCTTTGTTTTCGTTTAGCATTACATTATTTTTTTCGCATTTTAAATAGATTCTAAAAACCAAACTTTTTTACACTCTTTCATTCGTCAATGCTAATTAATAGTTGTTTATTGTTTTGTTAAAAAATGCATTGTTTCAGATTTGAACATCTTCGACGTATTCAAGATATAATGGATACTGTACCCGTTGTTTCTAAACCAAAAACAAGTAATGGAAGGATTAAATGGAAAAGTGGTCCTGCAATTAAGCAAGCTTTCTCATTTCCTGATACATTGATTTATTACATCACAATGAATCCAACAAATCTAAAATGTTACAACAAACTTATTCAATGCTGTAAATTCTTCTTTGAACGAAATCCAATTCTTGTTGCTGATTACATGTTTGAACATCGTAATCATAAAATTTATGGCAAAACTCGAATTTGTTCATATGAAAAGTATGGTGATCATCTTGGAATTTATGATTGCTGCGTCGAAATGGATCTTGTAAAAATCTCAAGCAAAATTTGGTTAACTAAACGTTTTGTCATTTGTGGTAATGTAACTCCAAATTTTACATCACTACTTCGACAAAAGCTTTTTCGTTGTGATATTTGTGAACTTTCACTTTCTGATTTTACAATTCCATTTGATAATTTCAAATTTTTGGTTCAATCTGTTCAAAAATTATTTCTTTTCCGGAATGTCAAGATCACTTATGATAATGGAAATACTGTATTGCTTGATAAAATTCTGAAAGTTTGTCCAAAGATTGAAGAATTTCGTTAGTAAGTTCATTTTTGCATATTTATAATCAAGGCCGTAGAGTAAAAAAAATTTTGGGGTGGTCATTTTTAATATGAAGAGGGCACGCCTTTGATCTTTCGCCGCCTTAACACAGCGGCGGCAAAAAATCAAAGAATTTTTCCAGTTTTGTGGGGGCACGTGCCCCAAATGCCCTCCCCCCTCCCTCTACGGCCTTGTTTATAATATAAAATTGATTTATTTAGTAAATTAGATCATTCAACCGATCGTTCAGATCTTAAACCTTCAACTTTGGAAGATATTTCAAAGCTTAAAAATCTTACAAATCTCAAAAAGTTTGAAATGGATTTTCTTCCTGAAATTTTTGATATTCAAGATGTTTCGGATTTTTTGACCAAGGTTAGTTCATGATTTTGGAGTGTTATCGGAAAAAATAAATTTACGTTTCAGACTTTTATGGGTACTATTATTTATCTTCATTTTGAATATTTTATTTCTCAAGAATATGAATCTCAACTTCGGGCAATTAATGAAAAGATTCGTGAATTACAAATTTCTAATTGCGTCATCGCATTTCATGATAATGTACTCGGTCATTTTGATGTTTGAAGATATGATTTACTTTGTTTGTTTTGTGACACGTTTTGTAAACAGTTATAATGTTTTTTATGAATATGGTCAATTTTTGTTTCAAAATCTTTTAGTGTTTTTTAAAATTTTTTTGATTATTTTTGTACTGTTTTTATGCAAATTAAAAAATAATTTGCATAATTTTTTTTCGAAAAAATAATTTGTTTTCTTCTTTCGAAGTAGCTTTTTTAGAAAAATCTGTCAAAATATATCAAAAATTTGCTTTCGCAAAAATATACTTGAAAGATTTGCAACATAAAATTTATATATATTTATTCAAATCACTGTTTGATATTCAGAAAATTTAATAAAAGTATTATAAATCGCTTCAAATAAATGTATAGATGTTAATGTAATTACAGTAATTTTTGTCTGTTGAAACCATTCATTTCTACAGTATGACAGTAGCAAAAATCACCCATTGTCAACAAAAATCATGCAAACCGCTTTTTAAAAACCTTCAAAAATAGAAAGAAAAAAATTAAAGAAGCATTGTTTCAGAAAAAGATTGTTTTTTCAGTAGGGAAAATGGAATTTAACACGTTACATTCTGTTGCAAAAGGGTAAAAAATTAAAAGCATTGAATTCCAAATGTCTGCTCTACAATTATTAAAAAAGGGATTGTTCAGATATGACGTCATCCGAAAATCAACCTAACCTACTAAAAAAAAATGAAAAACTAAACAAAAAAAACCTATACATCAAAGACATTTTTTGCCGCACATCAAAGGCGGCACGGTTATTACCCCCCTCCCTCCCCCATGAAGTCATATCTGGACGATCCCAAAGGCAACAAAGGTTTCGTAAACAAACAAGTTTATTACAAGGTGTACAGTATGTATCGTCACACAGAGAAAAACAAAAATTTATCTTTATTATATCAATCAATAGATGACAGAATGATTTCGAATTTTTAATTCATAAATCTTTTTTTGAATATCAGTGAGTTGAGATTTGTATTCAGCAGAAACATCACGTCTGAAGCAAAGCATAGTTGTTGTTGTATTCAAAAATTTCTGAAAGAAAGAATTAAAACAAACACTAAAAACAGAAATTTATATTTCCGATACCTTGGTTAAAAAATCTGAGACATCTTTAATATCATAAATTTCTGGAGCCTTATGAATAAAAATTTGTTTTTTAAGATTTGAATAATTTTTGAGCTTTGAGATATCTTTCAAAGTTGAGACGTTTGGCAGGATACTATCAGGGAACCAACTAAAAATGAAAAAATTAAATATAAAAAAACTAAATTTTTAGACTTACTAATCAAAATATTCAATTTTTTTAAAAATTGAAAGAATTTCGTCAAGTAAAACTGTTTTTCCGTCTTTGTCAATGATTTTAACATTGTTTAAAATTACGAGTTTTTGAACAGATTGAGCCAAGAATTTAAATTTGTCAAATGACATTGGTACATCAGAAAGCCAAAGTACTTTAATGTCACAGCGATAGATTTTTTCAAGGATTAAAGGGTAATTTTGAAAAGTTTCGACCCAAATCAAAAGAAATTTTGTTATCCAAAATTTGCTTGAAATTTTGCTGAGATCCACTTCAGTGCAGCAAGAACGACCTCCACGACGTTTTTCGTGTACTTCTTGGTAACACATTTTTGTTTTTCCATACTCTTCACACAAAACGGCAGCAACGAGAATTGGATTTACTTCAAAGAAGTATTTACAACATTGAATTAATTTATTGTATGCTTTCGGAGTTGAGAGATTCATGGAAATATAATAAATCAAGGTATCAGGGATTTGAAAAGCTTGTTCAATTGCTGGACCACCTTTCCAATTTATCTTACCATTACTTGTTTTTGGTTTTGGAACTACAGTATTCATTGGAATATCAAATTTACTGAAGATTTTTAAATCTAAAAAAAAGCTTTGTAATAGTTTAAAAGTAAAAAATTAGCTCGAAATAAATTTTTAACAAGCTCTTCAGGCAACCAGACAATTTTTTTGATAAAGTATTAACTGGCTCCATTAAAATTAATGGACTCTTAAAATGCATTAAAAAACCAGACATATTTATGGACCCCCTAACTACAACAAGGACAAACACATATGTATGCAATAATATGCAGTTGTGCCAAAAAGAACGTTGACCAAACAATTTTTAACAAAAAAAATCGATATTGACTTGAGTGAATGCGAGTGAAAATCGAAAAAAAAAATAAATCCGTTATAATCAACAACTTGTTGCACAAAAAATTCAATTATTCAACAAAACTAGATTGTTCAAGCCACATAAATTTTCAGACTTTATTATCGTAATGCAACAATATAGCAGTAAAAATTAAGCATCTTGTGGGTAATTACCAAGGACGTATTTAAGAGGGGGAGGGCATTCGGTACCTGTGCCTCTAAAAAATCGAGAAAATCCTTTGATCTTGTTAAGGCGGCAAAAGATCAAAGGCGTGTCCCCAAAATAAAAATGCCCACTCCAATTTTTTTTCTTCCTACGGCCTTGGTAATTACAATAGTATTGCTCAAAACATCCGAAAAAGTGTCATTTATGACACTTTTTATAAATAGACGGCCGGTAAACAAATTAGGTTGTTTCTCAATTTATTTTGTCCGTTTTTAAATTTATTTTGTGCTCCTTTTGAATCTACTTTTCTTTTGACGCAACTTCAAAGTGGTGTAGAAACAAATATGTGGTTGATGTCGGCAAAAGATCAAAATGTTTTCTTGTTATGCTGTACAATTATTCAAAAAATACTCAAAAAATTGCGTAAACAAGCAAATTTATTAAATTTATCATCACAAAACTTGTAAATATGATACAAGACTACAAAGATTATTCATTATCACCATAATATGAGATAGTATGATTTTGAATTTGCATATCACGAAGCTTTTCCCGAATTTCACGAAGTTGTAATTTATATTCAGCAGGAGTATGTCTGTTAAAATTTATCAAAATATTTGTATCCATGAATTCCTTAAAAAAGGGACAATTTAAGCCAACAATAAAAAAAAATATTTGATATTAACAAAATACCTTGGTTAAAAAATCAGAGATATCTTGAATGCCAAAAATAGGAGGGATATTTTGAATCACAAGATTCTTGAGATTTGTAAGATTTCGAAGCTTTGAAATATCTTTCAAAGTTGAAGCAGTAAGCATTGAAAAATCAGGTTTGAAATTAAAGTAGTTACTAAAAGTTATCAAATGTAAACTTAAAAATGTGCAAAATTGTTTAAGCCAATGTCTAGGGCAAGCAGAAAGATTGCCTGACTTACGACAGAAATGTCCCGACACGAAAAAATGAAAATTTCAGAATCAATTAGTTCTGATCAGTGTTGTTGCGCCTCCGCCTCCGGAGGCGTGTTTTGCAAAAGATCAAAGGTGAGAATGCCGCTTTGCGCCTCCGGAGGCGGAGTCGGAGGCGACTAAAATAAAAAAGCACAACACTGATTCTGATGACACACTCTATCTTCTTATTTTTTCTGAGCCAGAAAAATTCATCTCAGAAGAACTGTAATTCAGATTTTTGGCACCATTTTTGGATTCTTTAATTAGACATAAAAAGCTGAATCTTAGCTCATATCCAACGTGCTTCTGAAGTCAATACCATTTTTGGAATCAGAAAAAATAATTACGAAAGCATATGTCCTCAGAATTAACTGATTTTTTCATTTTTCGCCTCGGGACCAATCCGTCGTAGTTTTTTTGGATGCCCTCGACATTGCCTTTAACTTACTAATCGAATTTTTCAATTTTTGGACAAGCTTGCAGAATTTTATCGAGCATTGCGGATTTTCCATCATTATTAGTAATTTTAACATTCCAAAGAAAACATAATTTTTGAACAGATTTTGCTAAGAATTTAAAAATATCAAATGGAATCACTGTGCCGAAAAGTATCAGTTCAGTATTATCACATTGATAAAGATTTTGAAGGAGTACAGAAGCAAACTTAGGAAAATATTCTCCATAAATAATGAGACTACCTGATAACCAAATTTTGATTGAAAGTTTTCTAAGTTTAGTTTTTAAACAACAATAATCAGAAGCACAATTTTTTAGTGTTAGTTTATTCGAACAAATGTATGTATTTCTATCATTTTTATGATGATCACAAATTTGGCACATGTGACCTGCAACAAAAATTGGATTTACATCAACAAAATATTTGCATGCTTGAATCATTTTGTTGTAACCTTTTGGGTTTGAGGGATTCATTGAAATATAATAAATCAAGGTATCATGAAATGGAAAATATTGCTTAATTGCAGGACCACTTTTCCACTTAATTTTTCCATGGCTCATTTTTGATTTTGGAACAACAGCTACAGTATTCATTTAAATCCTAAATTTAAAAAAATTTTAACTAAAAAAAAATACCTTGCTGCTGCATAATCCAAACAACACACAATAATAATTAAAAACAACATTAATTTCCAATTAGTGGCAATCAATAATGTTGCTCAAAGATCTTTAGTTTTTTAAAGTTCTTCGAGCAACAAAATACATTTTCAACTTTCATAGAAATTAAAGAATGAATTCATTATAACCCAAATCTCTTAAAGTGTGGTGATCTTAAAATGCATACAAAAAACCAATAGTTTTATGCACTGCTAAGCAACGACAAGGACGCAGCAAAAACTCACAAATTCTTTGTTTGTTCATTTTGTGAGTCCGGACATAATTTGTCATTGTGCCAAAAAGACGGATGACCAAGGGATTTTTGACCAAAAAAAGAAAATAATGTCTAGATTGAAGAAAGTACAAGTGAATATTGGAAAAATCGAACCGTGACAATTAACAGCTTTTGTTGTACAAATATTTCAATTATTCTAAAAAAAAGCTTTCTATTCTTGAATTTTTTAATGAATTTTTAGAGTTTATAACTATATGTATTTTTGTGTTGTGGGGTTATTTTACGGATACGTTCACCTTCTTCAAAAAAATAAATATTACCTTTAAAATAATAAGAAAAAAATTAACACAACTTTGTAAAACTTGGAAAAGGTACCTCAAAAGTTCTACAAAAGTTTTAAAAAAACGACCAAAATGATTGTGAAAAGCTAAACATATATTTTTATGTTTGGAATGATTTTGGATATGCAAAAAAAGTAATTTTCTTAAAATTTATCTGCTATTTGATTTAATAAATAAATTAGTCGATAACATTTTGAGTTTATTTTTTCTTCACAAAAATATTTTTAAAATTAAACTAATATTTATGATCTAATTTTTAAATGGCTCAACTCGATAAATTTTTTTAGAATGAAATCCTTTCGTAATTTGCATAAATTACAGTACACACAGTTGATGGAAGAATTAAATAAAGCAAATTTATTCCAAAACGTTTTTGATATATAAGTTGAAAAAAAGCAGATAAAAACACGAAAATTTTAAACAACAATCAAGAATTTAACACCCCAGAACAAGTTTATCAAGTGATACGGAAATAATTGGGAAATTTGTTACAATGCCAGAAAAGTGCCAATTCAAAAAGATTATTAGTCTCTATCATCATAATATGAGATAAAATGGTTTTTAATTTTCAATCCGAAAACCTTTTTTTGAATTGCATTAACAAGGGAACCGCACGCGATGATAATCGAGTTTTGCAACCAAATATGGTTTAACGGTATCTAATAAGGTCAAAAACGAAAATAAAAAAGTTTTACGTGCCACTTTTAACTTTAACGCCCTTTTTCGGCACTTTGAAGTTGCACAATTTGCTTTACTCCCCCCTTTGGGTTCAAAAATGAAAAAAATACAATTTTTTTTAAAAATCTCAAATTTTGCTCAAAAATGTTCCTAAGGATCATTTATAAACGTATGTAAAGTATTTTGTCATTGCAGTGCCGAAAACTAGATTTTTAACCCCTTCAAAGTTCCTCTACTATATCAAGGTGCATGCTTGTATTGATTTAAAAAATATGTTAATGAAAGTTTTACGCAAAAATATTTTATAGGGATCATTAATATGCTTATTACTAACGTTTCCATCAATTTTTAACATTTTTAAAAATTTTTATTTTTTTCTTTTTTTTGAGCACGTACTCCCCCCTTTGGAAAAGAAGGGTGCTAAACTTCAAAGTGCCGAAAAGTAGCTTAAAGTTAAAAGTGGCACGTAAAATTTTTTTATGTTCGTTTTTGACCTTATTAGACACCGTTGAACCATATTTGGTTGCAAAACTCGATTATCATCGCGTGCGGTTCCCTTGTAAGCTGAGCTTTGTGTTCAGCGGGAATGCGAATATGGAAAATAAGGTCAATTTTGGTATTCATAAAGTTCTAAAAAATAAAATTAAAATTACAAAATTAAAAATTAATGCATTTTAACTAACCGAAATTAAAAAATCTGAAATATCTTGGAATTCGAAAATATCACAAATAACACCCAATTGAAATTCTTTAAGATTTGAAAGGTTTTGATCTTGGAGCTTTGAAATATCTTTTAAAGTTGAAACAGGAACCATTGAAGTTTCGAAAAGCTCACTAAAAATGATTGATTAAATTCATAGTTTTCAAAAGTTCGAAAATTGACTTACGCTTTAAATGTTTCAATCTTTGGACAAACTGCAAGAACTTCAGCAAGCATAACTCTTTTTCCATCATTGTCAATGATTTTAATTGTCCAAGAGAGACTAAGATTCTCAACTATTTGAACCAAGAATTTAAAATCATCAAATGGAATTGTTGCACTTGAAAGATAAAGTCCTTTAATATTGCTGCGATAAATCTTTCGAATAAGCAATGAAGTAAAATTTGGGTAAGCTTCGCCAGAAATATTGAGGATTTTTGTTAACCAAAATTTGCTTACGGTTTTCCTGATATCAACATATACACAGCAATCATCAGGACCATTTCTGTGTGTTGTGGTGAAACAAATTTTTGTTTTTCCACAATATCTGGAATGACCAAATTGACACATACTTGCAGCACCAAGAATTGGATTTGTTTCGAAGAAGTATTTACAACATTTAATAAGTTTGATGTAAGTTTTTGCAGTTCTTGGATTCATTGCAATATAAAACATCAAATTATCACGAAATGGAAAATTTTGTGCAATTGCAGGACCCCGTCGCCAACGAATTTTTCTTTTTGTTGTTTTTGGTTTTGGAACAACGGCTACAGTATCCATTTTATCTTGAGTTTGTCGAAGGCATGAACAGTCTGAAACAAAAGATTTTTAAAGATTTTATTTTCTACGGGCTTCTATTAGTTGAAGTCCATAAAAAAGACGAATAAAAAATAAAGCTCAAAATCTTATTTTGAAATCGAAAATTTCAAAACTAAAAACTAAAATTCTAAATTACAATTGATGTATTTTTCTGGACATCTAATAGACATATGCAACAAAAAGACTCTGTTGAAGCAATTTTTTTAACCAAAAAATCAATAATTCTTTGGACAATTGAAAGAAGAAAAGACGTTAAAAAATGGGTGTCTTTCTAAAAACAATTTTTAAAGAAAGTAAACAAAGGAATCCTTTTTTTCCTTCTTTCAGTTTGTGTTTTTAAAATGAAGCTCCCGTCAACCCTTTTCTCTATTTTAAATTGCCTTTTTCTTTTCTTTTTGAATGCCGTGCTTTTAAAATTGCGTGCCGGCAAGACCCTGCGGATTACCCAGGTCTATGCCCCTCAAATCTTTGCAATATTTTTCATCTGAAATGGATAATAAATATTCTTGCAATTTTCAAAGGGGCTGTTGAATATGGGTTTTCGGGGTATAAAAAACACAAATATTCCGTTTAGTGGAAATACTTTATTTTTTTATTGCAAAAAAACACAATAAGAAATAAACAAATATAAAACTACAATTACCAATTGAACATAATTGTATAAAATCACTCCAAGAAATTAATTCATAATAGATCTTCAAACAATAAAAACAAGATTAAAAACCAGAATGATTTATAATATGATTTTTAATGTTTAATTCGTGAATTTTTTCATTAGTTGCACGAAGTTGTATTTTATATCCAGCAGAAATATGGACATTGAAATGGAGTTTAATGTAAGTGTTCATAAGATCCTAGAAAAATTGTAATTCAAAAGCATTTATAAATATTTAGGATACCATAGTTAAAAAATCCGTGATATCTCGGATATTTAAAATTTCAGGTACACAAAACATTTTAAAGAATTTAAGATTTGTAAGATTTGGAAGGCTTGAAATATCTCTCAGAGTCGAGAAAGTAAACATTGATCCATCCGTTCCAGAAACAAAAGAACTATAAAATCAGATTTGCAATTTTAAATGAAGAAAAATAAACGTACAATGAAAACTCTTCAATTTTTAGACAAACTTCAAGAATTTCGTCAAGCTTTACCGTATTTCCATCACTGTGAATTATTTTTGCTTTAAAGGTAAACTCAAGTCTTCGAACAGATTGAACCAAAAACCTGAAATCATTAAATGCAATTGTTGAATCACAAAGATCGAGTTCAACAATTTCATAGCGATAAAGCTTTGGTTGGATAAATAGAGTAAAAAATTCAATGGTTTTGCTGCCAATGATGAGCCGGTTAGTTAAACAAATTTTGCTTGAGATGTTTTTGAGATCAACTCTCATGCAACATTTTTGAATAAGATGATCAATTCTACTTCTTTCTTTTGAACAAATTCGAGTTTTGCCAAAAACTTGATAATTACAATACTCACAAATTTCCCGAGTAACAATTATAGGATTTGCTTGAAAAAAATATTTACAACATTGAATAAGTTTATTGTACGCATTTGGAGACATTGGATTCATTGAAATGTAATAAATCAATGTTTCCGGAAATGGAAAGGGTTGTTTTATTGCAGGACCACTTTTCCAATGAATTTTTCCATGGCTCAATTTTGGTTTTGGGACACGAGCTACAGTATCCATTATTTTTTATGATATCTGAAAGAAATCATTTTTGCACATACAGTTAAACAAAATAAACTCAAAATAAATGTTTAAAATAAATGATTTAAAAAGTTAGAATTTCTAAATCCTTTTTTATCACGTTAATTATTTTATTTATATTTTATTTAGCCCAAACAAAATTTATTTGAATTCTTTTAGCAAAAAAAACACAATTTCTTTTATCAATAAGTTATTTAGTCAATAAAAATGGTGGCACTGGGAAAGTGTTTATCCTCGTTAACTCAATCCTAATTGATATAAAATAATTATTCATTTACTGCAATTTTATTGCTGAAAAATGAATGTTGTCTATGCAATTTTTTAACCCCAAAATCAATAAGGATTGGCAATGGAAGAAAAGAAATATGTCTTTTTTAAAGGCATAAACTAATGCCATTGGCGTACACACATATATGTGCACATGTGCATATGACTTTGTTTATGGTACGTATCCAAAATCAAAATTTCTTCATTCCTCGCTTTTCAGTTTAATAAATCAATACAAGATTAACCTGAATGAGTATGGTTCAAAAGAAGCCCACCTAAACCATGAAACTAAAACTAGAAGCAGAAGTTTCTCAGAAGCTTAAACAAAAAAAATTATAATAAATTAAAATTAAGGTTTTTAGCATTTGCACTATGGTAATGCTAAAACAAAGTATTGTTTAATTTTAACTTTAAACACTATTCTAACGAAAACATTTTTATAATTATTAGGATACGGTTTCCTCATTTAATTGGTCATCGTTTAAGATTTGGTGGTGTATAATGGAACGCCTAGCAATAATATAATAATTAAGGATAATAAAGAAAGACTTGTAGAAACTTAACTTAATATTTCCAGAATTAGCGGAATAACATAGAATAAACGAATTTAAAACAAAGAAAACGTAGACAGAGAAAATTCGTTTATTGTTGATAAAAGAAGCAAACAACATAAAAACAGTAACTCCTAAAATCATTGTAATTGTAAACAACTTTTTACATAAAAAATTATTTCTAGAAATTGATAGCCGATGTGATAACCTAATTTTACAAGTAATTTTGCTAAAAGGCAAGTTTTCTTTTCTTTAAACAATATGAATGATAAAATTAAAGCCAAATAAAACATTAAAACATGACAGCCGTATAATCACGTTATCATTTTTACTATACTAAAATCATAAAATAAAACAGCAGCAAAAATTTGCTGATGGTTGGATACAATTGAAAAAAAGTTACACACAGAAAAGAAAACAAAATAAAATAAAATATATCATCTTCCAAAACCATAAAAAAATTATTCATCTTCATCACAAAATAAGACAAAATGATTTTGAACTTGTAATTTTTGAAGCTTTACTTGAATTTCATAAAGCTGAGATTTATAATTTGCAGTAACATCAGTGTCAAAATAAAGTTTAATTTTTGTATCAATAAAATTCTAAAAAATAAAATCTTTTAATTCAAACTCTGTAATAAAAAATATGGATAAACCTTGGCTAAAAAATCAAAGATATCTTGGATATTAAAGATTTCAGGAATGTTATACAAATTGAAATATTTGAGATTTGAAAGATTTTGAAGTTTTGAAATATCTTTCAATGTTGAAGCAGCAAGCATGTGAAATACAGTTGTAAAATAAAACTCACTGTAAAACAATCACAATTGCATATTTTAATATAAACAAAATAAACATACAACTCTTCGATTTTTGGACAAGCTTCAAGTACTTTATCAAGCATTACCGTATTTCCATCACCGTAAAATATTTTAACTTTAAAGGAAAACTCAAGTCTTTGAACAGATTGAACCAAAAACTTAAAGTCATCCAATGCAATTGTTGAACCACAAAGACGAAGTTCAACAATTTCATATCGATAAAGCTTTGGTCGAAAAAATAGAGTAAAAATTGGAATAATTTTGCTGCCAATGATGAGCCTGTTAGTTAACCAAATTTTGCATGAAATTTTTCTGAGATCAACTTTCGTGCAGCATTTTTGGTTAAGATTATGAAATTTACTTCTTTCTTTTGAACAAATTCGAGACATGCCATAACTTTCATAATCACAATGTGCACAAATTTGCCCAGCAACAATTATAGGATTTGTTTGGAAAAAATATTTACAACTTTGAATCATTTTATTGTAAGCTTTTGCGGATGATGGATACAGTGTAATATAATGAATTAAATTATCATGAAATGTAAAATATTGCTTAATTGCAGGACCACCTCTCCAATTAATCTTTCGATTGGTAGTTTTTGCTTTTGGGGCACGACTTACAGTATTCATTTTTTGTTTGATATCTGAAAAAAAAACGATTTTCGCATATACTGTTAAACAAGAATAAATTGGAAACGAATGTTAAAAATAAAGGATTTACAAATTTACAATTTGTATGTCCTTTTTTAATAATAATTTTATTTAAAAATTATTTAGCCCAAACAATAATAATTTTATTTATAATTTATTTAGCCCAATCAAAATTTCTTTGAATACAAAATAAAAACAGATAAATTATTTAATCCCTACAAATGATGGCATCGGTAGGAATCTGTCCTCAATTCAACTAGGTGAAAAATAATTCATTTATGGATAAAATCATTTTCCGTCATATTTTTGCAAAAAAAACTTTATCGAAGCAATTTTTTCTACAAAAAAAGAATCAATAATAACTGGCACAATGGAAGACAAGAAATATGTTTTGTTAAATGCAAACAAGGGTGCCATTGGTTTACCCAGATGTATGTGCACATATGCGTATGATCTTGTGTGTATGTATGTACATATCTAAAAACAAAATTCTTTAATCGCCACTTTACGTTGAGAATTACAGCTTTAATCGAACTGTTTCTGAACAAAATAATTAATAATGACGTGGACTATCGACGGAAATTTAAAAAAAGCAAAAAACAATGATGTCAGTGGTTCACATACACATGACCTTGTGTATGTGCACAAGGCCGTAGAGAAGGGGAGCCTTTGGGGCAAGTGCCCTCCGAAACTGGGAAAATCCTTTGATCTTTTGCCGCCGCCGTGTTAAGGCTGCAAAAGATTACAGGTGTGCCCCCTCCGAAATGAAAATGCCCCCCGGAAATGTTTTTCTGCCTACGGCCTTGTATGTGCATATTCTTCTGTGTACATACATAAGATCTTTCTCAATAGAAACCTTCTAAAAAATGCAGCAAAAATAATAATTTTATTTTTTGTTGAAGAGGAAATAGTGAAAATCAGACTACAGTATTATCGCAACGGAAATTAAATTGCAATAAATTTATTTTTTCCACATATAAAAGTAAGCATAATTTAAATATCAAACAAAAATCATTATTAAAATATTGAGAAAATTAGGATATATTAATTATAAAAAAACAATAAATTAAATACACAAACAACAATAAAGCAGTAAAATATGGCAAATTAAAATTGTGATATACGGTAGAAGACTACAACATCATTACAAATACTCAAAAAAATCATTACAAGCCCTTAGGGTCAGAAAATCTAATGTAAATCATATATTTTGTCGGAAAAAAATTCAAATTTTTTCTTAGTCAATAATTAATAAATGATTTTCAATTTTTAATTCAAAAATCTTTTCTCGAATGGCTTCCAGTTGAGATTTATATTCTTCAGAAATTCCTTCATCAAATAAAAACATCATACTTGTATCCAAAAAATTCTATAAAAAACAAAATAAGTATTTTTAATTCAAATGCAGCAATAAAAATATTAAAAGTACCTTGATCAAGAAATCCGAGACATCTTGGATATCAAAATCTTCAAGTATATGATATAAATCAAAATTTTTAAGATTTGTAAGATTTTGAAGTTTTGAAATATCTTTCAAAGTTGTGGCTGCAAGCATTGTAGAATCAATTGCTGAATGATAAAATCTGAAAAAACCAAATTTGTGATTTAAAACGAGTTCTCTGAATTTTTCGAAAAACGTTGGCATCGACAAAAATTCATTTTTCCTAAAAGTTTGCCCATGTTTTCGACCATGCTTTACAAGCCTGGAACCAAAATATTAGAGTTCAATTCCTACCATAACCCGTACTATTATGGTCTCGAAGCGAAATATGGCACTTTTTTCGATCAGGTGGCATATTTATAGTGTTTGAGATATTGTTACTATTTTTAAACCTATATAGGTTTTCGAGGTCGGGGAATCCGAATCTGACATCACTGAATCAAAATTTTCGCTGCGGAACCCGGTTTTGGCACTTTTATTTATTCGGCACGGCAAAAGTGCCATTCAACTATGCCGTAGGGATTAGATATTGTCACCATTGGATTCCCCGTAGTTTTTTACCCATGAGGGATCCCATGTTTTAAAAAAAAGTTAAAAATAAACGTAAAACTATACTTTTCAATTTTTGGACAAACTTCAAGAATTTTGTCAAGCATTACCGTATTTTCATCATTTTCCACAAGTGTAACATTTAAGCAAATAAAGAGTGTTTGAACATATTGAACCAAAAATTTGAATTCATTAAATGTAAGTGTTACATTCGAAAGAAAAAGATCAGCAATTTCACATCGATAAATTTTTCGAAAAAGGACAGAAGTAAAATTTGGGATATCACTTTTGCATATGCTGAGACTACTTGTTAGCCAAAATTTGCTTGAAATTTTAGTAAGATCAATTTCAATATCATTATTCAAAGAAGAATTAGGTGGAAGGTCATGTTTTGGACAAATTGATGTGTAGCCACTATTCTGATATGTACAAGGTTCATGCATTTGTGCAGCAACAAGAATTGGATTTCGTTCAAAGAAGAATTTGCATGCTTGAATCATTTTATTGTATGCTTTTGAAGATGTTGGATTCATTGAAATATAATGAATTAGATTATCATGAAATGGAAAATATTGCTTAATTGCAGGACCGCTTTTCCAATTAATCTTTCCATGGCTCATTTTTGATTTTGGAACAACAGCTACCGTATCCATTAATCTGAAATTTAAAAAATTAAATATATAATTTCACTTTTTTTACAACATCACGTTGACGATAATGTAATAAATTTTTTATTTTTTAGAAAAAGAATTTTTATGAAATAGTTTTTTTAAAGATGACAAAAAATCAATAATGCACGATCGAAGAAAAAAATACGACTGAGAAGGCAAAAAAACATCATCGGTTTACACACAGGCTCTTTGTTCTCAACATTGACTATAAAAAAATGCATCAAAAGGATGTAATGTCTGCATTAAGCAAAATATTATTTGTATGGGTAAGGAAAAGGTTTTTTTTGGTTTTTGTTGCTTCTTTTATGAAATAATAAAAAGACCGAAAGATTCACCTCGTTTTAGCGTGCTTCAAGGTTCATAAAAAAAGGATTGTTTTAAAAAGAAAAAAATTAATTAGAATAAATTTAGTGTAAAAGCTTAAAAAAATATTGATAAAATGATAAATCTAATTTGAAAAACTAACAATAGCAATAGCAACTTATCATAAAAAAATATGAAGAGATATGTCAAAACTCAAGATTGTTTAACATTGGTGAACGGAGAAAAAAATAATGGAGAAAAAAATAAGCGGAGAAAAAAATAATTATTTTAAACAGCGGAGGAAAAAATAACGGAGATAAAAATAATGGAGAATAAAATAAATAGCGAAAAAAATAATCGGAGAAAAAAATAACCAACAACCCACCATGTATTTGAGGATAAACGAAGAGTGTGATTATGCAAAATTTTTTATGCAAATAAGTTTAAAAGTGCAACCCTTCAAAAATGGATAAATACTCGATTTGTCCACCTCAAACATCGCATTTCGCCATTCATCAACTCATCGAATCTCTCCGTTTCTGTTTCTCTCTCTTCTCTTCTGTTCATCCTGGTGATATCAATCTGGTACCCCGTGGCGAATGCAGCTTTGGATGACCAGCACATCGAGGTAAGTTCGGCAGGGCTGGGAGGATGGCTCCCTTTAGGGAGGCATCCTCCCAACCCTGCCGAGCCTCGCCCTTACTATATAATAATTTTATTAAAAAATAAAATTATTTTATTCTCCTTTATTTATTTCACCGATTATTTTTTCCTCCGGTTATTTTTTTATCCGTTATTTTTTATTTTTATATTTTTCTCCATTATTTTTTTCTCTTTTATTTTTTTCTCCTAGTGCCAGAAGTAAAATTATGCAAATTTAAAAAATAAAAATATAAAAAATATAACAAAAAATACAAAAAAGAAGGAAAAGCAATAGGGAAAGTCTTTTGACTGTGACTGAAAGGAAAGAAAATAAATGTGGTTGAAGTGGGATGTTTCTTATATGAATAATGTTTTTAAAAAAACACGTATCCAATTCTAAGGGATTGTCTGATCATTAATCTGGCAAAGATTATTTAACTTCGACAACAATTACATAAAAGAAAAAGTTTTTTGACAAAAAAATGATGAAAAAGGGTTATAAAATAATATTTTTCCAAAAAACGATAATTTTGTGAGCTTCAACCAAAAATACCAACATTTGTAAAGATTAATATTCATCTTGATAAAGATCACGCCAATATACGATAAAATGGTATTCATTCTGTAAATCATCAAGCTTTTGCCGAAGTGCATCCAATTGAGATTTATATTCTTCAGAAATTCCTTCACCAAATAAAAGCATAATTTCAGTATTCATTAAACTCTAAAAAAATTTAATTAAAAAGTTGCATTAAAAATGTAGTAAATATAAATATGATACCTTGATCATAAAATCTGAGAGATCTTGGATTGCAAAAATTTCAGGAACATTTTTCATTTCAAATTTTTTAAGATTTGAAATGTTAGGAATTTTTGAAATATCTTTCAAGGTCAAAGTACCAAGAATAAGAAGATCTGTTGGATCATAAAATTTACTTTAAAAATCTAATGTAAAATCACAAATGTAAATTTAAAAAAGGACTCACAGAACAAAGCTTTCAATCTTTGGACAACCTTCAAGAATTTCATCAAGCAACAATATTTTTCCATCATTGCAAATAATTTCAACGTATCGTTCAAGAGAAAGTTTTTTTACAGATTGAACCAAAAAATTGAAGTCATCAAATGAAATTGTTGTTTCACCAAGAACAAGTTGAAAAATATCACAGCGATAAAGATTTTTCCGAAGTAAGAAAAGGAAATTTGAAATACCGTTTCCATAAATTTTGAGACTTTCAAGTAACCATATTTTGCTGGAAGTTTTGCCAATATCAATATGTGTGTTAGATTTATCGAGAATCCCACAGAAATATTTATTGTCAGTTAATGGGCAAATCGTTGTTCTTCCAGTTTTTCCAGGATAAGAAAGTTCATAAATTTTTGCAACAACAAGAATAGGATTTGCATCGAAAAAATATTTACAACATTGGATAAGCTTGTTATAAGCTTTTGGAGAAGAAGGATTCATTGTGATATAATGAATTAAATTATCATGAAATGGAAAATATTGCTTAATTGCAGGACCACTTTTCCAATTAATTTTTCCATGGCTCATTTTTGATTTTGGAACAACAGCTACAGTATTCATTTAAATCCTAAATTTTTGAAAATTTGAATAAGAAACGAGAACCTTGCAAAAGTAATAATAAAAGTGACATGCAAATGAAATTAGAAACAATAATCCATTCAAATCATTGTTATATCGGTATTTTTGGATTTTGTCCTTCTCTTAACAGTATTTTACATGCTTTAATCTTTGGAGACAAAATAACTGCAGATAAAAATTTACGTGAAAATCATTTTTAAGATTTTTTTCAAAAAAGATATTCGTTGAAGCAATTTTTTTAACCAAAAAAATCAATAACGGTTGGCATAATCGAACAAAGAAAGGAAATAAAATGTGATTGACGAAGCAAAAAAAGCACCTTAACATTGGCTCATTGTTCTCAACACTATGTAATAAAAATCAAAAGGTTGGAATGTTTGCATCAATCAGCATATTATTAGTATGCACGTCCCGCTTTTTGGGAAATTTCTCTGATCGCCAGCCAGCTGCTTGAAAAAAAGTAAGAGCAGTTGTGACTGCGCTTGGCTAACGTGCAAGAATTTCTTGCCGAAGATCAAAGGATGCCGGTGGCGGCGGCGTCGGCGGCGGTAAATCAATTTTTGCCCGGCGGCGGCGGTGTTTGACCAAAAACACAAACACTGCCAAGAAGGAAAAGTGCGAGCAGGTTCGAGTTCGGCCCGGGGTAAAAAAATTTTTAAAATCAAATATTATTTCAGTAAATATTTTAACACTCTTAGAATAAGAAATAAAAAAATATATTCTTATAAAATCAGTAAATTTACTGATTTTTGCAATTATTTTTACTTTTAAATGTTTTTTTGCTTTTAATTTTGTGGTTTTTATTTGAACAATTTTTCTAAACCTTTTCTTCGACAAATGTAATGAAATATTTAAATATTTCCCATTTTAAATTTTTTAAATAGCGTAAAAAAAGTAAAACTTTGTGCAAGTCGAACTCAAATGAAAAATTGATCCTGTTTTAATGGTGATTAAACCTGTGATGGGAATGTTTGATTGCTCAAATTCTGAAAACTTTTCCTTCTTGCACGATAACCAAGCGCACTCACAACTGCTCTTACTTTTTTCAAGCAGCTGGCTGGCGATCAGAGAAATTTCCCAAAAAGCGGGATGTGTATGGGTAAGGAAAAAAATTTGGTTTTTGCTGCTTCTTTTATGAAATAATAAAAAGACCGAAAGATTGTCCTTGGCTCCTTTTAGCGAGCTTTCAGGTTCAAGAAAATTATTTTTTAAAAAAAAGAAAAATTTAAAAATACAGTGTAAGAAAGGGACTGTAAAAGCTTTACAAAAAATATTGATAAAATGTTTACTCTTTAAAAAGCTGACAAAAACAAAGAAAGAAATATGAAGAGATATGTCAAAACTCAAGATTGTTTAAGAAAATATTTAATTTACAGTCTGAAAAATTTAAATTATTCATTTTTATTATGAAGCTTTCCAAAATAAATTTACTCATAAAAAATGTAAAAAATAAAAGAAGGAAAAGCAATATGGAAAGTATTTTTGACTGATGATTGAAAGGAAAAATAATAAATATGGTTGAAGCGGGATACTTCTTATATGAATCATGTTGATGCTGTTTTAGGAGGCCAACGCGGACCAATTCTGAGGGACTGTCTGGAGATCATAAATTTAAAAAATCATGTTTTGCAGGATATAAAACGCTGACATTAAAAATATTTTATTCATGTCTAAAAATAAAGAAAAAACACAATTTTGTCCTCATCAAAAATAAAAATGAACAATTTTTAACTGAAATGCCTCATTTTTTTATGATTCATCAAAATAATTAAAAAAAGCATAAATTTACTACAATTAGTTTTTATGTTATAAGACACAAACGCCTTGCAACAATTTGAACGTAAGAAATTAATTTAATTTTCATGAAAAAGCACCAACACCAACAAAAGAATTTATTAAAAACAGCGTAGTTTTGAAAAAATAGGGAAAACAATCATAGTAAAACATAACTTTATAAAAAATTAAAATGATTACTTTTTTTAACTCTGATATGAGACACAGTGATTTCGAATTTGTAATTCTTGAATCTTGTCATTAATTGCACCGAGTTGAAATTTATATTCATCAGAAAGACCAAAACCGAAATGAAGATCAACATTGGCATCCATAAAATTCTAAAAAATAGAATAAAAATACATCATTTTAAAGCAGCAATAAAAATGTTAACAAACCTTGGTTAAAAAATCAGAGACAACTTGGATATCAAAAATTTCAGGAACAAAGCGCATATGAAACTTTTTAAGATTTGTAAGATTTTGAAGTTTTGAAATATCTTTCAATGTTGAAGCAGCAAGCATGGAAGAAAAACTAGGATGCCAAAAATTCCTCAAAAAATGAAATTTAGAATTTTAAATGAAGAAAAATAAACATACACACAAAACTTTTCAATTTTTGGACAAGTTTCTAGAATTTTATCAAGCAAAACAAGTTTTCCATCTTTGTAAAGTATTTTAACTCCAGCGAAAAAATCAAGTTTTTGAACAGATTGTGCCAAGAATTTAAAATTATCAAATGGAATTGTTGAATCCCAAAGATAAAGTTCAACAATTTCATATCGATAAAACTTTTGTCGAAGCAATTTAGAGAAATTTGGAGTAAGATTGACACAAATAACAAGCATGTTTGCTAACCAAACCTTGCTAGAAAGCTTGTTCAAATCAACTTCGATGCAGCAATTATCTCGTCCTTTGTATTCATGATCTATTTTTGAGCAAATTCTTGCTTTTTCATCAATTTTGTTTGTGCTACCATTAGGTTTAAACATATGAGCAACAACAAGAATCGGATTTACATTGAAAAAATATTTACAACATTGAATAAGTTTGTTGTAAGCTTTTGAAGATATTGGATTTTTAGAAATATAATAAATCAAGGTATCATGGAATGGAAAATATTGCTTAATTGCAGGACCACTTTTCCAATTAATTTTTGCATTGGAAGTTTTCGGAACAGTAACGACAGAATCCATTTTTTCAAGAGTTTAGGGACTGTCCAGATCTGACGTCGGGTAAAAAGTCAGAATTTTGAAACCCCCTCCCCCTAAATCGGGTCGCGTCAGATTGGGCAAAAACCCCCTCCCCCTCCTGTCAGATAAATCGTCAGATTTTCAAACAATTTTTAGGGAACAAACCCTCGAACGAATTTTTTTAAATTTTTAGCTGTACTAATACTTTTTAATAATAAATAAGATCGGAAGTTTTATTAATCTATGACAAAGCATTTACATTTTTATTCTTTTCTTTGGGACCTTCTAAAAGTTTTTGCATTTAGTTTTTTCGTCGCATGCGATATCGCCTTTTCCAGAAGAGCCCTCGAAAATGTAACCGTAATTTAATATCTTTTAAAAAAACCAAACTATAGTTAATAAATGGCACTTAAGGATTAAAAAATTCCAACATAAATGTGGACTTTCAAAAAAGCATTGTCAAAGTTGCAGTTTGAAGGTCATACACACAATATGCTTTTTGCTATTTATTTGTCTCTATCAAGAAAAAAAAGAAATAACAAGTATTTATATAATATTAATACCCTTTAAATTTGTTAAGATATCATAAACTGATAGTTTTTCTATGATAAATAATAACAAAAATAGACCAAAAAGTCAGCATTTTTCTGACGTCAGATTTACTCGATAACCCCCCTCCCCCACACGTCAGATTTCGTAAGATTCGGAAAAAACTCCCCTCCCCCTAAAACACCCGACGTCAGATCTGGACAATCCCTTATTGAGTTATTTATATCTAAAATGGAGATTTTTGCCCAAACAGTTTAATAAAAATTGACTCTAAATGAATGTGAAAATTGTTGTAAAAAGAACGTTGCCTATGCAATTTTTTAACCTAAAAATCAATAAGAATTGACACAATGGAAGGAAAGATATATTTTTTTAAAGAGGCAAACAATATTGCCTTTGGTTTACAGACATACATCTATGTGCACATGACCTTGTACTTATACAAATTTAAAATTCTTCAAACATCATTTTTCTTGGAGGATTTCAGCTTTGCCTTAAATTAAAATCAATTGAATAAACTTTATTTTTCTTTTATTATGTATTACTTTGCATGTTTCACCAGTATAGTGATTACAAAAAAGAACTTTTCATTCTTGTAATCACTATTTTGGACACAAAATAAAATTAAAATAAATTTAGCTAAAAATTTTCAAAGATTTATTTTGTCAATGTTGTAAAATAAAATAATGATACACATCTTTAAAGCTAAAATTAAAATTTTTGCGTTTCAACAAAAAAAGTTATTATTAAAATTTGTGACGTTTTATGAAGAAAAAAAACATTTATAAATCATAAAAACAAAGAAATAATAATAATTTACAAGGGAAGTATCTGTTTTTTTAAATGAGACCTATCCCATAATATAGCCCTAGGGCAGTTATGCACAACCCCAAAATATTTTCGTTGAATGGTCTTTCTTTATGCAAATTTGTAAAAACGAAGTTGAAAAAAGTGCGTGAAGCAGGGGTTTTGGAAAATCGTTGGTCGTGGAGTTTTCGAACTTCATTTTTACAAATTTGCATATCAGAAGCCCATTCACCGGATATATTTTGGGTTATGCATAACTGCCCTAAGGCAACATAATGGGATAGATCTCGTTCAAAAAATGGCCGGACATGTTGATACTGTCCCTTGTTAGAAATATCTTACAACACAATTACAAAGATTATTATTCATCATTATGATAGGAGATATATCTTCTATCTATTCTATAGAATGATTTAGAATTCGTAATTCGCGAATCTTTTCACGAATTGTACGGAGTTGAAATTGGTATTCAGCAGAATTTTTAGGATTGAAAATAAGTTCAACTTTTGCATTCAAAAATTCCTGAAAAACAAAATTTCGAAATTACTCATTTTTTTAAATAAAATTATTTTTTGCTTTTGATGCTTAAAAGCATCAAAAGCAAAAAATAAACAATACCTCGGTAATAAAATCATGGACCTCTTGGAAATTAAAAAATTCAGGAACATTATACATAACAAAACTCTTAAGATTTGTAAGATTTAGAAGTTTTGAAATATCTTTTAAGGTTGAAGGGGCAAGCATTGATAAATGTAGTGGAAAAAAACTAAAAAAAATCAAATCAACAATTTTTTAGAAAAAACGAAGGCCTTCCACCTAAAAATAGAAAAAATGATCTGAACAGTTATGTTTGCCATAAAAATGGCTACAAAGGTAAAAAAAACCAGGGTTATTCATTCCCAATTAAAAATTTTGAGATAATTGCAAAAAACCAATTTTGGCACTTTTCATTTCAATGACAATCGGTCAAAAATGATCCAAAAATTCAAAATTTGGGTTCATTGATTAGAGCTAAGCTGGTAGAACATGTTCCACTATAAAAATAATTTTTAAAAAAATAATGCCATTTTAGGCCACCTGGTTTTCACCTAGTCTATTCTGAAAGTTTCATCTTTCTAGCTTAAAATCGAATTTTATTTTTTTCGCCGTTGTCACGACTTTGAAAAAGGTGAGTTTTAAATAATAAAAAATATGAACTACCAATCAATTTCTTCAATCTTTGGACAAACTTCAAAAAGTTTATCTAGTAAAACAGATTTTCCATTGCTGACAATGGCTCTCCAAAGACGAAGTGTTTTTATAGATTGAGCAAGGAGTTTAAAATCATGAAATGGAATAGTTGAATCACAAAGCCAAAGTTCTACAATTTCACAACGATAAAGTTTTTGAAGAAGGATTGAAGTAAAATTTGGACAATCATTTCCTTCAATCATGATACGATCAAATATCCATACTTTGCTTGTAATTTTCGTAAGGTCTACTTTGGTGCAGCAAAAATTGTTTAATTCAATGTGTCGTTCCTTTTTTGAACAAATTGAAGTTTTGCCAGAATCACCAAGAAATTGAAACAATTGTCGAACAACAAGAATTGGATTAGCTTCGAAAAAATATTTACATGATTGAATAATTTTGTTATAACCTTTTGAAGATGTTGGATTCATTGTAATATAATAAATTACGGTATCCGGAAACGGAAAATATTGCTTAATTGCAGGACCACTTTTCCAATTAATCTTTCCACCAGCAGTTTTTGGTCTTCGAACAACAGCTACAGTATCCATTTGAAAACTAAAATTTAAAAAAATGCAAAAAGGAACAAAAGCCTTGCAACATCTTAACTTAAAAAAATTACACACAAATTAAATCAAATCCATTAATAACTTTAAATCACGAAAAAATCTCGTAAAAGCGGTAATTTTTGATTCTCGGTCATTTCTCTCAACAGCAAAAAAAGATAAAAAGAATAGGATATTGCTGGAAACTAGTAAAGAGGCTTTAATATTCATTTCCCCTCCTATACAATCGCTGGAACGAGGAAGATCAAAAAAACACGGAAATAAATGTTTAAAAATTTCAGTAATAATATTTTTAAGAAAAGCAAAAGAAATTAATTCGAATCGAGCATAAAGCCAACTTCTTCGAAACATTTAGGAATCTTAATTTTAAACACTTTCAACTTGATGAAATGGATCCAAGTAAAATATATATGCCACTTATTAAAAATACTTGATTAATCATTAAGAAAATATTTTAAAAAAATTATTGAAGCAACAGCGGTGTCTCATTTTAGTATCAACTAATTTCAATACCCCTCATTTTAGTGGAACAATTCTAGAATAGTTGAACGATTTTTTTTTGCATTTGTCCGAATAAAAATCGTTAAAGAAAAACGCAAAAATTGAACGCAAAACATTTCACATTGTTTTTCACAACGTTGAAAAGTTTTGTGTTGAACTCATGTTGGGTAATAAAACCGCAGTCACGTGTTGAACCCGAAAATTCAAATGCATTTATATTTTTTTCTTTATTGCATTAAAGTGAATTCGTCATTGACGACAGACATCCGAGACACTTTCTCGTCAAAGAAAAAAAACATTTTTTCACATCATTTTCTTTTTCTTATTTCCTTTTGTACAAACAACCAAAAAAATGAATATAAAAAGTGCGCACAAAATGAATATAAAAGTGTATTGAAAAAAAAGTTCCTCACTGAAAAAAAAAGTATGCCAAATAGTCCTAAAAATAGGACAATATTTACTCCTTTTAGGCGTAAATATCGTCATTTTTTCGATTAGGAGTGTCCATTTTTGTACCCATTTAACATGGACTTACATTTACTCCAAAAAAGACCATATTTACTCCTAAAAGGAGTAAATGTTGTCCTATTTTGTTTAGGAGTGTCCATTTTTTGCACTCTTTTTTTTCAGTGCTCTATTCTAGAATTATACCAAAATTATTTATTACTACTAAAATAACTTTTATAAGATTAACCAAGTATCCTCGTCACAAAATAACTCGCATCCATTGTTGTTGATTTGAATGGTAAATTATTTTCAATTGACCGCAAAAGCCTTGAATAGTATGTTAGTGTATACGTAAGCTCAAAACGATTCAAATTTTAGAATTTATTAATTTAAATTCAAAAATTTGAAAATTTGAATTTAAAGTTTTTAAATTTAAATAAAAGTAATAAAAAAAATTTCCAAAAGTTACTGCTTTCTTTAGAGCTTTTAAAATTCTTGAAAATTTTATTTTAATTAAAAAAAATCAAATTGTGAAACATTGACAATTGTGAGATATATTAAATAAACAAAACATAGTAAAAAAACCTTACGAAAAAATAAGTAAAAAAAAATGTTCAAAACAATGGTTATTTCTCAAAAAACATTTGTAGTCAATCGTTCTTTTTCTCTTTTCGGATATCTTGCAATAAAATCGTAAAACATTTTATTTGGAATAACTGGAACATTTTCCAAAAAATGAATTCTTCCTTTAATAAAACTTGGAGGTGGATGAAAACCATGTTGAATTTTGGGTGTCTCTGCAACAACACATCCTTCGATACTGTATTCTGGGAAAGTAATATCACAATTTTTTAGCTTTATGCAATGCTTGACAAGGTTTAACAAACATTCACCAGAACATTCATGAAATTGCCATTCTTCAAAAGATATTTGAGGGTTTTTATTGATTGTAATATCATTTCTTAAAAGAAACATTTGCAATTTTGCTTCAAAATTGAAAATTTCATATTTTTTGGGGATAAATGTTGAAGAATTTTGCGAACAATAACTTTGATCATTGATGTTGAAGCAATTATGGACGACATAAGCGTATGCTTTGTTCCTTTTTAAAACTTGAAGATATTTATCATAATTTAATCCTGGAACATTAAGAAGTTTTATGCAATGAGTTTCACAATTTGAAATTCGAACTGAATCAAATGCAATATCAACACATTTGTCATATTCTGAACAAGAGCATTGTCGCATCTATAAAATGTTTACGATGTTTAATGGTTGATTTATATTTAGAGAATATGCAAATTTTCTATGTCATGCTTTTTCTATAACAGTTCTTACCATTTCATTACTATCTGTCGCATTTGTTTCTAAATCGTCTTTGAAAATTCCAAGATTATATTGTTTATCAAAATTTAATGCAGCAACTTTGTCATAATAATTGCTACTGTTCGAACTGGTACAAGACGAAAAACAAAATATTGCGATTACAAGGAAAAGAAAAAGACGACCGCAATCGAACATGACTAAAGTGGAAATGAAATTGTGTTGGTTTAATCGAAAGAGATTTCAGTCAAGGTTAAATCAATGTATCGTTTTTGTGATAAAAAAAATTAATATTTCTAAAATGAGAAAAAACGGGAGTAAGAAAATCGTTGGAACGTGATTTCGTTGCTGATATACAAGATTACTGAACACTGTTATTTATTTTCATGGGCAAGAATATAGTAAAAACAATAAAAATGAAAACCGAATTGATCCATAACAATTGCAAAAGTTGTTCAATAACTTTGCAATTTTTTGCAATAATTATTTTTTTGCTCTAAAATTAATATCTAAAAGAGGCAATCAAATTTATAATGTTAAATAAAAAAAGAAAACGAATACAAAAATAAAGATAAAAATTACAGTAATCTTTTAAAAATTATAAATCTATATGACAGAAACATAGTGTATTTAAAAATAGACTTAATCAATTAAAAACAATATTAAAAGAGCTGTAAGAGTTACTCATTTTTACAATTAGTGTATTTATACAAATTGTAAAAAAAAACAGGAAATAAAACACACAAATTTAAAGCAATAATTAATAATTTAACAGGGAAGCATTGAAAATTAAAATTATGCGATACGGTAGAAAACAAAAACATCGTTAAAAATACTCAAAAATAACATAGCAATTGTTTAAAAAAAGTGTCACAAAAACGTTACGTTTATTGTATAATTCTTCACAAACATTAATCTGCATAAAGATGATGTGTGACATGATGATGATTAAATTGCATTTCTCGGAGTACATAACAAATTACAGAAAGTGCACGAATTTGAAATTTATATCCATCAGAAATATCAAGACTAAAGGAAATATAAATATTTGTTTCCATTAAACTCTTAAAAATGAAATATTTTTAATTTATTTATTCAAAAATAGCATTGTCAAAAATACCAGAAGCAAAAAATCAAAGATATCTTGATCATTAAAAATTTCAGGAAGTCGATACATTTCGAAATTTTTAAGATTAGTGAGATTTTGAAGATTTGAAATATCTTTCAAAGTTGAAGGAGACAGCATTGAAAAATCTGTTGAATTAGAGAAATCACTAAAAAAATTAAATTTACATATGAAAAATTGCGAAACCAAACTTACCAACAAAACTTTTCAATTTTTGGACAAACTTCAAGAATTTTATCAAGCAATACCGTATTTCCATCATCATAAATAATCTTAACATCAGGAAAAATAAACATTCTTTGCACAGATTGAACCAAAAATGTAAAATTATCAAATGGAATTGTTGTACGATAAAGATAAAGTTCAACAATGTCACATCGATAAAGTTTTTGAAGCAGAATTGAAGTAAAATTGGGATTAATATTTCCAGAAATGTTGATCCCGGTCGTTAACCAAATTTTGCTTAAAAGTTTGTTGAAATCAATTTCAATACAGCAATCACCAAATCCGCATAAATCTTTATGAATTTCTTTTAAACAAATTTTAGTTTTTCCATAAGTAATCCAATGAACAGGTTCAAGCATTTGTGAAACAACAAGAATTGGATTTGCATCAAAAAAATATTTGCAGCTTTGAATAAGTTTTGAATAAGCTTTTGCGGATGACGGATTCATGGTAATATAATTGATTAAATTATTACGAAATGGAAAATATTGCTTAATTGCAGGACCACTTTTCCAACGAATTTTACCATTATTGCTTTTTTGTTTTGAAACAAGAGCTACAGTATCCATTTTAATATTGAATCTGTCAAAGGTATTTAAATCTGGAACAAAAATATAACAACAACTTAAATTTTAAAAAAGTAACACTCAACTAAAATTTGTAAAAGGGTAATTAAAATTTTATATTGGTATTCTTAGCTTTTATCACTTTTAAATTATGATTTGAAGAAAGAGGGTGAAATAACTAAAAAAAATCAAATAAAAAAAATTAAAGATTTATAATTATTTGGCATGATTAAGATAACAGAAAATATTATGTCCCTCAAACACAACGCGCAAATCATATTAAACAAATTATTTCTAAAATCATTTTTTATCATTTTTTTTGGGAATTTTTCCCTTCTTCCTAACAAAAAAAAGTTCTTTTATCTTTTGCCGATGGCAGGAAAATAATCAAAGATGGCCTTTTTAGAAACTTTTTACTGTATTTTTGTAAACGAGTAAACAACATTTTTTAGAAAATTAAAAGTATACGAAAAATCGCAGAGAAAAAGATACCCTTAAGAAATAAAGGTTTTTAAAAAAACAAATTATTGCCGAAGCACTTTTCATAAACCCAGAAATCAATAAAAAGACTGGCATGATCGAGCAAGAAAAGGAAATAAAATGAGTGAAAAAGCAAAAGCAAAAACCACCTAAACATGAGCTCTTTTTTCTACCATTGTGTAGTAAAAAAAATGCATCATAAGGGTGTAAAGTCTGCATCGGAGGCATAATTTTTTTTTGTTATTGAAATAGAAAAGGTTTTTTTTTGCTTTTTACTGCTTTTTTTAAGCAACCATGAAAAGACCAAAAGAATAACGATCTTAGTTCCCATATTTAGCAAAGAAAAAGTACGGTATTTTTGAAAGAATATTTGCGTTAATTTTTTGTGGATTGTAAGTAAGCATGGCCGAGGGACGACTAGTCCCGTCAGGTCCCGGTCCCGTCCTTTTGGGGAACGGGACCGGGACTCGATTTTTCGGATTGAAAAAAATTTCAAAAGGGGTACCAAGGCACATTTGAGAAAAAATGTCTTCGTCCCGGGACGGGACGGGACTTGAAAAATGGTCCCTCGGCCATGCCTAATTGCAAGATAAAATTTAAATTTCCCATTTATCTATCTTGACAAATTGAAAAATTCCTTGAAAAACAATAATCAACATAAACAAAAGAGCTTTTGTTTATAACACTAAAGTTAAAGATGTAGAAAAGCCAACCCGTTAATAATAGGGTAGTTTTTTTAATAACAGCTTTCAGTCACGCACCTGCTCGGTTAGACGCTTCACATGATATTTTTTGCAAAAAGAAAGTAAAATTTTTTGAGGGAAGCTTGGCAAAATTTTTCCTCGAGAAATCAGGATTTTTTGAGGAAAGAATTTTAAAAAACGAATGCCAAAATGTCCCACAAAATTTAATCTTCGGTTTGATGTGGCTTCAAAGGAATAACAAATACAAAGCAATAAAATTGAGATTGTGTGTTTGTTAGTTGGTTGGTTGGTTGTGCGTAGGCATGCCCGAGGGACGACTAGTCCCGCCAGGTCCCGGTCCCGTCCCTTTGGGGGGACCGGACTCGATTTTTTCGGATTGAAAAAAATTTGCAAAGGGGGTACCAAGGCAAATTTGAGAAAAAATGTCATCGTCCCGGGGACGGGACGGGACTTGAAAAATGGTCCCTAAGCCATGCCTAGTTGTGCGTCATAAAAAATGGCAAAATGTGACAATGCCAAATTTTTTAAAATTTGCAATGAAAGTTTTTTTTCTTTGGTACTTACAGTATGACAAATGTAAATCTAGTTTTAATATCTGACAAAAGCAATACAAATATGTGAGAAAATTAAACTAAATATATTTAAAGTTATTGTTTTATTTAATCAAATACATAAAAATTTTAAAAAGTTAAAAACACAAATTTAAAGATGCAACAAAATTAAAAGAGAAAAATTATAAATTATGCGATACGGTAGAAGATTTAATTACAACTGCTTAAAAAATAGTATTGATCATGGAAGTGCCAAAAATAAAAAATTTAAATAAATCATACACGTTCCAAGAAAAATGGTTCAAATCTAGGAAAATATGTGACATAATGTTTTCGAATTCCCAATTCTTGAAGCATTTGACGAATTTCATAAAGTTGAATTTTAAAATCATCTGAAAGATCAGGACCAAAATAAAATTGAATTTCTGCATTCATGAATTCCTAAAGACAATAAATTAAAGCGAATAAAAAAAGGTATAAATTTAAGAGAAGGTCTACGAGGGAATTTGAATCGAGCGGAACTGAAAATTTTTAAATGAAATTTTTTGTGGTCCGTTCGATTAAACTAGGTGAAAAAACGTTATTCTGAAAGTTTTGGGTCAATCTATCTCATACTTTTGATTTAACTGTAAAGTAAAGTTACTGTATAGCCAAAAATGGAAAAATTCGGGAAAAATCCAAAAGTGATTCAATCAAAAAGTTATTTCCCATAATTATACATATAATTAAGGGCTATCAGGTGCACTATAGAAAAATTTTTTATCTGACCCCTAATGTCGAAATTTCGGGTACTGTAATTTTCGACACAGAACAAAAATTTGCATATCAACCCACGGGAGGCTAATTTTTATCACATCTTATAGCCCAACATCTGGGCTTTCCAAATATATAAAATTTGTTGAAATCGGTGGGGTCGCTAGCGATAGCCAGTGAAAAAACCACGCGTGATCAATATCTCCAACATCAACCTTGGGGTAAAACTCGGGTATGATGAAAGATATTGACATGCGGTGACTTACGCTATTAAATATCATGTTGTTAGAGTATTCTGGGTGAGTTTCATGACATTTGGATATCGTTTAGTCATATGCTATCAACATGAAATTTCGAAAGTTAGCAACATCAGACCTCGAAGAGAAAATCACGGTAATTTGAGTTTTTGGTTAAAAATAAAAGAGTTAATGCTTTTTAAATATTAAATAGATGTAATATAAGCAATCACAAGCAATAAACATTGATATATTGGTCATTTTTGATTTTTCCGGAAGTTACGAAATTTTCCATATTTTTGACCATTTTTCCAGGTATCAAAACTGTATGAAATATCAATCCTATCAACTTTTTTCGCCGTTTCAGATAAAATGTAGCATTTCTGGAATTAGTATGTACAATTTCAACACCTGGAAATACTCACTTTTTATTTCCCGTCATTTTTAAAATCGTGGTATTTTTCACCTATAAATTATCTCTAAAATCGGTGTTTTCACTCCAAAAAAGAGATAAAAACAACTTTTTTGAACTCGGTAATAATATTTTGTCACGTAAAACAGAAAAAGATAATCTGAAGATAAAAAAGCAATAACTTGAAAATTGAAAAAAATCGAAATTTTCAAAAATTTGCATAACTATCAAATTAGTTTCTATACGATGTTTTTTGGTAATATAAATCATAAAAACTACTTTTGAGATACTTTGAACATTTCTGAGTGCACAAAACACCGATTTTAGAGATAATTTATAGGTGAAAAATACCACGATTTTAAAAATGACGGGAAATAAAAAGTGAGTATTTCCAGGTGTTGAAATTGTACATACTAATTCCAGAAATGCTACATTTTATCTGAAACGGCGAAAAAAGTTGATAGGATTGATATTTCATACAGTTTTGATACCTGGAAAAATGGTCAAAAATATGGAAAATTTCGTAACTTCCGGAAAAATCAAAAATGACCAATATATCAATGTTTATTGCTTGTGATTGCTTATATTACATCTATTTAATATTTAAAAAGCATTAACTCTTTTATTTTTAACCAAAAACTCAAATTACCGTGATTTTCTCTTCGAGGTCTGATGTTGCTAACTTTCGAAATTTCATGTTGATAGCATATGACTAAACGATATCCAAATGTCATGAAACTCACCCAGAATACTCTAACAACATGATATTTAATAGCGTAAGTCACCGCATGTCAATATCTTTCATCATACCCGAGTTTTACCCCAAGGTTAATGTTGGAGATATTGATCACGCGTGGTTTTTTCACTGGCTATCGCTAGCGACCCCACCGATTTCAACAAATTTTATATATTTGGAAAGCCCAGATGTTGGGCTATAAGATGTGATAAAAATTAGCCTCCCGTGGGTTGATATGCAAATTTTTGTTCTGTGTCGAAAATTACAGTACCCGAAATTTCGACATTAGGGGTCAGATAAAAAATTTTTCTATAGTGCACCTGATAGCCCTTAATTATATGTATAATTATGGGAAATAACTTTTTGATTGAATCACTTTTGGATTTTTCCCGAATTTTTCCATTTTTGGCTATACAGTAACTTTACTTTACAGTTAAATCAAAAGTATGAGATAGATTGACCCAAAACTTTCAGAATAACGTTTTTTCACCTAGTTTAATCGAACGGACCACAAAAAATTTCATTTAAAAATTTTCAGTTCCGCTTCAACCCTGGATTTTCAAATTCTCTCGTAGACTGTCTCTTAAATGAGCAAACCTCGAATAAAAAATCAAAGATATCTTCGGCATCAAAAATTTCAGGAATTCTATGCATCTCAAAATGTTTAAGATTTATCAGATTTTGAAGCTTTGAAATATCTTTCAAGGATGAAGTGGCAAGCATTGAAGAATTTGGTGTATAATTAATATTACTGTAAAAATGTAATTTATAAGTATTATATTAAATTTGTGAAACAAGTGTTTTCGTTTTTTAAAAATTACCGCCGCCGCCAGCGGCATCCTTTGATCTGTGGCACATCTCTTTGAACTTTTAGGATTACCGCCGCCGGCAGTGGCGGCATTGTATGAAAACACTGTATAAAAATTAACTTACTAATCAAATCTTTCAAGTTTTGGACAAACTCCAAGAATTTTATCAATCAAAACAGGCTTTCCATCATTGTAGATAATTTTTGTATTCCCAATAAAAGTTAATGTTGTAACAGGTTGAACCAAAACTTCGAAATCTTCAAATGGCATTGTAACATCTGACAAAAAAAATTTAGTAATTTCACAACAATAAATCTTTGAGGTAATTAAAGATGAAAAATTTGGAGTATTATTTCCATAAATAATCAATGAAGATTTCAACCATAATTTACTGGTAATTTTGTTGACATCGATTCCAACACAACAACATTTATCAGTCCAACAAAAATTTGTATGTGCCTTCTTTAAACAAATGTAAGTTTTGCCACAAAAAGTTCGATCACAGGGTTCATAAATTTGTGAAGCAACAAGAATAGGGTTTACTTCATAAAAATATTTACAAGCTCGAATCAATTTTTGGTAAATTTCTGGAGTTGATGGATTCTTGATCATATAATAAATTAATGCATCTGGAAATGAAAAGGTTTGGTACATTGCAGGACCACCTGGCCAACGAAGTTTTCCATTGAAAGTTTTTTGTTTTGCAACAACAGCTTCATCATCCAATCCATAAGCAGGTATTAATTTTAGAAGACCAAAAATATTACCCATTTGAATATCAAATTTGTTGAATCTTAATCTAAAACAAAAAATGGATCAATAATGAAGTTGATTGAAGTTCGTTTTTACAAAAAATTTACATATTTGTAAACAAGGCCGTAGAGAAGGGGGGAGGAATTTATGTCACGTGCCCCTTCGCAAAATCGAGAAAATCCTTTGATCTTTTGCCGCCACAGTGTTAAGGCGGCAAGAGATCAAAGGCGCACCCTCTTCAAATTAAAAATGACCACTCCAAAATTTTTTTTGCCTATGGCCTTGTTTAAAAATTTAAAAACAACATTTATGAATACACAACATTACAGCAAAAAAAAGATACATTTACGAGACAATTTTTAAGGGTTTTTTGAAAAGAGAACGCGGACGGTGCTACTTTTTATGAATCAAAAAATCAATAACGACTGGCACGATCGAAAGAAAAAAAGAAAATGTGTTTAAAAAAGTCAAAAGCACCTGAACATGGGCTTTTTTATGAAGAGAATTCGATTGAAAAAAGAAAGATGTTCATATTTTCAGGCCTCTTTGTTCTCAAAATTGTGTATTAAAAATCAAAAGGTTGTAATCTCTGCATTAGACAACACATTTTTTTATGTGCACATATGTGAACATCGAAATGGTTTACTTTTTTCACTACCTCTTTTAAGAAATAATAAAAACGAAGGAGTTGTTTTGTAAAAAATCCCCCACAATGAGGGTAGTAAATAAGGTCGTTCATTTCCCAGGAAATCGAAAAAAGGCGGGAAATTTCCCGCCATTTCCCGGAGTTACAGTATTCCAAGCTACAGTAATATTTTTCCAAAAATAGTTTAACGACCTGCAAAAGGACTGTTAAATATTGAATTAATATAAGCAATTAAAGAACTATGAAGAGATTTGTGAAAAGACAAAATTTTAAAAGTTAATGTTTTATTGAATAAAAAATAGAAAAATAAAAAACAATTATGAAATACGGTAAAAGACAACAACATCATCATAAATACTAAAAAATTTCACATAAAAAAAGCACATCATATCTTCGTCCATAACTTTACAGATTATTCTTCACGTAAAAGTTCTAACCCCAAATATTTACTGTATGAAAGAGAGTGCTTTTTAATTTTTAATTCATGAATCTTTTTTCGTAATGCATCCCACGTCCCGTTTTTGGCGAAATTTTTCTAATCGCCAGCCAGCCGACTGAAAAAAAGTAAGAGCAGTTGGGAGTGCGCTTGGCTCTCGTGCAACAAGGGAAAGTGCGAGCAGGTTCGAGTTCGGCCCTGGGTTAAAAAAATTTTTTAAATCAAACATTATTTCAATAATTTTTTTAACACTGTAAGAATAACAAATAAAAAAATATATTCTCATTGAATTAGTAAATTTACTGATTTTCGCTATTATTTTTGCCTTTAAATGTTTTTTTGCTTTCAATTTTATGATTTTTATTTGAACAATTTTTCTAAACTCTTTCTTCGACAAATGTAATGAATTATTAAAATCTTTCCCATTTTTTATTTTTTAAACAGTGTTAAAAAGATAAAACTTTGTGCATGTCAAACTCAAATGAGAAATTGATTATGTTTAATGGTGATCGAACCTGTGATGGAATGTCTGATTGCTTAAATGCTGAAGAAATTACAGCAACAACAGCAGCAACTTCAATGAATTTTTCAATGTTTGATTTTACAAAATCCATACAAAATCACCAGCAACAAATGAAGTAAGTTTTTTATAGAAATTTATATCTTTTTTTTAAATGTAAACAACATGTTTAATCAACTGATAAGCTTGCTGCTTATCACTTGAACAAACTTGTTTATTTAAGATCACATATATTGTTGTTTTAACTAGATCTACATATACTATGAAGGGTATATGTATGCATCTGTTATGTGTTAAACCTATTCATTTTTTCAGGTTCCACTAACATCATCAAGTCTTCCACCGATTTCACCACAAGGGAATGCTGCTGCACATATCTCAGATCCACTTCGAGCAATCTCTGATTTACTTTCATCTCATCAAACACTGAAATCCGAACTATCTCCACCTCAAACATCTTCCACATCATCACAAGAAGAAATCTCACCATTCAAAATGTACAATATGTAATTTTTGCTTGGATCTTTCAACTCGAATTCAAGGGTTCGTTATTATTTCTCTTTTGGTTTGATTTAGGTACTGTAATCCTTTTTTTATTATACCGATATTCTTTTTTAGGTATGAAATAGAATTAGATAGAATAATTGATTGTCAAAATGGATGCGAATAATGTTCAACTGATGATGCACTCGAATGAAAATATTCTATTTATCCAATTTGAATGTACTTGTGAAGTGATGGAAAAAGCTACTTCAGCAAATATTAAGTCTGAAAACCATATGCCTTGAATTAATTTCTGTTGCTTTGATTAAATATATGAATTCGTATGTTCTTTTGTTCTTATTTTATCATTTGTTTTGATAAATAATATGTTACCTTATCTGTTATCTGTCTTTATATTATTTTTTCATATTATTTTTTTGTTTTTGTTGAAGGATTGTTGAAATCAAAAAGAGCAACAAAAACATTCAAAGGCAAAAAATAATAGCAAAAAGCAGTAAATTTACTAATTCAATGAGAATATGTTTTTTTATTTGTTATTTTAAGAGTGTTATAATAATTACTGAAATAATATTTGATTTTAAAAATTTTTTACCCCGGGCCGAACTCGAGCCCGCTCGTACTTTCCCTTCTTGCACGAGAGCCAAGCGCACTCCCAACTGCTCTTACTTTTTTTCAGTCGGCTGGCTGGCGATAAGAAAAATTTCGCCAAAAACGGGACGTGATCCAAGTGAGCTTTATAATCAGCAGATACATCATAACAACGGAAATATAGTTTTATGTTTGTATCCATGAATTCCTAAAAATATGAAGATTAAAACGGACAATAAAAATTAGTCCATAAACACAAACTTTGGTTAAGAAATCTGAGACATCTTGGATATTAAAAATTTCAGGAACAGCATCCATTTCAAAATATTTAAGATTTGAAAGATTTTCGAGCTTTGAAATATCTTTTAAAGTTGATGCTGCAAGCATTGAAAAATCCGCTGCGTAACAAAAATTACTAAAAATTTATTAAATTTTGAATTTGAACTATTTCAAAAATAGACTTACCATTCAACAATTTCAATTTTTGAACAAACTTCAAGAAGTCCATCAAGGTGAATAGGTTGCCCATCATTGTTAACAACTTTAACATCATGTGAAAGACAAAGTTTTCGAACAGATTGAACTAAAATCTTAAAGTTATCAAATAGCATTGTGACATCAGCAAGAGAAAGTTCAGAAATATCATTTCGGTAAAGTTTGGAGGTGTGCGAAGATGAGAAATTTTGATTTCGAAATCCACAAATGGAAAGACGTTTTGTTACCCAAATTTTACAGGTAATTTTATTGAGATCTATTTTGATGCAGCACTTATTAACAGAATTATCACCCTTGTGTTTTTCTCTTGAACAAATTCGAGTTTTGATAAAAACAGGAAACCTAACATATTCATAAATTTGTGCAACAACAAGAATAGGATTTGCTTCAAAAAAGTATTTACAACATTTAATAAACTTTTTGTAAGCTTTTGAAGATGTTGGATTCATTGAAATATAATGAATCAAATTATCACGAAATGGAAATACTTGCTTGATTGCAGGACCACTTTTCCAATTAATTTTACCATTATTGCTTTTTTGTTTTGAAAAAAGAGCTACAGTATCCATTTTAATATTGAATTTGTAAAAGGTATTTAAATCTGAAACAAAAATATTACAACAACTTAAATTTTAAAAAAAGTAACACGCAAATGAAATCAAAACAAATTCCAATACGTTATTTTCAGATTCTTGTTCTCTCTCAACCATATAATAAATTATTGTTGTTCATTTCCCTCTCCCAGGGATTTTCAGGGAGATTTCCCGATTTTTTGCGGGAAATGGTTCCGATTTCCCGGGAAATTTACAACAATATTTTATGTTTTTACAATAAACATTTAAAAAAAGGGATAAATATGCAATAAAAACAATGTAAATAGCCAAAAATGATTAATTTTAGTATTTAACAGTCTTTTTTTAAGTTTTATTTTGGCAAAATATTACTGTAGATTGGAATACTGTAACACCGAGAAATTTCCGGAGAAATTTCTCATTTCCGGGGAAATGAGCAACGCTATAATAAAAATCCTTTAATTTTTTGCTAATGAGAGCAAAAAAACTCAAAAATCAAAAAACAATAATTTATGAATGCAAAGAATTGAAGAGAAAAAGGTACATTTATAAATTAATTATAATGATTATTTAGAAGAAAAAACTTTGCCGAAGCACCTTTTTTTTCCCAAAAAATCAATGATGATTGGCACGATCGACGAAAGACGGAAAGAAAAAAATTCAATAAAAAGGAAGAGGTGCCTATTTCCAGGCTCTCTTTGTTCTCAAAATTGTGTATTAAAAATCAAAAGGTTGTAATGTCTGCATTAATCGGCATATTTTTTGTGTGCACATATCACGTCCCGTTTTTGGCGAAATTTTTCTAATCGCCAGCCAGCCGACTGAAAAAAAGTAAGAGCAGTTGGGAGTGCGCTTGGCTCTCGTGCAACAAGGGAAAGTGCGAGCAGGTTCGAGTTCGGCCCTGGGTTAAAAAAATTTTTTAAATCAAACATTATTTCAATAATTTTTTTAACACTGTAAGAATAACAAATAAAAAAATATATTCTCATTGAATTAGTAAATTTACTGATTTTCGCTATTATTTTTGCCTTTAAATGTTTTTTTGCTTTCAATTTTATGATTTTTATTTGAACAATTTTTCTAAACTCTTTCTTCGACAAATGTAATGAATTATTAAAATCTTTCCCATTTTTTATTTTTTAAACAGTGTTAAAAAGATAAAACTTTGTGCATGTCAAACTCAAATGAGAAATTGATTATGTTTAATGGTGATCGAACCTGTGATGGAATGTCTGATTGCTTAAATGCTGAAGAAATTACAGCAACAACAGCAGCAACTTCAATGAATTTTTCAATGTTTGATTTTACAAAATCCATACAAAATCACCAGCAACAAATGAAGTAAGTTTTTTATAGAAATTTATATCTTTTTTTTAAATGTAAACAACATGTTTAATCAACTGATAAGCTTGCTGCTTATCACTTGAACAAACTTGTTTATTTAAGATCACATATATTGTTGTTTTAACTAGATCTACATATACTATGAAGGGTATATGTATGCATCTGTTATGTGTTAAACCTATTCATTTTTTCAGGTTCCACTAACATCATCAAGTCTTCCACCGATTTCACCACAAGGGAATGCTGCTGCACATATCTCAGATCCACTTCGAGCAATCTCTGATTTACTTTCATCTCATCAAACACTGAAATCCGAACTATCTCCACCTCAAACATCTTCCACATCATCACAAGAAGAAATCTCACCATTCAAAATGTACAATATGTAATTTTTGCTTGGATCTTTCAACTCGAATTCAAGGGTTCGTTATTATTTCTCTTTTGGTTTGATTTAGGTACTGTAATCCTTTTTTTATTATACCGATATTCTTTTTTAGGTATGAAATAGAATTAGATAGAATAATTGATTGTCAAAATGGATGCGAATAATGTTCAACTGATGATGCACTCGAATGAAAATATTCTATTTATCCAATTTGAATGTACTTGTGAAGTGATGGAAAAAGCTACTTCAGCAAATATTAAGTCTGAAAACCATATGCCTTGAATTAATTTCTGTTGCTTTGATTAAATATATGAATTCGTATGTTCTTTTGTTCTTATTTTATCATTTGTTTTGATAAATAATATGTTACCTTATCTGTTATCTGTCTTTATATTATTTTTTCATATTATTTTTTTGTTTTTGTTGAAGGATTGTTGAAATCAAAAAGAGCAACAAAAACATTCAAAGGCAAAAAATAATAGCAAAAAGCAGTAAATTTACTAATTCAATGAGAATATGTTTTTTTATTTGTTATTTTAAGAGTGTTATAATAATTACTGAAATAATATTTGATTTTAAAAATTTTTTACCCCGGGCCGAACTCGAGCCCGCTCGTACTTTCCCTTCTTGCACGAGAGCCAAGCGCACTCCCAACTGCTCTTACTTTTTTTCAGTCGGCTGGCTGGCGATAAGAAAAATTTCGCCAAAAACGGGACGTGATATGTGAACATCGAAAAGGTTTATTTTTTCTTTTCACTACCTCTTTTTAAGAAACAATAAAAAGACAAAAGCAATGATCCTGGTTGTCATCTTTAACTAAACTTTTATGCAAATTTAAGTATAACATGAAACTACATTATTATAGCAACAGAAATGATCATTCGTGTAATAATTTTTTTTGACACATCATAAAATCAAAGTAAATTTAACTTAAAATTTTAAAATTTTAATTTTATCAAAAAGCAATAAAAATACACACAACTTTAAAAATTTGGTTAAAAATTCCGCTATTCATCAAAAAATCATAAATAAAATTTGTGACATTCTATAAAAACATTATAGAAAGGGTCAACTTAATATACGATATAATGATTTTGAATTTGTAATTTATGAAACTTTTCACGGATTGCCTCCAGTTGAGATTGATATTCTTCAGAAATTTCTACATCAAAGCAAAACGTAATTTTTGTTTCCAGAAAGTTCTAAAATAATTCAAATTTGAAAAACACCAACTAAAATATTCAAGATACCTTGGTAACAAAATCTGAGATATCTTGGATATTTAAAATTTCAGGAACATTGTCCATTTCAAATTCTTTAAGATTTGAGAGATTTTGTAGCTTTAAAATATCCTTCAACGTTGCAGCAGAAAGCATTGAATCATTTGAGGAATTAAAAAGACTAAAAAATTTTACTTGTAAAAGTACATTTTCAAAAATGCAATTACCATGAAATTTTTTCAATTTTTGGACAAACTTCAAGAATTTTATCAAGCAAAACAGCTTTTCCATCGTGATCAAAAACGATGACTTCCATAAGCCAAAGTTCTTTAACAAATTGAGCAAGGACTTTAAAATCATGGAATGTAATTTTTGCATCATAAACAAAAAGTTCGCCAATTTCACAACGATAAAGTTTATGGAGAAGGATTGAAGTAAAATTTGGACAATCATTTCCTTCAATCGTGATACATTCAAGCAACCATATTTTGCTTAAAGTTTTTTCAAGATCTATATGAACACAGCATACATCATCCACAGGGGAAAAAGACAAATGTTCATTTGAACAAATTCGAGTTTTTCCAGAAATTTTATATTCACTAAGTAGTTCACACATTTGTCTAACAACAAGAATTGGATTAACTTCAAAAAAATATTTACAGGTTTGAATCAATTTTTGGTAAATTTCTGGAGAAGATGGATTCATGATCATGTAATAAATTAATGTATCCGGAAGTGGAAAGTTTTGGTACATTGCAGGACCACTTTTCCAATTTATTTTTCCATGACTCATTTTTGATCTTTGAACATCTACCGTATCCATTTGATTATGAAAGGTGTCACAGAAATTTTAATCTGAAATAAAAGCCTTGAAATAGCTTAAACATGTTAAAAGTAGTAAAAAATAACAAAAACAGTAATAATTCTCGTTTTTTGGGATAACTATAATTTATGCAACAAATCTTGTAATTTTATGTCTCAGACAGCAAAAGCTGTTGCAAAAAATATTTTTGCTTGAAACTCGTAAATGTTTACATTTACAAACAACAATTTAAAATGCCAAAAACTACAGGAAAAAATGATATATTTACAAAAGAAATTTTTAAAACATTTTTGACGAAAAATTTTTGCGAGAGCAATTTTATATTAAAAAATCAAAAACCAAATTGGACGATCGAAGGGAAAAGAAAAGATGCTTATACACAAACTACTTGTCTCGCCATTCAATTGTCAAAAAAATGCATCGAGAAGTAAAAGTGTTGAAATAGTGCTTTTTTTCATTTTTGCTTCTTTCTGCCTCTTTTAAAAAAGCAAAAAAGAGGCTAATATGTTGAAACTCATTTCCATTTTTGACTAAAGTACAGTACTGTATTTTGCTTAAAGTTTTTCCACTTGAACAAGCTTGGGTTTTCCCAGAAATTTTATCAAACATTAGCAAACCATTTTATTTAAAGATCAAATAATTTCTTTTATGAAAGCAAATACTCTGACAAAACGAACATTAAAAATACAGTATAAAAAAAATTTTTTTTTTTTAAATACATTATTTAATTTTTTTAATGCATTTAATGACTCTTCACAAACCAATTCAATCCCACCCAAATTATAGTTTTCAATAAACAGGTAGATGACATAAGCAGTTGCATCACTAAATTGTTCAAAGGTTTTAACATCTGTAAAGATTTTTTTGAACACGATCAAAGTCAACATTAACAGATAAAATTAATTTTGTTTTGAGATTCAAATTAAGAAAATGTTTAATAATTTTTTGTAGTTTTTCTGAAGGAATATTATTACTGTAGTTTGAGGAAATTTTGTGAAAAATAATTCTGTCACATTTTTGATATTTTTCTTTTGAAAGTTTGTGGTAATTGTTGTCTTCTTTTAAAGAATAATAGCAAGTAAAATTTTGAATGTTTTTCTTCACTGAGGCCGAAGATGAATGTGATGTTGATGGACTTGAAGACTGACCAGCCATTCTTTTGAAATGTGGTCTTAAAACATTCCCCCGGACATATATTATTCATTTTAATCATAATTTTCACCGAAGTCCAGCTAAAAATTTGCTTTTTCTCGGGGAAAAAGTAAAAAAATTGAAATTTTTGAAATTTCATAAAAGCAAAAACTAATTTACCCATTTTTAATGTTTAATTTCTCTGTACCGAGAGATCGTCTCTTTTGTTCTCTGTTTTAAAGATGTACTTCATCTTGCATTCCCTTTTCAAAAAACATAAATAAACCCAAAACGGTTTCTTACCCATCAAGCTTTTTAGGGTTGTTCCGATGTGTGTAATTGGTCCTCCTCGTCGCAATCAATAGCTTGATATGTTAACCTCTGGACGCTGTTTGGATAAGTTTTCCCCTTTTTTATTTCCCCCCTTTTTTTGATGACTGACTGTAATGATAAATTAGCAGTTGGATGTCTGTGTTTGGTTTTGGAAAAAAGGTTAGTAGCAGTGAATACCAACGTCACAGTGGACTATTCTTTCAAGCACAAAGAACCGTGTTTGCGGCCCAGGATCCGGAATCAGATTCTCCCTTTTGATAACTGCATCAATTAATTGGTGTATGTTATTTGTGAATACGAGGCTCATTGCAAAAACCTTTTTTTCCATTTCCATCACAAATTCCTTCTGTTGATTGACCCATTCTTTCATCATCGATCCCCTCCCCTCCTTTTCCCTTTTTAGCTTGAATCAACTCAATTTCAAAAAGTAATAATCCATTTGATGAATGACATATTGGTTGCACGACATTTGAAGAGCCGAAAAAAAGGCGAAGTTAGTTGAAAAACCTGTCTTTGATTTTTTTGTAATTCTAATAAATTTTAGGGAGACCAAAACCTGAAAACAAACCAACAATGCCTGAAAAAGAACCTTTTCAGAATAATGATAAAACTGGAGATTGCATTGTTTGGTTTAATGGCAGCAATCTTCTTTCTCATTTAATTTAACGGCTTTTAAATTTGCATCAATAATTTTAGAAATGGATTCTTCAAAAGATTCTGCAGGTAAATCAATTTGAACCTTCATTTCTGCTCTAAAACTTTCATTTCTTGCATAATATCCATGTTTTCGAACAAGTACAGCAATAATTTCAATTGGAAATTTTTTTTCCAATTTTTATTAATTTCTGGTGAATCAACATTTTCCCCGTTTGTATTTAGTTGATCTAAAATTTCTTCAACTTTTGAAAATGTGCTTTGCAACCCTTCAATATAATCTTCACAAGGTGGAAGAAGAACAAAAATTTGATTTAAAATTAACACAGCTTCCGACTTATTTCCTCCCAAAATTTAAAAAACATTTATAATAATAATAAACAATATAATTAGGATATAATATTTGTTTTTTATCCTTAAACTATGAGAGATGTCATTAGTCAGGGTAACTATTTTTGTTCACATCTCCAAGGTCAACATCAAAATAGACAAAATCATAAAAACGCGGAACAAATTCCAGAATCAAAACTATATTTAATATGAACTTAAATATAGCTTAAATATCAAGCAACAATACAATACGGTACTCAAAACTTTACAAAAAAATGCTAAAAACTTTAAATAACGTTTTGAGTTGTGTAGAATTCTTTAACAACACCTTTGATGCTTCCTTTGAGTTTCCCGGATCTGAAAATAAAGATTTGCGCGGTAAATGTTTATCTGATGGAAATTTTTGTTTGACATTTGTATTTCACAAAAATTTTTATCTGATACGAGCAAAAGTATATTGTTTAATCTTAAAAAATATTTTAGAAAAATGAAAAGAATTTGACAAAATTTTCCAAATTTCGAGATTTTCTAAGTTAACATTTTATTTTGCCCAGTGCATAAAAAGAATAAAAAATCAACAATCAGCAATTTGGCAACGAAAGGGTACAAGACAACAACATCATATAAACATTATTCATCAAAATAATATGAGACATAATGCTTTTCTCCAATTTTTGATTCATAAAGTTCATGATAAATCAAATCTAGTTGAGATTTGTATTCATCAGAAATTGCTTCATGAAACATGAACAAAATTTTTGCATCCAAAAAGCTCTTGAAAAAATTAGAAATTTTTCATTAAAAGTTGCAAGTAAAAAATATAAACGCTACCTTGGTAACAAAATCAAAGACATCTTGGAAGCTAAAAACTTCAGGAATATTATCCATTTCAAAAACCTTAAGATTTTCAAGATTTGAAAGCTTTGAAATATCTTTTAAGGTTGATGCAACAAGCATTGAAGTATCTCTGAAATTACTAAAATATCCAAATTAATGACTGCAGATGTAAATGGCGAAAAAATGAGTTTACCACCGAATTTTTTCAATCTTTGGACAAACTTCAAGAAGTTTATTAAGCAAAACAGGTTTTCCATCGCTGACGTTGACAATCACAAGTTGAATTTCTTTAACAGATTGAGTAAGGAGTTTAAAATCATCAAATGAAATTGTTGCATCAGCAAGAACAAGTTGAAGAATATCACAGCGATAAATCTTTTGCCGAAGCAATGAAGTAAAATTTGGATTATCATTTCCTTCAATCAAGAAAAATCCAAGCAACCATATTTTGCTTGAGGTTTTGCGAAGATCAATGTGATCACAACATTCGTCAATCACAGGAGAAGAAACTGGATGTTGATTCGAACAAATTCGAGTTTTCCCAGAAATTTTGTAATCACCAAGTGGTTCAAACATTTGTTGAATTACAAGAATCGGGTTTACTTGGAAGAAGAATTTACAACATTGGATCATTTTGTTGTAAGCTTTCGCAGATGTCGAATTCAGTGAAATATAATACATCAAATTATCACGAAATGGAAATGCTTGTTTTATTGAAGGACCGCTTTTCCAATGAATCTTTCCAAGGGCACTTTTTGGTTTTGAAACAACGGCTACAGTATCCATTTTGAACTAAATTTAGTAAATTTAAATATAAATCGAAACCCTGGCAAAACTTAAACATAAAAAATGTAACGCAAAAATGAAATTTAAAAATAATAGTAATCTTTTGGATATTGCCCCTCTCTTTTATCCATGTTAAAATTTCTTTTACAAATCTTTTGCCAATGACAAATAAAAAACCTGCAAACTTGAAAAAATGATAATTTACTAAATCATTTTTACGATTTGTTTAATAAATGATTTTTGCCGAAGCAGCTTTTTTAACCAAAAAATCAATAATAAATTGGATGATCAAAGGAAAGACAGAAATAAGGAAATTCGAACAGGATTACGCACTTTTGCTCTTTTGTCGCAGCCCAGTGTATAAAAAAATCATAAAATTTTGCAAAAGGTTAGTGTTTTGAAATAGTATTTTTTTACGGGCATCGAAATGAAATTTTTGATTTTGATTGCCTTTTTAAAAAAACAACAAACAATTAAAAGAAAGAGTCAGTTACCGTCTATAACTTTGGAACAGAAGTAATGTCCATTTTAAAAAACTGTGTGTCAAAATTAATAGAATTGAAGATTTGAAAAATTTAACAAAAGTGGCAGCTTTGTAGTATTCAATTTTTTTCAGTGATTCGGTAAAATTCTTTCAATATTAATTTATTACAGATGTTATATTAAAAAACTTTTTACATTTAATTGTCAGAGCTAATGTAAAAAGCTTAATTTTTTATGCGACATTCTTCTTTCGTTTTTTTGCGCTGTCAAAAACGAATGCAAACAAGAACCTTTTTCCAGTCTTCGCAGCCACGGTGGAGTGGCCGAGTGGTCTAAGGCGGTGGACTTAAGTTCCCCTGTGCAGATGCACGCGCGGGTTCGAATCCCGTCTCCACCAGAAAAATATTTTTTGTATTTTTTCGAAGACTTTAAAAAACTAAAAAAAAAAAATTTCAGAAGCAAATTTTTGAACACCTGTAAATTATTGTTACGATAAAACTTTATCAAACTTATACTTTTTATTCACTGATTGTTTTACTTTTTGAGTTCCAGATTGTAGTTTACAAAAATAAATTTTATTTTCTTATATTTTAAAATAATATCACATTTAACAAAGTAATAAATATACAACATGTACAAAGATTTCAAAGATAACAAATAAATAAAAAACTTTAAGCCGTATTAAAAATTTTCCAAACTTTGATAGATCCATCTCGTCCAGATGAAGCAAGATAATCATTTCCAATTAGGCTAATATCAGTAATACCATCACGATGTTGTTCACCAACTTGAACAAGTTTTTGATAATTTTTATCTGAGAATATTTGCGAAGAAGGTTCTGGAGATTTTTTTGGAACATTTTCATGAATAAGAATACTTCCACCTGGACGATCAACTCGTCGATAAACAATTGGCGAATGATCTGGAGTAGGAAAGAATGACGTTGGAGTATTGGTACATTGTCGACTTAGCAGTGGTGGAATAAGATATGGTCGTTGTGGACCCGAGAGATAATTGCATCGTTGTGGTTGAGTAAGTGACCAAAATCGTAATGAGCCTTGTGAATCCCCAGTAAAGAAGCCATCCAGTGAAGGAGATTGAGCAAAGGCACTTGTTTGATGTTCTTGCTAAAAAATGAAATAGTTACAGTATGCTTCAAGACTTCTTATTATGGTTATATCTGAGTAAACATTTATATAAGTAGACTGTAGTTTTACAAAAAACTACCGTAACCTTTATGCGAATTTAAAATCCTTTCTCAAATATATTAGAAAAATTAAAACTTACAGTATATTTCAAATCATCATCATTTCCTCTTAAAAATGTATTTTCAATTCCATTTGATGTTCCAGGCCATAGCAAATGAGATCGAGAAATTTCACCAGCATCCAATTGCCAAATTGACATTTCACCTTCCCTAGAAAATCCTGTTACCAGCTTTGTACATTCTGCTCCAGAAGTTAATAATGGCCATGAATTTAGCACTAGCCCTTTCTTGCATGGATGTTCCCATGAATTAATTTCTAATGCCAAAAATCTTAAATCATACAAAACAATATTCTTTGTTCCAGCTGTTGAAGAAGTTAATGCCATCCAATGTTGATTCATTGGATCAATTGTAAAAGATGTAATAAAACCATAATTATTTCGAGCTCGTCGATGAAAAATACTATCAAATTTAAAAGTCGGATTTTTTGATGATGAAGATCTGAAAATATAAATATTGGATTACGGTAGGTACAGTATTTTACAACAAACCTTTTATCATAACAATATATAGAACTTTGAGCAGTTAAAGCATAAATTAAATGATCAACAGAATACAACTTTGTAAAGCCACCATCAATAACAGGATCTACAGTAATATTATTGCTTAAAAATTTATTTTCTTCAATATCATAAATTGATAAAATGCCATCTTCAGATCCAGATAAAAGATGATTGGGATTATCAGTCATAAATTGAAGGCAATTTATTTCACGTGCTAAAATATATGCTACAGTAAGATCAAGACAAAATCAAAAAAACCTACGATGTGGTACGGTATGAGTTGAAGTAACAGCAGATGGTTGCTTATTTGGAATTTGTGAAATAGTCCAAAGTTTTACAGATCGATCCGTACTACTTGATGCAAAGGTTTGTTGATTTGAATGTACAGAAAGTTTTGTAACTTTTTCAGAATGTTCATGAAGATGAGCAACAACTCGAATTTCAGGTTTACTATAATTTATTGGAGCATCTAAAAATATTACAGTAATTACTAACTACAAAAGTGTCTAAAAAAGGCTTACTTGGAACAGCACCAAATTGTAAGGCGCCAGCAGTAATCTTATCTCGAAGTTTATTAACTCTTTTTTGCTTCAAATATCTTTCACGTTTATGAATCAGCAATTCTTCAAGGGTATATCGAGATGTTAAACAATGTACTAAAACATCAATAAAATTAGATGCTTCAAAAATGTAAAAAAAACTTACCAGAATCATTGTAAAGTATTGAATTACTTTTTGATTTACGTTTTGATTGTGAATTAAGTAATTCATTTCCGGATTCTGTGTTATGATAAGATGAAAAGTCATTTTCACTTCTCCATAAAGATGGACCTTTTGGATCACCACGATAAACACCATGTTCAAGATCAAAGATTCTCAAAATACGATCATCAACATCTGCAAGAATACTGTTCATATTTTTTGATTTTGACGCAGGCCTAAAAATCACATGTATTATTGCTATTGCAAATTTCAATAACAAGTTTTACCCAAAATTAAAAAATAACTAACCTTTTAATAATAATTTTCTTCTCCAAAATTGGTTGAAATGCAATAATCTTTTCTTCCAAAACTCCTTCTTCACCTTCACTTGCAAAATTTGACAATTTTCTTACAATATTATCCACCGTAGATTTTGATGAGATCTTCAACAGCGGAGTTGGAGTAGAATCAGTTTTTTCTGAAAACATTGCACTATTCCTTCCACCTCCAAGTTTATCCAAGCTTTGATTATATTGTAATCTTCGAATTAATTCAACTGGATATTCATATGCATAAACGAGATCCCAAGCAGCTCGTGGAATAGGTTCAACTAAGACTTCATGAATTGCTGCTTTATCACTTAATCGAATTAAATTTTCACGTAAAAATGGTTTCACAGTTGGCATCAGACGGCAAAGAATATCAGCAAATGGAAAAATTTCATCCAAAATTTTTAAGATATCAACAGTTGCAATTCGAAGCCATACATTCTGAAATATATAAAAGATTAGGGTGCCGTATTAGACAATGTAAAACAGCTAAACCCTAAAATCACTTTTTAGATATATATCTCATCAAAACATAAAAATGTTACAGTATACCCGCATTTAAAAAAGTACTGTAATCTTGTGTTTTAAAAGGTTACTGTAATTAACTGTTTCAACATTTTTTCTGGAACAATTCCCGAATAGTGGAAGGATTTTTTTGGGGTTGTTTAACTGATTTAAAAGTTGTTTAAATCCAAGCAAAAATTGTGCAAACCACTTCACAGCTATTTCTTGAACATATAACTTTGATAAAATTTGCTTTTTTTTTATCAAAATCTTTTGGTTAAAATCCCATTGGTTATGTGTTAAAAAATCCTTCCACTATTCGGGAATTATACCTTTTTTCTAATTGTACAATATCCCTCAAAAAAGAACTTACCGGATGAACAATAAAAGGCACAAATTCTTTGCATAATTCCCATACAGTAGCCTTCTCCAATCTTTGTTCATTACATAAAACATAAATGCATCGAAGAGATTCTAGCACAACAAATTCTTCATTATGTTGAAGGCCTTGTTGTAGCAGAGGAAAGAAGAAACCACTATTATCATTTTTTGAACTTTTTCTTGCAGCAATTGATGAATTTTTGAAAAATGATGTAATTAGCCTCCAATCTTTCTTATTATTCAAAACCGTAATCATAAGCATTAAAACAACATTTGTTTTTGCTAAAATGAGATTCCTGTAAAAATCAAATCTGAAAGTTAAGAAAACTCACTTCCAACAAGCTCAAAAAATCTTCCAAGTTTATCCAAATTTTCTGCTTCCATGACAGTTTGTCGAACGGCATTATTATCTTGGGTTATCAGCTGTTGATAAAATTCCGAAATTGTTTGATTTAATGCAGATCTTTCAATGCTTGGTAGTTTATCTTCGGGGGTTTGAGTTGTATGAATTGCATTAGCTTGTTTTTCATTTTTAGCATTTGGTTCAACTCCACTTCCAATTACTCCACCTTCATCTGTTGCATGCTTAATTCCTTCATCTAAGAATTTTAAAGCTGTTAAAGCTAAAACTCCAAGATTTGATGCTATTGCCATTTTTGTCATTGGTGAAGTTGATGAATTTCCGATAAGATCTTTCTAAAAAAATTACAGTAATTTCGGAAAAATTTATGCAAAAGTTTATACCATTTTAGGGAAGATATAATCAACAAATAATCGACTTTCTTCAACTGGAATTTTTTTGAAGTTTGAAACAATTTCAGTGAGAACATGAACAGCTTCTGTTTGAACTTGTACAAATTGATCTGATAGCAACCGCACCTAAAAAATAAAATGGATTACTGTAAAAGTATGGAATATGTTTACCAAATACGGTATAATCCTTTCTGAGATTAAAGCTTCAGTGGTAATTTTTGAAAGCTCTTTTAATAAACAAATTGCATCCATTTTAGCAGTAATTGTTCGACATGCTCGAATATTTGATGTAACTAATGTAATTAATAAAATAACGGAATTATGGGTATCCTTTTCAAGCTCGGGCATGAATCGCTGCCTTTCAACATATAATCTGAAATGGGTATATTGCAGTAATTTAGTCATATATAAACACAACAGATTCAGAATTGCCTACAGTATCTACTGTAACGAATACAAACTGAACTACAGTAATCACAGACTTAAACTAAAAAGCCTTACTTTGTAATAACATTATCAGGTAAATTTGGAACGATATGTTCATCAGAATGTTCACCATTATGTCCAAGTGAAGCTTTAATTCGAAATTCTCCCATGTATTGATACAAGAATGATTCAAAAATTGGTGGAAATAATTCATGATTTTGAAAAGGTTTAAACTAAAATTATAACTTATTATCCATCATCCCTCGCAAACATATTCAAACCTGATAATACAATTCCTTTCTTGCTGTTGGATCTTTTTCAAGCATAACTTTAATTAAATTTTGAAATTCTTTTGGAATCGAATCACAACTGGATACAATTGTTTCAACATATTCCCTAGCAGTATCATCATCCATTGAGCAATAATCAATCAGCTTTGCAAAATTAAAAGCATATCGGCGGCCATCCGTGAAAAGTTCAAGCAGGACACATCCAACAGAAAAGATATCCATTTCTTCTTTTCGACCTTTTGTTAAATCATGAAAATATACAGGAAGTTCGGTATTAAACAATTCGTAATCATTTGAACGCTTGAATCTTTCCGGAGCAACATTACACATATTTTGTCGACTAGCATTGAAGAAGAATGTAAAGGATGATGGAGTATCCTGAAAATGTTGGCATGGGTTTTATATTTCAGAATCAAAAAACAGTTTAAAAGGATGCATGGGATACAATACATGTTTTTTAGTTTTGTGGACTCAGATACTGTAACAGTGGAAGTTTGGAGAATAGATGTGCAGTGTATCGTAACCATAGATACGGTAATAAAGTGTTTTTTCGTTGCCGTATACCTTACTGTTACCGTATTTATCTTTTAATATTATAATATATTACCTTAAACAAATCTTTAAAGAGCACATTCCTGCTTTAGAATGTAGCAAGCTGATGCTTTTATGAAAAACAAAGGCACCAAAGTATTATCCGATATCTTCTTCATCGGGCTCTTTAGAGACCTAGATTTGCCTTCCCGAAAAGCTGTTTCTCAAACATCCTCACAAAACCAAAAGACCGAATTATGGTTCCCGAAATGCCCACTAACGGTTAAGATGGATTTAAAACATACAGCAAGGCCCCTAAACTTACACATGGAATATACGTTGGTTTAAAGCTTGCAAAATCAGTAAGCTGGACCCAATTCGAAGATGAAATGAGAATATTATGAGATTTGATATCACCATGCACGACATCAACTCGTTTACATTGTTCCAAAGCTTTCAACAATTGAAATGCAATCCAACGCTTTTCAACATCAATCAAAAATGGCCGAATGCTAAGTCGTTCATAGAGAGTATCTTTATGAAATGGCCGACATAATATTGCAACTTTATCATTCATCTAAAACATGCAATTAACATAATGGTTACGGTAAAAGCAAAAACTTACGAAAATTTTTGTAAATCCTAAGCAATTTGTATAATTTGAATTTGAAATCTTTTTTCGGATTTTTCGAACTTCTCGAATAAATTTGTCCGAGATAAATGTATCTGGAAACACGAACACTTTAGCCACCATCGGCCCATCATAATGTTCAACTTTTGCAACTTTCATAAACCGAGTATTTCCCAAACTACAATAAAAAGTATAATTATAACGTTTATTAACTATTAAAAGCTTACTTTTGTGAATATCGAAGTTCTGGAACATCTTGAAAATAAAATTCTAGAGGTGGAATTACACGAGGTATTGGAGCTGTTTGAACATTACCCATATTGAAAGGAAGAAGAAGAAGATAAAGAGATTCAGAATATAAAAATTTATATACAAAGAGTAACCGTAATCTGAAAAAAATACATAAAATGATAGGAAGTGAAGAAACATAGTACAAGTAGGTGCGATAGAAGTAAAGAGATAAATATTTACACAATGTATCACGATAGCATTCAGTAAATACCAATGATAAAAGCATGTGGATTTTAGGAAACCTAACAATGGGTGTGGGACATTTTTTAATATAATCAGAAACTAACCAACATAGATTTGTTGGGATAAGAAATAAAGAAACAACTATTTTCCAAATTGTAAACAAAGATATTGAGGTTAAAAAACATTAATCAAAGTCAAAAAAGTATCAGAAGTTAATATTCATCAAAGATTTAGAGCTACGCATTTCTGACAAGATAGACTTTACATAAGGTTAGAAGAAGTAGAAGACAAAAAGATACTCAGAAATAAATTCATGTAACATAGCATGCGTAAGCTGAAGATGCTGATATGGTATTTTATATTAATAAATATATTTACTCAAATGCAGCACAAGATCTTGCTTGAACCGAGGACATGTACTTTGACTAACACGATCAACATAGACCTAGCTTTGTGAAAAAAGAGAGATGTCTCAAAGTAATGGGGATCTTATGCTTAAAAACCATAAGATAAAGAAGAAAAAGAAAAAAGTACAATCGAATTCAGATGCCGCAAGATTCATAAAAAATTCATCATCATCGAAAAATTCAACATTATTTTTTTTCAAGCAAACACATGTTTTTGGCAAAATGTCGACTTTTTGCCAACATGCATGAAAAAAGCTGCATCAACTTTTTTCAAAAAAAAAAACAACGTGATGATCGATCATGAATCGTTGCTTCTTCTGCTCAAAAAAATTAATGTTTATCTTCAACGTCTTCACGTATATTTTCCTTCTTATCACTAATTTGAAGACGAACCTCTATAAAATTGCGTCGGGTTAATTTTTTGTTATTGTTTCTTTTTTTTGCAAAATTGGTTTTTTCTTTTTTCATTGAAATTTTTCTTCTTCAAAGTTGCTGCTGCTTTTGCGTGTTCCTCTCTGTTCTTTTCCGTTTTTCTCTCCCTTTTTTTCAGACTGTTTTTGTTTACATTTTTGAAAGTGTATTAAAAAATTTGCAATGAATAATCTAATGTTTGCTATGTTTTTAAAATAGAAAGAAAAAAATAAATAACACATTCATATCAACAGCAGCAGCAATTATGCAATAGAAGTCAAAAACCTCTCTCTATTTTTTGACCGTCAAAAAACTAAATGGACGTTGGTTAAGAAAAACGACAAAAAATAGCATATTTGATTTTGTTTCACCTCAAATTATTGTGTTTAACATTTTTGTTCTTTCATTTGTGTGGACAAATATTCCTGCAAAATGGTTGAAGCTTTGGAAAAAGCAAAGAATATCATTCGACAAGAGCTTGATGCGATTTTAAAGACCGCTGTTCAGCAATATCATGAAGAAGATAAATTGTTTGAGTAAGTTTGCTGCAACTTTGCCCTTGGCTTTGTCCAGCTAATGATTGTTCAATGGCTTCCTATAAATTAACTAACCATTTTTAGTGACACTGTGCAAGCAATTTGCAATGTTATTGAAGCTGTATTTATCCATGGTTTAAAAGATGCCTTTTTTTTAAAAGGATCTCGACATTCTAAATATCCTGAACCAGTAAGTTTCTGATCTTCCCAAGATTGTTAATCCTTTTTTCTTTTAGAACTTTTGGCCGTTTGTTTCAAAATTTACTCATCGAAGTATAAAGAATCAAATTGGTGATCTTAAACAAATCAAATCTGAAATAGGAAAAGCAAGGGTTAGCTTTTATACTAAACGTGACAATTTTAAAGGTGGTGTATTTTTAGGCATGGATTAGAATCGTACTAAATGAAGGCCAACTTGAACATTACATCAATCTTTTATCAAAAGATGCAAAGCAGCTCAATAACTTTTATCTCAAAAATGCTTTTCTACATGATGCTGAAAGATTAGAAGCTTTAATGGGATATCTTGGAGCATTGACGAAACTTCCACTTAATGCTCCAATCAATTCCAGCTTTCTTAATACTTGGACTCCATCACCTCTTATCCTCTCTGGGCTAATCTCTGGTAAACATCAAAGAGTAACACATTTGGCATCATCAAAACGACGAAATGCATCATCAAATAGTCTTGGGCAAGATGACCCAGCAGAAGAAGCTTTGAATGCCTTGGAATTGCTCGATGAATCATCTGCATCTGAAAGTCCACTGTCTCCATTTCGAAAAACCTTGTTGGAAGATGACGATGCAAGCTCTGTATATTCACATGGTTCAATGATTGATACAGGTTTAGCAGCTCCAACAAATCTTAAACCAACATATTCACCATTTTTATCTTCAACTCCCGAGAATCGAATCTTAGATGAAATGTCAAAAGTTAAATTCCGACCACCTGAAGAAGAATCACCAACTGAAGTTCTTGTTAATCGAAGAAAGACAACTCGAGTTCGACGATTATCAAAAGGTAGTGGATCAGATGAAAATAACTCTCGTCGTGGATCATTATCTCATATAAATCCTCCAGAAGTTATTCCAATGTCAAGCTCTCTTCCAACTGGATGTGGATTACTGTCACTGCATGAAATGAAAGCAATGTTAAAGAAAAATGTATGTATATTTTAAATTTTATATTTTTCATATAAGTTTATTTTAGCAATCATCAGCCGAAATTACTCGAACAAATTCTCCTCCACATTTATCTGATGCTGAAGATGCCGCAAACAATGCTGAAGAGGATCGTCCAGTTTTTTCAATTTCAGAAACCGAACCAGTCAATAATACTCCACCACATTCTCATACAGAACCAATAACAATATTTGGAAGCTTTGATGATGCAGATCTTTCTGAAAGAAGTACTACTGTCAAACCAGTAGTGTTTGGGACATCTCTTCATGATGAACTTGTTGCTGCTGGACATCAACAAGATGAAAGTTCAAGTTCGGTATTTCCGGGTACAAGTCCAAGCAGTTTTGGACCATCTTCATCTATCGGGAATAGTTTAGCAAATAAAGGGTGGTCAATTTCTTCAAGAAAAGATTCATTAGCTTCAACAATCTCTTCACCAGGTTACGATACTCATTGTACATTTGATAATGCATTGAAAAGTGTGTTGAAGGTAATATTTGAATTTGTAGTGTTACATTTATACATCGAATTCTTTTTAGGATGATTATTATGGTTCATCAGAAAGTATTTCATCTCCGACACTTTATGATGATTCTCAAACTCTATTAAATCGGCAACTATCAGAAATTCCAGAAAATGTTCTGCAAAAAGCAGATGAAATTGTTGAATCTAAACTTTTAATTATTAAAGAAGATAAAAATGAACCTGTAATTATTGAAGCTGAAAGCTTGCTCGAGACAGATGAATATGGTATTAGTCGAAATCTTCTTTCAACGTTTACCGAAGTTCCATTGGAGAAAGGCCTGGCAGAACAAGATTATCGTTGTCCATCTTGTAGAAAGTCAATTGGAGGTCCATTTGGAAAATTTTAGTGAGTTTTTGCAATTAAAGTATTTTATATTGAATTCATTGTTTTAGTTTATGTTCATTGGATGCTCGATATTACTGTAATGATTGTTGGAAGAAAGGTGATGAATCAATTATTCCTGCAAGAGTTGTTCTAAATTGGGATTGCAAAAGAAGACCTATTTCTAAAGCTTCAAAAGCCTTTCTTCGTGCAAATGCTGATCGACCATTGATTAGAGTGGACAAAATTAATCCTCAAATTTATTCACATTCAAAACAATTGGCAAAGATTTTGGTAAGATTTTGTTCTCTTTTTTCTTTTATTGCTAAATCTTGTTTTTAGAAGCTTCGTGAAAAGCTTAGTCTTGTCGTGGTTTATCTTCTCTCATGTAAACAATCAGTTGCTGAAGATCTCAAACAACGAATATGGCCTCAAGATTATTTCTACAACAATATTCATTTGTATAGTGTTACGGATTTACAGAATGCCATTACTGGAGTACTTGAACGTCGATTAAATAATATTATCAAATTTGCTATTAGCCATATTGAATCATGTAATCTGTGCCTTCAAAAAGGATTCATTTGTGAAATTTGTTCTGCTAAAAAGATTATTTATCCATTTCAAACTGATATTGCTGATCGGGTAAGTATTTGGGGTTTAAGGGATATATAGTACTCGAGGGTTACGGTACTCATTTCTAAGTATATTTTTGAATAATAAAATGCGTCATTTAATTGTGTTCCCTTTTTTAGTGCAATGAATGTGGAGCAGTTTATCACGCAAAATGTTTTAAAAATGTTGATTGTCCGAAATGTATCCGCCGATCTAAATACACCGCAAATCGATCTGCCGAACAACTTCCATTGGAATGATTTATTTATTTTTTCAAAAATTCTTTTTTTTTTAATGTTAAGTTTTTATTGTTTTTCTCTCTTTTTTATTTTTAAATTATCACAAAATTGTGTATTATACGAGGTTTTATAATGGGTGTATTTGTTGTACTTAAATTGTTTTTTATATGTGAAAGATATATGTGAAATAAAGTTTTATCAGATTTTTAAATATCTTTGGTTTTATTGTTTGTGTTATTATTAGTTTTTGTGCTACCGTATTTTTTAAATTCGTGTGAAACGAGGAATGGAGTACTGTAGTTTAAAAAAATAAAAGATGTGTTATGATAAAAATGATGGTGAAAATGCACTTGTTGTGTAAAGTGTTGGATTGAAAATAGGTGGAGATAAAACAGATGGAGATAAAATTGTTGCACCAATAAATTGTGGGGATAAAACATCAGGAGATAAGCCTGAAATGAAAAAGTTAGCAGGAGTGATCGAAAACTGATGTCTAAAATGGTATAAAACAAGCTTACCAATTGGTGATAAAATAAGAGATGTTATCACATACGGATTTAAAACATTTGGGGATAAAAACTAAAAAAATTGTTGATCAATGACAAATTTAATAATGCATATTACTGTAAAAGACTTACATAAGGTGTTAAAATGAATGGTGTAAATGCAAGCTAAAAATATGCAAATTAATTTTAATAAATAAAAGCAAAAACCTTACCGGTCCAAGGATGAAAGGTGTCAAAATGTAGGGACTTAAAATCAGTGGATCAAAGATGCCAGGTGATATTAGCCACGGACTCATAATCGATGGATTTAGAATTGGTGGGGCAAAAGCAGTTGGAGAAATGACCAAAGGTCCAATTATAAGAATTCCAGTTTGTACAGTAAACAATAGCGGAGACAAAACTGTTGGACAAATGAAACAAATTTTATCTCGTTTATGTCGAATATGTGTTTCTGATGGCTGAAAAATTTGCATAACTTGAAATTTGTTACGGATGCTAAAAAAATCATACCCTTAGGACATCAGTTTTATTATTGGCAATATTTTCAATTGTTTTCCAAAGTGAAATTTCCATTTCTTCATCGGACATTTTATCATAGATATCAAAGTCGGCTAAATCTATTTCATCTTCTGAGATATCTGAAATCCGTCTTTATCAGATTTTGTTCAAAACCAATATCCACACCTTGATCCTTTAAAACTTTTTGCATTTGTTCCTTCTTCAAATATGCAAATCCTTGATTTTCTAAAGCTTCTTTTTGATGTGAAAATAAACCTTTCTCTAAATTTTTAAAAGCACCCAAAATTTTTTCAGTGGCATTTAAAATAGGTTCTCCAATATCTTCATCAAACATTCCAAGGACTTCATAAATTTTTAGCGATTCATCAATGTAAGTATTAGTTTTGGTGAAATCCATCAACAATTGCATTATCTTTCCTTGATCTTTTTTGGTTATTCCAAGAGTGTTCATTGCCTATAGTTATTATACAGTAATAATTTGCATATTTGACATAGCCAAGGATGTGTGACAATTGTCTACTACGAAACCATAAAAATCCTTTGATCTTTTACCGCCATCGACAAAAGATCAAAGGCGGCCTCCATCGAAATGGTTTTTGTTCTCTTTGAAATAAAAAAATTACTGACATCTTTGGCCAAAACAGATAAAAAATCATATCCCTAAAATTTGCTTACCTTTGGCACATTTCCTACCGTAACTTCTGTTGTATTAGCACTATTTGGTTCATCATACATTGCCATAATTGTTGGAGAAAGATAAGTTTCAGGTTGGCGTTTTCCTTCATTCAATGGCATCAAAGGCATAAATCGGGGACTGAATAATCTTGTATACGGTGCAGTGCCATTTGATTTTGCATTTAAATCTCCTAACAATTTCATGGCATTATGAAGAATCCCCTCAGGGGATCGCTTAAATAAAGATTATTTTAAATGATATTTGCATGTTAGCTTACTAACTCTTTCTGATGGTGATAAAGATGGTTCATCTCTTTCGAGCACAAGATCATACCTGTAAGAAAAATTGTTTAAAGAAATTGTTTAATAGTTTCTTACATTCGATGATCATAAACTTTTGCCCCAGGGACTCGTTTTTGTTCATCAATGGCTTGTCGGACTTTCATTAAACGATTATAAGTTTTTGTCCATTTTAAATGTTCATTTCCTTTATCTTCTTCAGGATTATTTTCAGATGTGAATTCTCGAATAACATTTGTTATCTGCAAATTGGATAAACGGATAAAAAAGAGATATATGAAATCTCTTTTTATAACAAACCGAAGAAATGATGGGATTATCCGATGATTTTCGTTGTGACAAACCATTAAATTCATTCTTTGTCACTACCTAAAAAAGGTGAGAATTTTAACGGAAAAAATGAAACAAATTTGTAACAAATGTTGCAAATTTAAACATGTTAAAGTAGTGTTAATTTGGGGTGACAGGGTTTAATTGATTTTAAAAAAAGAAAAGAAAAAAATCCCAAAAAAAGGTTTTTTAGCAAATAATTTGGACTCAAGAATATTTTGTTTAAAATTGTGTTCTGCCAACTTAAACGGTATTGTTAAGCTTTAAATGCCACTTAAATTTTGGACAATCTTTTCGGCATAATATCCGGGGAACAATAGTTTGAGCTATATAAAACCAAAATAAACTTACTTTAAATTTCTTTTCTTTGAACAAATGATCCTTTGAATCTGGAAACCATGAACTTCTTTTTGCTCTTCGATGCATGAATTTTGCAAATCTTCTGGACATCTGTGTTTTCGGTTTTCGTTTGTGATTCATCAATTTTGAGTTTGGATACGGTAATACAGTTAATTTCTTGCGTAAAAAGTTTAATTTTCTGTAACCTTTTCTTGGCTGATCATTAATAGTCGGCGACTTCTTTGAAGTAATTAATTTGGTATTGTTTGTTTTTGGAAAAATAGTTTTTTGATGTAATTGTGTTATGTTAATTTTTCTTCTGGGCAACACTAATTTTTGATTAAAAAATGATGGAGTTTGTACTGTATTATTTTTGCCATTTGAAAGAAATAAACGACGATGAGTATTCAACTTCTGTAATTTTTCTACCGAATTTTCTTCTTTCAATATTTTAGGACGAATTTGATTTTGACCATAAAAGTAATTTTCGCCATTTTTCTTCAATTTGCTTGGAGAGAATCTTCTGGAAGATTCTAATTCTTTAAAGAATCCAGATTGTTGTTGTTTTTTTGTAAAAGTTAAATTTGAAGGAGTTATTTGAGACGATGAAAAAAAATTTAAACGATCAAAATCATCAAATTGTTGAAGGAAAGCTTTCCAGCCATGATTCTGAATCGTCGGTTTTGGGGTTGTTAATTTTTGATAATTTTGTGACATCTCAGATTTCAACTTCAGAAGCCGTTTTCGAGCTGTTACAACACATTTCGCAGATGTAATTAATTCTCGACGATCTTCAATTTTATCCAAACATCTCGCCAATAGCCTTTTTTCAGCTGAAAATGAGAAAATGGGTTTACGGTAATTTTATTAATATTTTTAGGATACGGTAGTTAGCGATTGTTGTTAGAATTTTAAACGTGAAAAATAGATAAACTTACTTTTTGGTAATTCTTTGTACAAAATAGAACCCATTTTTCCAATGATAGCTTTCACCGCGGTGTAATATGTATTTTTATGCAAATTTTTCATTTTATCAAATGTACTCGGTGTCATCCGAAGTTTATCCAGCTTTTCATCTCTTACAGTTCGTATCCTTCCCCGCGCTAAGAAATATTAATATTAAAACTGGTAAAAAAACTCAGTAACCTACCATAACATATTAAAATCACAAAAATAATAAATAAAATTAAAATTTTTTTCATTTACAAATATAATAAAATTTTATATACGTTCATAAAAAACCGATAATATTCCAGGGTGATGAAAAAAGTTTTTTTTACGATCCATCCAGGGTGGATAAATAACATTAGGTTTTACCTAAGGTGTGAGCCTTGCAAATACTTCTTTTTTTTTCTTTCGAGATTTCGGGCATTGTTTTATGGGTTTTTTTTGATTTTGTCAAATTTTAGTGTCTGGGTAACGAAAGTGTGAAAAAAACTGAAGTGAGAAAAAAGAAGTTTGAAATTTTATCGCATGGTTTCTTTGATTTATGGCATTTTTTTAGAGGTCTCTCTCTCTTGAAAAAAAGAGAGCTCCTTCGTTAAAAATAAAGAAAGAAAGATTGCATCAAAAATATCGAATATATATTTTTGAAAAATATTTAACTTTAAAAATCTTCATTTTTTTGATTTAAATATTTTGCAAAAGCTATAATTGATTTTAAATTACATAATTAAAACATCAAAGGAAAAATAATACCATCATTTATATTTTTGTTTTTTTCTAAAACATTGGAACAAGCAATCATTTTATTTTTTGCTTTTGAATGAGGCCTACTGTAAAATGTAATTTTTATTGATTTTGTCTGAAAATTAGTGAAAATCAGGGAATCTTAGTAAAGCTTATTTTTTTGGTCATCGAAGATGCAAAAAATGAGAAAAAGCAAATCCATTAAGCCCTTGATCTTAGATTTTTTTTATTGAAAAACATCTGAACTCATTTTTTTAAAATGTCGTTAAATTTATGTTTTCTTATTTTTGGTTTACATTTGATTTAATTTATTTTATGATATTCGATAGGATGGGTAGATTATTACTATTAATTAATTGTCCAATTCCTTGTTTATGCAAATTACCATTGATGCTTCAAAGAAAACCACAATTAATAAAATGAAATTCATGCCTGTCGTCACACTACATTTATTGAAAAGAAAGAAAAGTTCAAAAGTTTGATATCTGATTTGAGATATGATAATTGAAAGTGACTACGTTAAAACAAAAATTGTCTACGAAGTGCAATATTTTTGTCCAAAATAATGCTCTATTTTTCTGAGTTCAAATGTGCAATGTGATTTAAGGCAGTCATTGTTCAAATATTAGGTAGTTCCACAAAGTATTGTCGTTTTTGTTCTATTCAATAAATTTGTTCTTGAAGTTCATCATAATTTCGATTTTAGGATTTGTTGTTTCTTTTAATATGAACCGAATTTCGAAAAGCTTTAAGCGCCCAAAAATTCTGTATTCTATTTTAATCACAAAATCCCTAACCACAAGGTTAACCATTTTTTTGTAATTTGTATCTTTTTAATTTTGCCGTAAATGTTTCTCTTTGATATTTTGCCATAAGCTTGCTGTTTTACTAAAATTTTAGACATTTTCTTCTTTGTTACGTCATTTACAGATCATTTTTCCTGCCGATCTTCCAACAAGATTAACGTTTAAATTAAATAAACGTAAAATTTCGTTCATTTTTATTCACATCTTGAAAGTTTTTCATATAAAAATTCGATGATCAATTTTCTTCCTTTTTTTACTTTTTATCCCCTCAAGGAAAGTTTTTATGATCTTTTCAACTTTTGTTCATTTTTTCTTTCATTTGCAACAAATGATTTGCTGGATGACTGAAAAAAATATTTCAAACCAAAATCAGACTTTTACTTTTTTTTTCATCAAAAAAATTGCAGCAAAAAATAAAAATTTTATTAAAAATATAAAAAAAAATTAAAGAAAAGTTTAGAAATATTTGACAGTTTTTGTAAGCGTTTGAATTTTTAATTTTTTGGTAAAAAATGAAAAAATTTAATAGTAGTCAAATATTTCTTAAAACCTGATAAAATTTTAATAAACAAAAATATAAAGAAAAAAGATTATTAAATTAATAGTTTTTTGTACGACGGTTTTAATGTGGTTTTTGGCACAATAAATAATATCAATGACACCTGATATAGCATATTGTAACAGCTAATGGCACTTACGAAAGGAATGATGGTGACAGAACAGATGCCGTCAAAACTGTAGGATTCAAAACTGGTGGTGATAAAACAGATGGGGATAAAATATTTGCACCAATTGCCATAGGAGATAAGATATCAGGACATAAACCTGTAAATATATAATGAATTTGAGGATGCCTTTAATCAGGACGACAGGTACATGTCACTTGGGAGAGGGTAAAACCCATTTCAAAGGGTGCCGCCTTTGATCTTTTGCCGATGGCGATAAAAGATCGAAGGATTTTTATGATTTTGGAAAAGGTCACGCTCTTGCTAAAGTTTTTAGTCATACTGTATGTACTTACCAAGGGGTGATAAGATGAGAGAAGTAATCAAATATGGATTAAGAACATTCGGGGATAAGAACTAAAATAGCAAAAATTAGCATAATCTTTACTTTGAAGATCTTAAACTTACATATGGTGTCAAGATGAAAGGTGTAAATGCAAACTAAAAATATGCAAATTATTTATTTTAAAGCCAAAAAAATATAAAACTTACTGGTCCCAAGATGAAAGGACCAAAGATATATGGACTCAAAACGAAAGGATCAAAAATACCAGGTGATAAAATCCATGGTGCCAAAACAGAAGGATTTAAAATTGGAGGAGCAAATGCACTCGGGGAAAGGATCAATGGTCCTAGGACGACAGCACCATATTGAACCGTGAATAAAAGTGGAGATAAAATTGTTGGTTTCAACACGAAAAGTGCATCTCTTTTCAAACGCATTTGAGATGGCTAAAAATTTGCATAAATTTGGACTCGATATGGACAATATTAAAGATATACTCTTAGGACATCAGTTTTATTATTTGCAATATTTTCAATTGTTCTCCAAAGTGAAATTTCCATTTCTTCATCGGACATTCTATCATAGATATCAAAATCTGCTAAATCCAATGAATCGTCGGCTACTCCTACAAAAAAAAAGATACTGTAGTTTTAGGGACAAATTTGAGCAGGCACTATTAAAACATTTTACAAAGCTACAGTAACCAAGACCATAGAAAGGATAAATCATTGGAGGGGATAAAGTCGGTTTTTTTCTTTGATCTTTTGCCGCCTTAACATTATGTCGGCAAAAGATCAAAGGATTGTATTCCTTTATGAACTGCCCTAAATCGCTTCCCTGCGGGTTTGATCGATGTTTATAAACAATAATAAGAAAAATTCATAAACACAATTATTCAAAACATGCTAATTTTCCCCCTACTTACCCTGATCCCTGAGCAAATTCTGCATTTGATGCTTTTTGATAAATGCAAATCCGCGATTATCATACAAGAATTTTTGATCTGGAAATAAACTTTTTTCCAACTTTCTAAAAGCCCCCATAATTCTTTCTGTGGCATTCAATAACGGATCTCCGATATCCTCATCAAACATTCCAAGGGTCTCATAAATTTTTAAAGCTTCATCCACATGAATATTGGATCCACTCAAATCCATCACCAATTGCATAATCTTATTCCGATCTTTTGGAGCAAGACCAAGGGTTCTCATAATCTGAAAAATGGAAAAATTTGCATAAATTCGGACAAATTATCGCAAAATTTGCATAAACTTGCTTAAATTGGCGCAAAATTTTCATAAATAAGCGCAAAATTTGCATAAATTAGCGCAAAATCGGCATAAATTAGCGCAAAATTGGCATAAATAAATGCAAAATTTGCATAGATGACAAATCCTTACCCCAGGGACATTTCCGATTGAAATTTCATTGGTTTTATTGGGTTCATCATACATTGCCATAATTGTTGGAGAAAGATAAGTTTCAGGTTGACGTTTTCCTTCATTCAATGGCATTAAAGGCATAAATCGAGGACTTAAAGCACGATAAAAGGGCCCAGATTCATTATTGGCAGAAGTTAGACGACCCAGAAGTTTCATAGATTCATGCATTATTCCTTCTGCTGATAACTGAAATTTTTAAATACTGTTAGTTTTATTATTTCAGGGATCAGATTAAGTTCTTACTCTTTCAGTTGGGGATAATGAAGCCTCTTCACGTTCAAGGACAAGATCAAACCTGAAAATTTGTTAAAATAAATTACTTTAAAAAGATCTAAAATGCTGCTTTCAATGACTTTTTAAGATATGCAAATTTTTGCTTACATTCGATGCTCATAAACTTTTGCCCCAGGGACTCTCTTTTGTTCATCAATGGCTTGCCGGACTTTCATTAAACGATTATAAGTTTTTGTCCATTTTAAATGTTCATTTCCTTTATCTTCTTCAGGATTATTTTCAGATGTGAATTCTCGAATAACATTTGTTATCTGCAAATTGAATAAACGGATAAAAAAGAGATATATGAAATCCCTTTTGATAAAAACAAACCGAAGAAATGATGGGATTATCCGATGATTTTCGTTGTGACAAACCATTAAATTCATTCTTTGTTACTACCTAAAAATAATATTAAAAAAAGTGAAATCTTCTTTGATTAAATTTTGAATGAGTAAAATTGAAATTTGAAACGAACACAGAAAAAAAGTTTTCCTATGCCCGGCGGATATCTTTCCCATATACTTCCTACAACATTCCTATACGCTTCCTTTTTCCTATAAAATTCCTATAAGATTCCTATACGGCCTATAACTTTCCTATATAAATTTTTATATAGCCCGGTTATAGGAAATAAATGGGAAAGATATATGCTAAACCGTCCAAAATTCCTATAAATTTCCCATAAAAGGCGTATAATCTTCCCATATCATTCCTATGCGAAGTTAGCCCCCGGGCATAGGAAAACTTTTTTTCTGTGAAAGAAATGAAGAGAGAAAAACTGGATTAAAATTGAAATGTTATCTTTTCTCCGTCATTTTTGAAAGGGGAAATCGGTTAATTGAAAGTGACAGAGTTTTTTTAGTGTTATGTCATTTATGTGATCGTGATCGAAATGTGTTAAAAATAAAAAAAGTTATTTTAACCTAATTTTTTTAGCAAATTGTTCTTTAATTGAACTCTTAAATGCTTTTTTACGTTTTAGAAAATTTTAAAAATGTAAAAAACCATAATTTAAAGTTTTTGGGGTTAAAACAGTTTTAAGATTCATGGATATTTCATCAAAAACAATTCGTCAAAAAATTTGTCCATGTTATTTTGGAAGATCGAAATATCACAAAATTTGTTATTTCGCCAAAAACATTTTGTCAAAAAGTTTGGCCTGGATTTTTTGGATGATCGAAAGGTCCCAATATTGTTATAAGAGAGTAATTTAATGATAGTGTCAGTGTCGACTTCTTTTTTAAGCTTTTAACGCCATCAAAAATCCCCGTCAAATTTGTGGGCGAAATATCCGTAAATTTTAAATTGTCAAATACATCCCAAAAACCTGTTCGAGCTTAAAGGAGATGTTTCATTTTCTGTTTTTTTTTATTTCGCAAGAAAATTCTCGAAGCTGAAAGAAATTGAAAATCAGGAATTTTCGCTTTTTTCTAGTGTTAAGAATGTTGAAAAAAGCGAAAGTTCCTGATTTTCAAAAACTTTCAGCTTCGCGAACTTTCTTGCAAAATCAAAAAAAGCAGCAAATGAAACATCTCCTTTAAAAGGCTATTTCTGGTGATAAAGAAAAACCAACCTTGAATCTTTTTTCTTTATAATAATGATCTTTGGAATCTGAGAATCGCATGCTTCGCTTTGCTCGACGACGCATAAATTTCATGAATCTTCTAGAAACTGGTCGTTCAGCCTTCTGAAGCCTTCTTGGAATTGCCGCTGCTGTAGCATTTATCCTTGGCAAAATTTTCATTTTCTTTCCCAAAAGTTGAAGCCTATTATATCCTCGCCTTCTTTGTGGTTTGACATTTGACTGAAGTGGATTTGAATCTCGACCATATTGTTTCCGTTCCAATCTTGATACTTGATTTCGTTGATGATTATTTCTTCGATTTATCAATTGTTTGAATGACATTGTCTTTGATGATGATGATTCAATTTGTGAAGGATTTCCATTGTTATCAGGCGTAGTTGAAATTTGCATAAATGAATAATCATGGTTGACTTTCTTCAATTTTCTTGGAGAGAATCTTCTCGATGATTCTGTATCTTTGAAGAATCCAGATTGTTGTTTTTTTGTAAATGTTAAATTTGAAGGTGTTGTTTGAGGCGATGAAAAAGAATTCAAACGATCAAAATCATCAAATTGTTGAAGGAAAGCTTTCCAGCCATGATTCTGAATCGTCGGTTTTGGGGTTGTTAATTTTTGATAATTTTGTGACATCTCAGATTTCAACTTCAGAAGCCGCTTTCGAGCTGTTACAACACATTTCGCAGATGTAATTAATTCTCGACGATCTTCAATTTTATCCAAACATCTCGCCAACAGTCTTTTTTCAGCTGAAAATGGATAAAAGGGTTATGGTAATTTTAATATTTTATGGCTACAGTAATCAATGAAAGTTATTAAAATTTAAAACATGAAAAATTGATAAACTAACTTTTTGGTAATTCTTTGTACAAAATAGAACCCATTTTTCCGATGATTGCTTTCACCGCCGTGTAATATGTATTTTTATGCAAATTTTTCATTTTATCAAATGTACTCGGAGTCATTCGAAGTTTATCCAGCTTCTCATCTTTTTCAGTTCGCAATTTTGCACATCCTAAAAATCGATTACTGTAAACATAAAATTTGCATAAGAATAAAGCTTACCGTAATCTATCAGAACAATAAAGAAACATATCAAAGTCAAAACTTTTATTTTCTTCATTTGAAATAAAAGAAGAAGATTTTGAAAAAGAAGGAGAAAGTTAAAAATGGAAACAAGCTCGTTTTTGGATTAAAAGACGAGAGATAAATGAAAGATATTTAATTAAACTTAAAAATGAAATTGAAATTGAAATTTTTTATATTTTTTATTATCATGGATTTTTTTTTATAACCAAAAAAAGGGAAAGATAAAGAGTGTCTTAAGTTTAAACCCGCCCCTGAGGATTTTATCATTCATGATTTTGATTGTGATTGTGATATGATCCCTGCAACAATTTGAAAGTTTAATCTCGGCTGTTGATAAATCTCTTGTCTGATATCTCAACATTTTTTCTTTTCTTTCCGTTTCAAGTTTTGTGAATTCGAACGCAATGATTTCAATTTTTGGATACCTTCTTCCATCTTTTAAATGCATTGTAACAGACGAACATTAAATTTTAAGAAAAAAGTGATACGGTAAATTAAACCAATTTCTCGACAAAAAAATCGCTAGACAAATTTTAAAGAAAAAAAAGTTACAGTAAACTTTTAAAAATCTTTTTTTTTGTTGCATTTTTGGGTTTTAATAAACAAAAAAAGAAGTTTCAAGTCTGGAAGAAGAAGAACAAAGAATTCTTTTTTTTATCACAAAAAAGGATCAAATATGTATTTTTTGATCGGTCGGTTTCTCAATTTTTGACCGGTCATATTTGTTTTGTTTTTGCACTCACTTTTGGATCCCACCAACCTTGTAAAAAAAAGAATCAGATCATTTTTATATAGTTTGCATAATTATCTGTCTAGAATAAAAAAAGAAAAAAGATTGCGGCGAAAAAATGATATTTTCTTGATCGACAACAAAAACGGTAATAATAATCGAGAAAATTGAATTGAATGAGATATTTGTGTGTTTTTGGTCATTTTTGTTACCATGAATATTTGAACTTGAAAAGTGGAATAAAAGATGTAGTGAGTTGTAATGGTAAGAATTATTGTATTTGAATAAATTTATGATAAATTCAATTATGTGGTAAAACAGATTTTATTGTAAATTTGATAACCAATTTTTATTTACAACTGAATTCTCTTGTTTATTTTTAGGAAACTTGAAATTTTAGTAGTTTAACTTTTTATAAAATTATTTATTTGCCTAACTTCAAGTTTTTAAGTGCCCGATTTGAGCATCAATTTTCTAATTTGGGTGGAAATTTTAAATGTTAGAGTTGTTTTTTGTGCATTTAATTCCAAAACACTAATACTTTTATTTTCTGAAAGTTTTTTATGTCTTTGGATGAAGTAATTTTTTTATTCGACATGAACATTTGAGATATCAACCAAATTTTGTTGACAAAGATTACTCAAAAAGTGCATCCATTTTTATTTAAAAATTGAAGAACCCAAGCTTTTGTCGTTCAAGAATATCTATGGTGTCTTACAGTAATCCACTCAAAAACGACAATAACTTGTCATTAGCATTAGTTATTGTAGCTTTCTTAAAAACTTACTTCCTTTTTCTATAGTAAGAAACCAAGACAATAAAAACCTGTAGTCAATATTTTTTCTCTCTCGACGATGACCGATCAAAATCGAAACATTTTTTTTCATGCACCCAGAAAGTTTTGAAAAAACAATATTTTATTATTTCAATAAAAAAAACAAAAAGAAGAACGAGAGTTTAGACCAGTAATGAAAAAAAGGAAAACTGAAAGATCAAAGACGTAGATAGAATCTTTTTTTGGACTGAAAAAGTAGTAAAAATTGTTCATCAATTTTTTAATGTTTTTTAATGTTTTTTATGAGAGGAATGTTGGTGAAAGGACGGAAGCAGTATAAACAGTTGGAGTCAGAATTGCTGGAGATAAAATGGATGGGGAAAGCACTGTTGCCCCAATTGCTTGTGGTGATAGAATATCTGGGGATAAGCCTGTAAGTTGTTTTATTATTGGCGCAGAGAATATGCAAATTTTTTGACATGATTTGAACGAATACAGTAATCTTAATAATACTGTTTTTTTCAAAGACAAATTTAGCATTTTTTTATTTTTAGATGGCTCCAATTTTGGCTCTGGATCGGTATTTTCAGATCGCCACCGCCAAGCGGTATTTTAAAAACTTCAAAGGGAATGGCCGAAGATCAAAAGTGGCGGTATCCTTTGATCTTGGGGCACAATTTTAAAATCTTTGATAAGGTGTTAAAATAAAAAAACTGAACCGGAGCAAAAATTTTGGTACCACTTCCAAAACTGCGGCATTTTTCCTTTGATCTCTTGATTTAAAATGACTAGGATTAAAAATCTGCCTGTAGTCAGAGTTACAAAGTTATTGTTCCAAAATTTAAAAAAAAAAAATTTTTTGTTGTTTGAAAAAAATTTTTAAAATTTAAGAAAATCAAAAAATTGATAGACGAAAATTGTTTCATTTTTGTTCTCATTTTAAAAAAGATTACTGTAGCGTAAACTCACCAATAGGAGAAAGAATCAGCGATGACATGATATATGGATTTAAAACATTTGGAGATAAAAACTAAAACAAATTCATTAATTTTATTTTTTAAAAATTTGTTAAAACTTACATAAGGAGTTAAAATAAATGGTGTAAAAGCAAGCTAAAAAATAATTACTTTCAATCAGTAAAATCTACCGTAATCCATAATAAAAAACTTACAGGTCCAAGAACGAATGGACAAAAAATGTATGGACTTAAAACGAATGGATCAAAAATACCAGGTGATAAAATCCACGGAGATGCAACAGCAGGATTTAGGATTGGCGGGGCAAAAGCTGTTGGAGAAAGAATTAGCGGCCCAGCAATGGAGACACCTTTTTGGATGGTAAACATGAAAGGCGATAAAATTGTTGGTTGAAGAAAATAAATCATGTCACGCTTTTGACGTTTTACAGCTTCTGATGGCTGAAAAAAATTTGCATATTTTAAAATTAATAAAGGCTGGACGTCAGAAGCATATTTTCCATTTCGAGGGGGCGCCTTTGATCTTGTGCCGATGGCGGTAAAAGATCAAAGGACTTCTATACTTTAAAAATTACAGGGATGATATTCTGTTGATGATACGATTCTAGATGCTATTTAATTCATACCCTTAGGACATCAGTTTTATTGTTAGCAATATTTTCAATTGCTTTCCAAAGTGAAATTTCCATTTCTTCATCGGACATTTTATCATAGATATCAAAATCTGCTAAATCTATTTCATCTTCGGTATGACCTAAAAATGGTAATTTAATATTTATTAAAAGTTTTGCCCTCAAAGAATAATTTTCTAGGTTACTGTAAGCGGGTATAATGAATTGTTTCTTACTGTATGCTTAAGAAAAATTTAAATTTCAACGGAAATGTATAAATTTTCCGAAAACTAAAATCGAAAAACACTGTATTTTTTGAGTTTTAGAACCTAATTACCAAACATTTTCAGGCATCCAATTTATGCAAATTTCCTAATAGCTCACCATGATCCCTCATTAGTTTTTCCATTTGATGCTTCTTCAAAAATGCAAAACCTCGATCTTCAAACATCAACTTTTGCTGTGGAAAAAGACTGCTTTCAAGTTTTTGAAAAGCACCCATTATTCTTTCGGTGGCATTTAACAATGGCTCAGCAATATCTTCATCAAACATTCCAAGGGTCTCATAAATTTTTAAAGCTTCATCGATATGCGTTTTTGATCCACTTAAATCCATTACAACTTGTAAAATTTTATCTCGATCAATTTTGGATACCCCAAGGGATTGAAGCATCTGGAAAATACACAGAGAATAAAAAATTTGCATAATTTTATGGATGCAAAATTTACCCCTGGCACTGATCCAATTGTAAGTTCATTCGATTTTTTTGGTTCATCATACATTGCCAAAATTGTTGGAGAGAGTAAAGTTTCAGGGGCATTTTTGCCATCATTCAATGGCATCAAAGGCATAAATCGAGGACTTAAAGCTCGATAATATGGAGCTGAGTCATTGGTGGAAGAAGATGTTAACTTTTGCAAAAGTTTCATTGAATCATGCATTATTCCAGTTGTTGAATGCTGAAATATGGAAAAATTTGCATAATAATTATATTTTTTAAAAAATACTGTAACATTTTTTGTTCATAAATGTTAAAAGGTTACTGTACTTTCATATTTTTATCCTTTTTGCTTTTGTCTAGTCAGATAGATATTTCTCACTTACTCTCTCCGATGGCGTCAGCGATGGCTCTTCTTTATCCAAAACTAGGTCATACCTAAAATCGCTCACATTAAATTTTTTAATCTTCAAAGTTTCAAATTTCTTCCACAATTTTTTAATGCATTTTTGCTTACATTCGATGCTCATAAACTTTTGCCCCAGGGACTCTCTTTTGTTCATCAATGGCTTGTCGGACTTTCATTAAACGATTATAAGTTTTTGTCCATTTTAGATGTTCATTTCCTTTATCTTCTTCAGGATTATTTTCAGATGTGAATTCTCGAATAACATTTGTTATCTGCAAATTGGATAAACGGATAAAAAAGAGATATATGAAATCTCTTTTGATTGATAAAAACAAACCGAAGAAATGATGGGATTATCCGATGATTTTCGTTGTGACAGACCGTTAAATTCATTCTTTGTTACTACCTATAAATAATTATAATAAAAAAGTGAAATCTTCTTTGATTAAATTTTGAATGATTGAAATTGAAATTGATTTTTTACAACAACTTCTCAAAAAATGCGTTAAAGTTGTTTTTGCGTAAGATTTGCTGATGACAGAAATGAAGATGCGTTTTGACAATGAAGAAAGAAAAGAAAAAGCAAAATTGTAATAAAAAAGTGTTTTTTTTTGAAATCAAAAATGTTAATCACGTTGTTTTAAAAAATAATAATTTTTTATGTTTTTAAAATTGGGTCATTAATTTTAACAACCGCAAACAAAAAGGGAAATGCAAAAGAAGGAAATTTTTGGGGATTTATCAAAGCTCTATGGAATATGATTTTAATACAGATAGTCAGGTTCAAAGTGATCTTTGGCATTTTAGTTATCTCGAAAAATTCCGAAAAAAACATAATTATTATATAAAATCAGAAATGTAAAAGCAACTTTGCTTTTGGTCATTCAAAAACAGAAAAATTAAAATATATTATGCAAATTTTCAAAGACGTCAGCATTATTTTACTTCGGAGAAGACAGAAACTATTTTGATCTTTTGGCGATGGCGGCAAAAGATCAAAGGGTTACCATTACTTCGGAGGAGCAAGTGCTTTGGATGTTTTACCCTGTTGATGTCCGTAGAGATTGTTATCTCGGAGATTCCAAAGTTTAAAATGTAAAAGCAATCTCGATTTTGGTCTTTTAAAACCTAAGTCTCAAAAAAAATTATGCTAATTTTAACTTACCTTGTATTTAGCTTCTTTGTAATAATGATCCTTTGAATCTGGGAATCTTAAACTTCTTTTTCTTCGAATTTTGCGACTTTCAAGTTTTTGATTATTTTCGAGTTGTTTGATTTTCAACTTTAATGAGGGTTTCTTTCTTGGCACAGCAGCATCTTTGACTTCCAACTTCTTACTCAAAACGTGAAACTTTTTAAATTTTTTTTGAAGAATGCGTTCACGCATTTTGGAGTATTTTGTTGAAAAAATTTTGGCAGAGGTTTGATTTTCTTCAAAAACAGAAGTTCTGAATGATCCAATATCTTTGAATTCTGTTGGTTGATTTGAAGATTGATTTTCTTGTTTGAATGACATTGCCTTTGATGATTCCATTTGTGATGGATTTCCATTGTTATCAGGCATTGTTGAAATTTGCATAAATGAATAATCATGATTGACCTTATTCAACTTTCTCGGCGTGAATCTTCTAGAAGATTCTGATTCTTTAAAGAATCCAGATTGTTGTTTTTTTGTAAATGTTAAATTTGAAGGTGTTGTTTGAGGCGATGAAAAAGAATTTAAACGATCAAAATCATCAAATTGTTGAAGGAAAGCTTTCCAGCCATGATTCTGAATCGTCGGTTTTGGGGTTGTTAATTTTTGATAATTTTGTGACATTTCAGATTTCAACTTCAAAAGCCGTTTTCGAGCTGTTACAACACATTTTGCAGATGTAATTAATTCTCGACGATCTTCAATTTTATCCAAACATCTTGCCAACAGCCTTTTTTCAGCTAAAAATGAAAAATGGGGTTACGGTAATGTAATAGTTTAGGCTACAGTTATTAATGACAGTTGTTGGAATTTAAAACATAATTGAAAAAAACTTACATTTTGGTAATTCTTTGTAAATAATATTTCCAAGTTTTCCAATGATAGCTTTGATTGCAGTGTAATAACAATTTTTATGCAAAGTTTTCATTGTATCTGCACCTTTTGGAGTTAGCCGAAGTTTATCAAATTTTTCAGTTTTTTCGTTAATTAATCTTGCATGTCCTACAAAAATCAAAATTTGCATATTTATGAAATGAGCATTAATTACCGTATAAAATTAATGCCAGTAATAAAATTAATATCAGTAATAATGGTTTCATTTTTGTTGGGTAATTTGATGTAAAAATACAATTAAAACTGTTATTTTAACACAGTAATATTACAGTATAAAATTGTAAATATACTTTATTCAGCAAAACATTCCACCAAATCTTTACCACACTTTTGTAACTTTCGATGAACGAATTTTATTCAAAAATATTTGTAAAAATCAGATTTAAAATGAATGAAGTTTAAATTTCGTAAGACTCTATTTAAAAAGAATTTTGTCACTCAAAAAAATTATAATCCAATACCGTTTTTTGACGCCAGCATATAATACAATCTTATTGGATTTGCCATTTGTCTTTGAATAATAGTATTATTGTTAACGGCACGATAATCTTTTGACGACCTTGAACGTTGACTTTGAGGTTTTCTTTTCTTTTGTTGTTCAAAAAGTAAGTTTTAGGTTAAAACTGTTCCTCTCGTTTAAAAAGAGCCTTCTTTTTTGAGATCCTTTCTTTTTTGTCCCTCGTAAAAATTGAACCGGGCATTATTTTTGGTCAAAAATAAGGATTATTTTGAAAGAATTAAATCCAATTTTGAGGAATGACGTGTTTTGATCACAAAAAAGAGCTTTGTTTAGATTTTGTAGACTTCAGTCATTGTTGGGATTATTAAAGTGCAAAAATGAGAATGAGACTAAAGTTTTTTTTACTTATTTTAACCGTTTTACTGTATAATTATCATACAGTAATAAAGTTATATGTCAGAGGGATATGAGCAGTTTAAAGAGTGAGCAAGCAAAAATCTGACGTTTATCTTAAAAGCGGCAAAGATGAAAGGAAAAAGATTGAACCTTTAATGGATTTCATAGTTTTGATTTTTTGATGATCTGGAAAATCTCAAGAAACTATAATTTTTGGGGGCACACTTTTTTGGATTCATGAGAAATATGAAATCAAAAAAAAGAGATTTTGTAAAACTTTAAAAAAATGGCTAAATTTTTTAATTGTCTAAATTTCTTCATTCTAATTCTTAAACAAAAATAAAATCATTAACACTGATACAGTCGAACCTCGTGATAGCGTCATTTTTCTCGGTCCCTTGAAAAACGTTTTAACGAGGTTCGATTGTATTAATTTTATATAATATACCATACTGTAATACCATACAGCAAGTAAATAATTACGGCATTACTTTTGCTAACATGCCCATTAATTTTTTTTTCAAGATTATGTATTTGATGAAAAAACTGAAAAATTGATGTTCTGTTTTTTTTCTAATTGATCTTAAAAATCTTTGATTCTTTTATGAAAATTGCTGTTATTTTTATAATAATTTTTTTAAGCACGAGATGCAATTCCATTTTTAAACTTTTAAAAAAATAACGATGAATGTTCCAGAAATGATTCATTTTATTTTTTCAACTTTTCAGTTCCAAATAGAAAAATTGAAAAAAAACAACAACAAAAACACAAAAAAGAAATCAAATGATCTTTTGCCTCCAAAACATTGTTGCATTTCGTACTTTTAAAAATTATTAAAGGGCAGCAATTTTTAGATATAAAGAAAATAATCAAAAAAATAAAATGGAAGCTCCAAAAATTGTTTTAGAACCAGCAAAAAATGGAAAATTTGCATGGCCTGGTGGTTCAGCATTTTTACAAAATTTTTCTCTTCCGGATACTGTAATTTATTATATCTTGAAGAATCCGTCCAGCTCAAACATCTATCAAAAAATGGCTCAAACATGTAAATACTTTTTTGAAAGAAATCCTATCATTATTATTAAAAAATTTGGTAGAACAATTTGTTCAAATGAAAAATGTAAAAACCCTGGAGGTCCATGTTGTGAAAACTTTGATATCACAAAAATTTTATGCAAATTTTGGTTTACTGATAGAATTCAAATTTGTGGTAATGGAATTCCAAACTTTTTATCATTGCTTTGTGCGAAACTTTATCGATGTCAAATTCAGGATCTTGAAATCTCAAAAATGGATATCTTTTTCGATGACCTTAAAATTTTAGCTTCAACAGCCAAAAAAGTTGTTCTTTCTCACACTCGAATTTTGCATAACGATGGAAGTACTGTAATGCTTGAAAGCATTTTTGAATCAATCCCGAATGTTGAAGATTTTCAATAGTAAGTTCCATATCGAATTTTTTGAAGCGATATGCAAATTTCACTTTTAAGCACATTAGGCAATGATTATTCTATGGTTACTGTAGAATCCATCAAAAATTTTGGGAACCTTAAAAAAAATCTTCGAAGATTGGCATTATATGATATCCCTGAAATTTTCAATGTCAAAGATATTTTTGCATTTATTACGGTTTGATAATGTTTTTAAATATTACTGTATCAATGTTATGTTTCATTTTAGGTTAACAACGATGCTTCAATCTGGTTATATTTTAATAATACTCTTTCAAGTGAATACAAGAATCAATTGGATAATCTTATAGATACCGTAATTCAATCAGGAGTTTCAAATCGTTGCATTGAATATGTTGGACAACTTTGTGCAAAACGAAATATTTTAATTAAACGTTTTCTGTGCAGTGTTATCGCGCTCCCGCTCCCGCTACCGCTCCCGCTCCAAACACATGGAGCGGCTCAGGAGCGGGAGCGGTTCCAGAAGCGCGGGAGCGGAGCGGGAGCGGTTCCGGCGGGAGCGCGCTCCCAAAAGTTTTCAACAGATTTTTTTCTTCTCAAAGAAATAACGAAAATTTAAAATTTCAACAATATTCTTATGCAACATGCAAACAAAAAGCTCCAAAAATAGCAGTTTTTGTTATTTTTTTTTTAAGTTTTGATAAATGTTTAAACATAATATACACACGTGGTCGGAGGACAGATTTTAAAATTTTCGCGACCTTTTTTTCCAAAGGGTCCCCCTGTGGGTTTTTTCAAATTTTTTTTCAATTTTTGGTGAATTTCTCATTGCTTTTTTCTCATTTTTTTTTATTCCAAAACTTTTATCAAGCATGTGCGTATATTGGAAAAAAATGCGTGAATAATAATCACTATTTCAGTCTCATAAAAAACAGCATGCCTTGAGGTTATTTTACATGTAAAACGGGCTTTTGGTTTACGATAAAGCTTGCCATTAAAATTACCATAGTCCAAAATCTACATTGACGGGAAATTGTCATAATTTAATGAAAATGCGATTTTTCGAATTGAATGGGTATAATTCACAATAAAAAAATTTTTATTGTAAAATTTTGCCTTTGAAAAGAGCTCGAAGCGGGAGCGGTAAAAATCAGGAGCGCTCCCGGGAGCGCTCCGGTAGCGGGAGCGGTTCCGGAAGCGCGGGAGCAGGAGCGGTAGCGGGAGCGCAACTTTTTCCGGGAGCGGGAGCGGAGCGGGAGCGGAAAAAGTGGTAGCGCGATAACACTGTTTCTGTGGCAATAAATAAGTAAAACTGTTTAATATTTAATATTGAAGTTACATGCTGATTTTCGTTCTCATAAAAGAACTTTGTTATTTTTTATTAAAGTTAAACTTAAAAAATTTTGAATTATAATAAATGAAATAATGATTATCTATGATTTTGGTTTTGATAAAAATATATGAAATATTCAAAAACCAGCTTTTTTTCTTGAATTTAATCAATATTGAAAGATATGTGTTTTAAAGTTTATTTTTTATACTTTGATGTTTGTTTCTTTTTTCTCGTTGGTAGGAAATATTAGGATCCGTTTTTTAACAGAGAAAATTGCTTTCGTTTTCACTAAAAGCACACAAAAAAGTATACGTTGGACAACTTTGTGCAAAATAGAATATTTTAATTAAAATGTTTTCGATGGTACTATTTTGTATTTGATTTCTTTTTTTATAAATAATGTCATCGCTATATCCTGCTTCATCTTTCTTAAAGAACATATTTTAATTGCAAATCAATTTTTTTACACCCAGAATACGTTTCAATTTTTGGTTTAATTTCTTTAATGTCATGAAATAATCATTTGATTTTGTTTGACAAAATTTATAAAATATTCAAAAACTGCTTTTTTCTCTTTTCAAATAAATGAGTACGAAAAGAAAAATAAATAAAAACTATAAAACTGCATTTTTTATACTTTGTTTTTCTCTTTTTTAGCTGTCGTTAGCTACACCTGTTAAAATCAATTTTGCCACGACAGCCGCCTCCTCTTGCTCAAAAACACACACAGTATCGAAAGAGTTGAAATAAAAGCAATTTTGGACACCTAAAAAAACTTAAATTAACATTTTTTAAAAGAATAATAAATCAGTTGATTCATTTTTTTTTTTTGCTTTTTTTGCTGTCGTTGGTTATGAATGTTAAAATCCATTTTTTGATAGAGAGAAAAGTTTTAAAAAATGTACATAGAAGAATAGAGATTGTTTAAGTGAATACATTTTGGATAATAGAAATTTGCATTTTTTGAAATTATGACATACTAAGTTTGGTTTCATTTATGCTTTAAATGATTTAAACTTAGTTATTCTTTGTTAAATGCCAGAGCTACAACCAAAACAAACATTTATGATAATTTTTATAATATTATTTTAACAAATAACGTACATCTATTTCATAAAAAGTGTCTTTAATATTAACCAATGCTTGTTGTAAAAAAGTTCAATTGTGTTACTTAAAATAATGCAAAAATAAATGAAATAATTATTGTCTATGATTTTGGTTTTGATAAAAATATATAAAATATTCAAAAACAGCTTTTTTGTTTTATTTAATTTAATCAATACTTAAAGAAAATAAAAAATGCATTTTTTATACTTTGCTGCTTGTTGCTTCTTTTTTGTTCTAACAACATTTTTTTTCAACTTCAAGCATAAATGAAAAAAAAGAAAAATTTTAATATCGATTTGAAAGTAGAAAAATGAAACTTTCGGGATAGACAAATGTTGGCTGAAAACTACCGAATCCGAAGTTCGTTTTCGTATATATGCCCTGGGGGGGCATTTATTCAAATTTTCAGGTCACAAAATTTGCATAGTTCTTAATAAAATATTTTCTGCATTGCGTTCTCCTAACTCAGGGGTATCCAAAAATACCAAATTTATTAATTTTTGATCAAAATGCCATTAAATTAAAAAATGCCAAAAACAGTTTTATGCAAATTTCTCGAAAAGTCACATGGGGACCGAAGCTTGTCTTTCACCGTTTGTTGAGCTTTTTATGAGGAACATACTTTACAACGGCTAAAACTAATTCTTTCAATGAGGCTGCAAACACGCCTCCTTTACAACAAAAACATATTTAAGATATTTAAATCGAATTTTATCTTTATAAATTATGAGGCATTATTATAACGGAATTTTCAGTTTTATTTCATAGAGCAATAACAAATGATAGAATCATATTCTATGATATTTTTGTTTGATAAAAATGTATAAAATATTCAAAAACAACGTTTTAAATTTGACAACACTGAAAAGAAAAAATATATAGAACTGCATTTTTTATACTTTGCTGTTTTTGCTTTTTCGTCAGTCAAGAATATCAAAATCAATTTTTCAAAAGAGGCAACTGCCATGACGGACTGCCTCATTTTGCTCAAAAACACACACAAACTTAGAAAGAGCATTTTAAAACGGGTTGCGGGGGTTTCGGTACACTTTTTCCAAAAGGCAAAAATTTAAAATTTCTACTTTAACTGCAATGTTCGACATGATCAGAATTTTGGATTCTGACGTCCGCAATATTCATAAACTGAACTAATTCATGACTGATAAATAACGTTTGTTATTTCTGGAAGTATCATAAGATCATTGATACTTACAAACATTTACTAACTAACTAAAAATAATTTAATATTTAAAACTTTAAGACTTTGTTTTAAATTTGTTTAAATCCATTTTACTTTATTTTTTTATTAAGTTACTAATCTATATTTTCATATGCTCAGGTCATAAAAAACCGGTCATTGCCTAAATCTTTGGCAAGGCTGACGAGGTTTCGGTAAACTATTCCTTTTAGCTCATAATTAAAAAGTGTACCGAAACCCCATGAAACCTTTTAAAACTGCGGTAAGAAATTGGTGGAATGTGTTGCAGAATACTGTATAGTTACAATTCTATACTGTAATATTACTCTGTTTAAGAATCTTCAATATGGTTATATTTAAATAAAACCCTTTCAAATGAATACAAAATCAATTAGATAATCTTATCGATATCTTAATCCAATCTGGAGTTTCAAATCGTTGTATTGAATATGTTGGACAACTTTGTGCAAAACGAAATATTTTAATTCAACGTTTTTTGTGGTAATAATTTTTATGTGGTTTTTTGAGATAACAAATTATAAAACAATTTAAAGTTTAATAGTGACAATAAAGCTTTTAAATGAAGGAATTTTAACTTTGTTATTTTCGTATAATGTTAAATTTAAGACCATACGAATGTTTAAGATATTTGAATTGAATTTTATCATTATAAATGAAATATCGGGTTACTTTGCATTGGTTACTTTACATTTTTTTAATGTAAGATAAGCTGCATTTACCTGTTTTATTTTTTATCATTGATAATACTATTACTTGGTCTGTAACAAAGCAAACAATCATTATCTATGATTCGGGTATGATAAAAATACATAAAATATTCAAAAACAGCATTTTTCTTCTTAAATTTAATCTATACTAAAACGAAAAAAGAAATAACACTGCACGTTTTATACTTTGATGTTTGCTTTTTTTTGTTTGTTACAAACTATTTTTAAAGAGATTTAATTGCTTTTGTAAAAAGTTTTTTATTATACGTTTACAATGGTAATATTTTGTATGTGGTTCTTGTTTTGTTTTTATTATTTTATATAAATAATGGCTGCTCCGTCATTGTACGCCTTTTAATTTTTTCTTAATGATATTGTTTTCGATAATTGGGATTAGCCAGAGTGCATTTCAAGTAAAAGCTTAATATTTAGTTTAATTACTTTAATAAAATAACAAATGAAATATTCATTTGATTTTGTTTGACAAAATTTGTAAAATATTCAAAAGCAGCTTTCTTTTTCTTTTTTAGTCAATGTTGAAAGCAAAGTTTTTAAAACTGCGTTTTTTATATTTTCCTTTTCTCTTTTTTAGCTGTCGTTAGCTAAAAAAAGAGAAAAAGTTAAAATCAATTTTTTCATGGAGGCTACTGCCACGGCAGCTGCCTCCTCTTACTCAAAAACACACACAGAAAAACAAAAAACAGAAGCAGAATTTTAGCAAATTATGATAAAAGAACTTGTTTTTTTCTTCTACAGAGAAATGGTAAAAAAATACGGGAAATATCTGGATTTCTCTATTTTTAAAATTGAACTATTTTGATGCCAAAAAAGTTAAAAAACTTGTATTGAGCTATGTAAACTTGAATTTAACCCAGTAAATTTATAATTTTCATTAACACCAAATGGCATTCTTTAAATTTCTTTAAATTAAATAATAAAAGTGAACTGCGGGCGACAAAACAATCGACACTGCAATCAAAAAATATAAAAACAAAGACAAAGCAGAAACGACACTTTTCTAAAACTGCTTTTCCAAAGATTTTGTTAGAGAGCATAAAAAATTATTCACTCTCAAAAAGTAATTTTAATGATTGTTTTTGGTTATTTACAACTTGTAATGTTATATAACAGTGATTATGGACAGAGCTCTGAAAAAATATAAAAGTTAAAAAAATAAATTTTTGCAGTTATTGGTAAAATCTGTAATTTTTTGAATGTATTAAAAAAAAAAGTTATTGGACGCTTATTGAGTGCTTTTTCGTGTCAAGGCAAAACGACCACGCCGTGACGGAGTAGAATGATTAGAGTAAAAACTTTTTTTTGAAATTGCTATGATGCTTTTATGAGTTATTACACTTTTGACATAAATTAATGATTGTGATTTTAAATTACAATATACATGTCAAAAGATGCTTAAATATGGAATTCGAAAAGTAAATTTAAATTATTGTTTAAATAATTTAAATTTTGAGTAATCAATATTTTAAAGTATGCAATTTTAAATCCATTGAGATATTTAAAAACAATGAAATTATCATTTTCTAGAAATGATAATTTCATTCACAGCTGTGTTTTTGGTTTGCTAAAAATTATAAAATATTCAAAAACAGCTTTTCTTGATCAATTGTTCAACACAAAAAAGAAAAAATAAACAAACTTACATTTGTTTTTTCTTCTTCGATTAATTGTTGGTGTGCTTCAATTCATTTTTCAAAAAGACAACTGTTCTTTTTTGCTCAAAAAGCAGACACAAGCATAGAAAGAACTGAATTTGAGTTTTTAGTTTTTGTTATAAATAGGAAATAATTAAATTGCGTATCAGTCTTCTTGGCTTGTGACCAACTTTGAAAACTACCGTATGACAAAGATATTCAAGATAAATGTGACCCAAAATTGCTGAAGTTTTTTGGACAAATTCAAAATTTTTCTGTTTTAAAACCATTTCTTACTGTATCAAATGTTGATAATTTTGATATCCCAATAAACAAATGATTCTAAAAATGAAAAAAAAAAATAAAATTAAACAGTTATTACCGGTTTTGTTGAAAAACAATGCAAAAAGAATGGATAGCACCTTTATTTTTTGAGAATTTCATTTGCTGATGTAAAAAGTAGTTTTTAAATATTACGAAAAAATTTCGATTTTTTTAAAACTCACAAGCTGTAACAAGAGTAAACTTTTTATCAAATATTTATTACATACATTCTATCTTAGATCTTTATTACCAGCTTGAATCAAATTTTCACAACCCTTGAGTTAAAAAATAAAATAAAATCTAACGATACCAAGGTTTTTCTGGTAGAATTAAAATTGAATTTATAAAAAACCAGGAACAAAATATAATAAACACATTTCATTTTGAAGCATAAATGTTTGTCAAAAAAAGAATATAATATACATACAAAAAAGCAAATATGTTTCATCAACAAACATTAAAATTCAAAAAATCTAAATTCTCTTTCCAATGTAAACTTTGAATCAGAATAATAATGAATAAGTATATCTGAAATTGTTGGATCTTGCCGTAGAGAAACCCATAGATCAGGTTTATCAAGAAGATAACCAGGAATTTGAATTCCAATAGAATCATAAAATGCCCATGTATGTGTATCCTTCATATTTCTTCGAGCCAAATTCACTTCATCTCTCTTAGAAAATTGAAATACTGTTGAGGTTATTGGGGTTCCGCCATTATCTTTCTAATAGTATTGAATTTTTACAACATTTCTAATTTTTTAATTAAACTAACTAAAGCATCAGAAATTTCATTGCCGCTTTTTGCGATATCTTGATCAAGATATTCCAATAACAACAATGGATCATCTTCGGGAAGAGGGTTTTCTTTGATCCATTCAACAATTACATCATCAATAATTTCCATTTCTTGAAGCTCATTAAGAGAATAAACAGTTTCACCAGGAAAACTTAAAGAAAAAATGATATTAGTAGGAATTATAAATACAAATTTTAATTTAATAATACCCTGAATCCGAACAATCAGAAGAATCAGAACAATCGGAAGCATCAGAAAACGACATTGTGGAAAAAGAAAAGCTCCCAAACAAAATTTCCTCTGTACAGCTTTAATCCAGCGGCAAATACAGAAGCTTTAATGAGATAAGATTTTTTGTCAAGTCTGCGCTCCTAAAAAATGACTAAATGAATAACTTTTTTCTAATAGAATGGTTAATACAAGTTAATTCAAATAGAGAGTGCAGACAAGATAGTTGAAAAATCAATTCTCCATGATTTTCAGGACCAAATTCTCTATTTAAAAACAGAGGCATTATTGATAAAAATGGCCTTAGCCCCAAGACCTCTCATAAAATAGATGTTCTGTTGGTGGGTGTGAACGTGATGATAGGAAACTAATGCGAATGCCAAAAAAGAAAAGCTTTTTTAATCGATTGTTTTGCTACAAAGACGAAAAAAGAAGAAGAAATGACCTGTTTTACATGAAGCTAGTTCCTTAAAAGGGTCCGCACCTGTAATAAGAAGAAACAACTTAGGAGCAAGCACATCTTTTTTTCATTAATAAAAGTCTTTCAATAAACAAATGATAAAATAAATTTTACTGTTTTTTAAAAAGCGAGTTATGATTTTTTGTAATGACAGAGTTATTTTAACTGTAAAATACAAGATCCAATTCAAAAGGATCTCACTGCTCGGAATTTTTATTTACAGTCGAACCTCGATTTTACGCGATCCAAGGGACCGAATAAAAATCGCGTAAATCGAGGTCCGCGTAAGATCGAGGTCCGATTTGAATGGGATCCATGTTGAAGGAACCGCGAAAAAGGCGCGTAAGACCGAGGTTCGCGTAAAATCGAGGCACGTAAAATCGAGGTTCGACTGTATATTGTTGTTTAAATATTTAGATAATATAAAAAAATATTTTAATTTCGGAATTTAAATCCGTTGGATATCCAAGAACAATGAAATTATCATCTTTTATATTGCATATTTTGTTTTGATAAAAATTATAATTTATACAATATTGGCCAGAAAATGCTTTGGTCGCAGCAAGCATCAATCGTCTTTTTACAACTTTTTAATAAAAACAATGTTTATTTTTTCAAATGAAAATCAATATGTTTTTTATAAGAAACACCAAAAAATGATACAAGAAAAATAATATATATTTTTAGAATCTCTTGTTCTTTTCTTTGTATGCATTAGTTTTTGGCAAAATTCCATGTTCGATTAAACTGTACGCCATTTCAACAACAGATTTTCTTGGGTCACGAAATTCAACGTTGAGGATTCGTATGGCCTATAATGTGCTTTAATTAATTGAAAGATGTTGTTTAAATGAGTAATCAAAGATTAACATTAAAAATCTAGATGTTAGAAAATTTTGACTGATTTTCATTCATTTTACTAGTGTTACCCAGACGTCGGCGCCTCTCTTTAGTGATCGTCGCCTCGGCGTCGACGCCGGAAAAAGCGCCGGAGACAGTTTTTTTACACAAAATGTTTTAATTTTCAACTGTACTATTACATTTACCATTAAACATGCATTATTAATGCTATAATAGATAAAAATATACAAGAATAATTTTGAGAAAACTTTTTCGACTTTGAAAAAAAAATCCTCTCCGGCGTCACTTGGCGTCGACGGTGGCGCCTCCATTTTGGCAAAATCGGTAACACTGCATTTTACATAAGCATTTTTATAAAGACCAAGAAAAACTTTTACCTTTGAATTATCAATTTTGCATTCAACATTTAATCGTTCAGAAACCATTTTAGCTTGGTCACTAAAAAGTGCTGCTGCTTTAATAATCATATCTGGAGCCTTATGTTTTGGAACACAATAACCCTGTGGCTTGAATTCATCGGATAAAGCTTTTGCAACTTCTTTCATCCAAAGTGATGGTTGTGAAGCAGCAATAATTCTTTCTCCGTCTGTTTTTGGGTTCGTCTAAAATGAAAATACACGTTTAATTAAAGGAGAAGCCCGCCAGACATAAAATTTTCTTCTTTTATTCATTAATCCCGACACGAAAAATTTTAAAACTGTAAATCGAAGAATTCTGATGCCAATTTCTTTCATAACTATTTTTTCTGATTCCAAAATGGTATGAACATAAAAAAGAAGTTGGATAAAAGCTAAGTTTCAACTTTTTTGTACAAAAACACGAATATTAGAGAACCAATACGAAAAAGTTGAAACTCTATCCAACCTATTTTTTACGTTTTTGCCATTTTCGAAATCAGAAAAAATAGTTACGAAAGAAAATGTCGTCATAATTATTCGATTCAGAGTTTTTAGAATTTTCGTGTTGGGACCTCCAGTGCATGAAAAGGAACAAAATTTATATGTGCTGGGTCTACCCCTTTAAAATGTAAAATAATCTTCTTACCATTGCCTTAATATGACAAAGTGCAACATCTCGGACATCAACCATTGGAATTGAAATTGTTGGAATAACTGGCATGTTGTGATTTAAAAACATTTTAATGTGCTAAAAAATTAATGATAAAATGCTAATGTTTTCATATTTTAATATTTTGTTACATTAGCTGAAGTTCCTTCAATATCGGATAATTGTGGACCAATGATAAAACTTGGATTGATAACAGTTAAAGCAAATTTGTTGGCGTTATTCCCAAAATTTTTAACCAAATTCCAGGCTGCTTCTTCTGCAGCAACTTTTGAACGAAAATATGGATTTGTGGAAGGAGTAACAACTGACCAATCATTTTCATTAAATACTTTATTTTCGTCATTATGACCTTCTAAAAAGATTGATATTTTGAGTTTAGAAGACAACTACCAGAAATGTTGTTTCCCAAATATCTTTTAAAATGTTTTATATGATTCTCACAATCGTTCAATAGTATTTATGCAAATTTTTAATGCCCAACGTTTTTTTATCGTGTGCCATTTTTCACTTTTTGTCTCAGAGGAAAGTGAAATTTGGTTGAAATGAGGACTTAAAATTTGCATAAGTGCTATTTTTTGGCTGGGAATCTTATAAAATATTTATTCAGTGATTTATGTAATCACATATTTCGTGTTTCTCTTCTTAGTAATTTTTTTAAGAAGCTTTAAAATATCTTTAAAATTGAAATGTTCCATCAATAAAAAACAAATTTCTTACCCATGATTGCAACACATGAACTGGTTAAAACAATTTTCTTAACAGTGCCCACTTTTGTGGCGGCATTTAAAACATTTACAGTTCCATCCACAGCTGTTTTAATAATGCTTTCATCGGGATTAACTGGAAATGGACTAGCAGTATGAAGAACGTAAGTACAATCATGCAAAACTGAAGGCCAATTATCAGCTTTTTCAAGATCCGCAACCACAAGTTCCAATCTTTCCGAAGCAAAAGGCAAAGATCGAAGAGGTTCAACTTTTTTTGGATTACTTAAACTTCGTACAGTTCCTCGAACAATATAACCAGCTTCAAGTAATTGCTTGACACAATGAATTCCCAAATATCCTGAGGCACCAGTTACAAGAACTCCTGAAAAGAAGAAAGTTTAAAAAATTTTTTTAAATGAATATTTAAATTTTTGAGGAATTAAGGTGCCAGACAGGAGTTTTCTTTGGTATTTTTGCATAAAGAGAAACTTTTTTAGTAATATTAAAGTACATTTTAATGTTTGTAAAAATTTTTAAAATGTCGATTTTAAATTTTTTGGAAAAAAATCAAAATTAATGCCAAAAACTGATTGTCCAAAATCGAAAATTTTGTTTTGCAGAATTCACCAATAATAAACGTTCTTTTTGGTCTACAGTATTCCTGTAAAAAATAGAGAAAAAACCTACGTGTACCACTTGAATCTGAAATATTAGCAACAACCATGTTTTTTAAAATTTTAATAACAACAGAAAAATTTTGATTTAAAAAAAATGCTTTTTACCAATTTTTTGAGTTGCTTTTTATATAAGAAGTTATTCATGTGTTGTGGTGTCAAGACGATCAAAAAATGAACTTTTAATTTCAAAAGCACAAAAGAGACACAAGATGTCGTCGAAGAAAAGAGAAGGAACACGGAATTTCCTGTCAAGGGTGAGTCAATCTTCTTTGATTTTTTCAGCACAAAACAAACACAATTTTTTTAAGTTGGAAAGTTTTCTTTAAATAAAAGAACTTCAAACTACAGAAGCTGTGGTTAATGAAAAAAATCAAAAAATAGTGAATGGATTTGAAACAACGGGTCCTTTGTTCTGATTTTCGCTTAATTTTTTCTATTTTACATAATTATCAATGGCTTTGTATATTGGATATTGATATCGTTTTTCAAATTTTTTTCTGATAAAGAATGTGAAACACGGATGTGCAATATTCAGATATTGTATCAAATATCTGACCAATCTATCGAGCATTGAATACTTGTACTGACATAATTTTCGTATCGAATATCGGTAATCGTTTTTTTGGAGCTAATATCAGATATTTTTAGCGTGCAATTATTTTTTCATTTTTGACTTCTTTTATCCTTTTTTGACAACTTATTATAAGTATTTTTTTATTCAAATTTAATCATAATACTAATTTAGAGGGGACAAACAAATAATTCTACAACCCCTGCAATTGCAACATCAACAACAACAATTTAACCTGCAATGGTCAAGCAAAAGTTAACCTCGATTTTAGTACTGAATTTTAACAACAGTTGTAAGTTGAAAATTTGATGGCGACATTTTTGAAAGATTTGTTCTTGAAAATTGTGTTTTTCTTAAAAAAGCATTATTATGGCCCATAATTTTTGGATTAATTTATTATTTTATGTTTGTAATTTACCATGTACATGTAAATAAGGTTTTTGAGGTTGTATGTAAATTAATCTTTTTTTTTGGCTTAAATGTTTCATAAATTTTGAATAGGAGGAACATCCGTTATGCATTCTTTCATTGTTTTTTACAGACTTTTTTACAATGTAATTTAATACATTTTCAGCACATTACAAATAGAAGCATTCTACAGTTTTGAATACTTTTTAAAAAAAATTAAAGGAGGAGACTCATTGTAAAAAAATTTTCTTCCTTTTCATTCATTGGAGGTCTTGACACGAAAATTCCAAGAACACGGAATCGAAGAATTCGATGTTCTTGGAATTTTCGTGAAGAAAATTAATGAATTAATAAATATTATTTCTTACTTAAAGGAGGACCCCTTGTAAAAAAATTTTCTTCCCTTTCATTCATTGGAGGTCTCGACACGAAAAATTCCAAGAACACCGATTTTAAGAATTTTCGTGTTGGGACCACCAATGAATGAAAGGGAAGAAAATTTTTTTACAAGGGGTCCTCCTTTAAGTAAGAAATAATATTTATTAATTCATTAATTTTCTTTTTATATTTTGAAATCTTACAGTTTTTTCTTTTTTCAGACTATTTGGGTTTAAGACACTAATAATTAACAGCATACTTGCAAATAGGTCTTGCAGCGGTGTCCGTACAAGGATAATTAAATAAACCATATACTGATATTTCTGCACAATTATAATTTGTATCGTTGGTAGGATATCCAGATACCCAAGGATTATAATCCCATGGAGTTCTGTCGGACCATTGCCATGTTCGTCCACCATCATTTGAAAACCCGCCAGTCCAAAGATCCGTATCAGCTACTGTACTGTATGCTGAAAATTGCACTGATTAAATCTCATAATCAAAAAACCTCTTATTTTTGAATATTTGTTGAAGAATTTAGTTAAAAATTAGAATGCACAATAAGGCGAATAATAGTATAACAAAAAAATTACATATTAAAAAATTTAATTCTTCTTTACTGTGAATCGATGACAAATGGGCTCCATAGTTTTCACAATACTGTTCACTCTGTGTCCAATTCATATTATCAACATAATTTCCAGCGCCATAACATGAATGCGTTGGTTCAAAATAGTTAAAACCAAATGAACAGTTAAAATTAAGTGGATACTTCGACGTCGTGGTAGTAAGTTTTTCAGTTATTGTAGTAAATGTAGTAGTTGTAGTAGTTGTGGAGGATAAAAATGAACTTCCATCAACTTTACAAACGTAAGGCTTTGTTTCAAAACAATCATCAGTTCTCCATCGACCATCTGCAATTGTTAAAACCGCACAATTGGCTGTTGAGTTTTGTAAATTTCCAGGTGCCCAATCCGTGAAATCCAAAGAAGTTCCATCCATCCATGTCCAATTTCCTGGTGCTACCAAATTTGTTAATCCAACCCAAAAATCGGATACTGTACTTTGGTGGAAGTAAGTTTGACCTTTTTCTAAACTGAAGTTGTTAAAGCATATAATTCGAAAATTAAAGCATACGTGCAAGTAAAGCATTTGTAAATCCATCATGAATTGAAGCCAAATGACCACCAATTGGAGCACAAAGAGATTCGGCATCAGCAAATCCTGTTGAATTTACTTGAAAAAAGTAGCAATTTGTCTGCCATTCATAACTTCCTTCAGGGCATGAAGCAATAATTAAAGAAAACAATGCAGCAAAAACAAAAAATAAAAGCATTATCTATTACAATAATATTATTACAAATTTGCCTTTGTCCCAACAAAGTAGTTCTGTCGAGGTCGGATGAGACTCAAACCATTGAGTCATGGACGAACATGAGAGAAAGAGTGCGCATGTTGCGCCCACTTGAACGAATGCTGCAGCCAGCCTATAAAAGGCTTGGCTGACCGCAAACACGTCACTTTTTCCTCGACACGCAATGTCGAACGGTCGGATTTTTTTTTAATGCTCTTGCATTATATTCTTTTATTTATTTTGCTCTCAAATATCTTTTTTACCAATGAATTATCTACATTGTTCAAATAGCTTGTTGAGGTAGCCTTGCTTACTCACGGAAACAAGCTGAACATTGATTTGGTTTAACGCAATAAAGGCTGATAAATAGCTTATCTCATCTTTATGGATAATATTTATCATTCAACTAATCTGGATCAAATGGTAGCCTGGCTTCCCCATTTCATTGATGTATCTCTCAAGAGATTCTGCACCTATCAAATATCAAAAAGAGACATTCAGTCACATAAATTTTGGTTTAAAACCTATCATCTTAACATTTTCACCACTTTGGTAGAACTTTGCGATGGTTTCAATGTTTATCTGTCTTTTATGCTTTACGGAAAAGAATAAGTCATCAAATATCTATTTAGCTTATACTTTTATATAAACCATATCTGGTTACTGACAATGATGTCAAATGGCCTAGTGGTTAGGATTTCGGGTTTTGACCCAGAGGGTTCGGGTTCGATTCCCCGTTAGGGAACTAAAATTCCTTTGATGCAGTTTGTAATGTATATTTAGTTTGCCCTTGGCTAAACTATATAAATATACTCTTCAAATATATCATTTATTATTATTTTCAATCAGACGAAGAAAAATGTGTCAACGATATTCTTCAGCGCACATATTTGTTAACTTCATGTAAGTATCTTTAGCTATATTACTGTTTAGATTTGTGCATATTTGATCATTAACGCTACCGCTTCAATGTTAAAACTTCGAAGTTATTATCATCAAGTCTGATTACCATATCGGAAGTAAATCATATCATTATGGTTGATATCTATCCTTACTTTAGTTTGCCCCTGGCTAAACACAATAGCGTATAGTTATTTACAAACGAGAATATCTGCTCTAATTCTATCTGGATATAGATCAATTCTAACTAATAACATCTCTTGACAGTTGACGTTATTGGCGTGCGACTCCATTTGAGTTCACTGATCTTGCTTTTGGAGAAAATTGCAAAGGCTATTATTAAAACATGAATTTGGACAATGATTTTAAATCACTAAATTGGTCAATTTCTTCATAGCATCAGAAGAAATATTCGTCTTTTTACCGTAACTGGAACCAATGAACTTTTCCATGAAAAAAAAAACATGAATGCCCTTGGCTTCTATTCACGTTTGTGCCATATAAGATAAGACGAAATAGTTTAATAGATTCTTCTCTTGACAATTGTTAAACATAGATTGAACTAATATTTTAATAAGAGAATGCCCATGGCTTCTGTTCAACTTATTAATGATAAAGTGTTTCAAACGTCGTCCTGACATATGGATATAGCTTATCAGCTTTTCATGTTCCTTTATAAAAAGAACCTTTTGTCGCTCCCTCTCTCTTTTTAAAAAAAGCTGGTATCCTCGATACTTTTTAGGCTTATAATTTGGTTTTGCTGCTGTTTTACGCTAATGCAAATCGCCACATCTCAGTTGATTCTGGAAGGGTCTTGAAATTGGAATATTTCCTTTTCAAAGAAACAAGACAAAACAGCTGAAGGGTAACAAATCCCAATAATTTCAGCCTGGAAGCTAAATGTTTGTCTTACAACATATTAATTAGCATCAAAATATAATTTACTTGTTGTTGACTCCTTAAAATTATCAACAAAATTATGACTTTAAAGAATCACCAACTTGAACATGGTGATTCTATAAACATATCTGTTTCTGCATAATATAAGCAAAAAGATGTATTGATTTATTTGTGCCCAAATTTGTTTGACATTCGCTCATGAATTTTGAAAGCTAGTATCCGTGATACTTTTCAAGCTTAAGAATTATTTTGCCATTCTAAGTTTGCATGCTCAACAATTCTGTCGTTTACAGCTATCGATTTAAAAGAATTGAACTTCCAATTGAACAACAAAAATGACACTCTTATTCAAATGAATTTAAAGCTAGTATCCATGATACTTTTACAGGCCAAATGTTGTTTACAACAACGTTTAAGAAACCAGAAGTATTCAGAAAAGCTTGAGATATTAATGGAACAACTTCCTTTTGGGTTCTGTTAAACTCCATTACAGTATTTCTGAAAGATTTTGTTATTGTCAATATCAAATTTGTTTTCTTGCCAATGCATCTCCGCAAAATAAATGCCAGGTAGCCAGGTCTATCTTTTCCAATCGGCAAACCATGGATTCAAAAGTGTCTCTTCCTCTCTGATACACATGCAATCTTTGAATGATTAAGCTGGCAATGGCTGCCACACAATAATGACACAACATGAATAATATGCTTTCTTATTGAAGTACATGGATGTACTCATTTTTCCGATACAGTAATCTTGTAACAAACTATGATCATATCGAATATGATAAAGTTTCGACAATGCATCCATTTATCAGACAGTATTGGATTAAAAATATTCACAATGTTGCTCAATCAAAAATTTGTTGGTAACGAATAATCCAAAAAAATCAGAAATTACCTTTCTGATTGCTGAAATAATTTATTTTATCATGTCAATGTTACCTTTCTCCTAAAGCAAATTTGCTTTCTTACCTCAGCTACATTGAATCGAATTGTAAATTTCGATGTCATCATTTCAAACGACGATTAAGATTTGTCACAAAATACTGGAGACAGAATACACACACTCAAATGCCCTTCGATATGCAATTCTAAGAAGACTTCTCTGTTGGTTTTTTGAAACGAAGGGGGGTGTAAAAGACATCACTGTCTAATATGCTTCATGGATGGTACAGCGATTTTACTATTTATCTCCATTGAAGTTGATTTAATGCGAATAACAAATATGATTCATCTACTCCCTTTAGCAGCTATTTATTACTTGAAAATGAAATGGAAACATAAGAAGTGGGATACTGTAACAAATGAAATTTATTCTCAATTAACTTTTGGGAGACATTTGTCAAAAATAAGAAACTGAAAAATTTGATATTCAACCAATCTTGCCAAAAAAGTTGGAATCACATCTTCATCGAATACATTATTCCTTTACAATTTTGTTTGATACTGCCTTCGTTCGAAACACGTAACGCATTACCCATGGTTTATGCCTAAGGTTACTGTAAATATTATATAAACATATTATGCTACGCTCTAACAAATTTGTTATTAACAATGTACTTCAGCGATCAATCAACATAAATTAAAGCTACGTCATCTATCTTCATTTTAAGAATGATATGAACTCAAGTCTTGCTTTGTCTTTTGCTCCCCGAGACCATCATGTTATTAAATAACATTCATAACATCTAACATATTGCTAATATTTACAATGCTGCAACATATATGTGGTTAGGAAATTAACAAATTTCTTGGTTCAAAGATCATAACTGATCTCGTCAAAATTTTGATTGCTCCCTTTCAAATAATGGGCTCTTTGCAGTCTTTCGATTAACTTCGGTTGTCTTGTTGCTTTGTTGATATATGGAAAGATTCACCTATATTTTACAAGCACACTGACTCTTTCTAGCTATAAATTGGTGGGTTTAGCCCTGATGTGTCTCTTTTCAAAGCGTTGCTGCTTATTATGTTAAACCAGGCAAATTTGTAATAATATTATTGTAATAGATAATGTTTATTTTTTACAAGAAATTTATTTTGAAGTAAAAAATTTATTATCTATTACAATACATATTATTACAACCCACCTCAATATCTTCCCGCCCATCAGCACGCTTTTCCAAGTGCGTTTATCAAATCTTCAATATATGGCTCTTACAGTACTCTTTATCAGAAAACTTCAAATATTTCCTGCACTTTCTTTGACTAATGGTAATTTTGATTTTGTAAACTGTGTTTGCCGTCACACATTAAAGAAGGGCACGAATGTACCTTGTTGCAAAAATGAAAGGACACGCAAGTCATATATATTTCCACCTCTTGGGTTGGAACATTATAAATTCTTGGGTCATACCCAGTCAACTCAATTCTACATTTCGAATTTAATTCATCAAGATTTACAAATTAACAAAAAACACGAAATACATTTCTATTGAAAACTCTTTCGCCGACAAGTCCATCACCTCCAAGGTTGAAATTAACTTCAGGTCTTGTAATCTTAATTGAAATGTACTTCTCAGAAAAAGTGACGTGTTTGCGGTCAGCCAAGCCTTTTATAGGCTGGCTGCAGCATTCGTTCAAGTGGGCGCAACATGCGCACTCTTTCTCTCATGTTCGTCCATGACTCAATGGTTTGAGTCTCATCCGACCTCGACAGAACTACTTTGTTGGGACAAAGGCAAATTTGTAATAATATGTATTGTAATAGATAATAAATTTTTTACTTCAAAATAAATTTCTTGTAAAAAATAAACATTTTTCTGTTATTGAAAAGTGTTAATGCAAAAAGTAAAGGTTGAAGCACACGATAAAAAATTTTTATTGACAAATGTGGAAAAGAAAAAAAGATAAAATGGAAAAAATCAAAAACATTAAAGTGTATAAAAGTTTTTTGCCATTGATAAGCCAAAAAAAATGATTTTAACTCTTTTAAATGTAAAATTTGAAATCAAAAACGAATTTTTTATGATGTTCCAATTCAAAAAATTTTGTCATCTTCCCATGAGATTTCGTGTGGGGTTTCATTTTTATTAGTATTGATTAATTATTGACTTTCCATTCAATTTTTTAATTACCCTAACAACTTTAATAATCAGTGTCTATGATTTTTGTTTTGAAAAAAATTATAAAATATTCAAAAACAGCTTTTTTTTCTTCTTCTCAGATTAGTCAATGCGAAAAAATAAAAAAATAAATAAAAATTCCTTTTTTTAGCTTTTTCTTTTTTGCCTTTTACGAAAATCAATTTTTTAAAAGAGACAGCTTTTTGCTCCAAAAAGACACGCACAAACATAGAATGAGCTGAAGTGAAAAAAAAATGGATATAAATAAAAAAATGAAAATTCACATTTTTCTAAACAATTAAAAAACAGGGTTTTTCATTTCCCGAAAAATAGAAAAAATGCTGGAAGTTCCGCGGGTTTTCACTTTTTGCAGCAAGTTGAAACTGAACTATCTGAAAGCTTACGGTTAAAACTCTTTAAACTTTTTTTAAAAAATCTAAAATTACCGTAATTAGAACCGTGAAATGGCAAAAATTTTCAGCAAAAACATTGAGAAAATTCCTGGGAAATGGAAACTTAAAATCTAAATTAAAATAAATGTACCTTCGTATTTATACTGTAATTATGCTTTTAAATAATTTTAAATCTGTCGTATGCAAAACCTAAAACTAAATTGAATCTTTTGGATATCCGAATTCAAATATTTCATTAACAAAAATGTGGTCATTTTCTCCAATGAGATTTTAATTTTTTTAATTTAAGGATGGACGGATTATCTTTTGTTCTATTTCAGTTAACATGATAAAAACTAAAAACTGATTCATAACAGACGAAATAATCACAGTAGACAAGGATGTCCATGATATTCTTATTGATAAAAATTATAAAATATTCAAAAACTGCTTTTTTTTTCTTTCTTCAACTAATCAATGATAAAATCAAAGCATTGAATTTTTTATAGTTTGATTTTTGCATCTTCTTCTTTCTTGTTGGAATGCTAAAGTCTATTTTTTTTAAAACAACTTTTTCCATTGGCTCTAAAAAATACACTTAAGGATAGAAAGAATTAAATTGAAAATAAGTTATGACTTTGTTATTTTCTGTTAAATTTTAAAATTTTACAAATATTTAATTAGTTCAAATTGGAATTCAGCTGCTTCATCATAAAAAATGTAGCGTTGTGTGTAAAGATTTTCTGTGATTTTATTTTATTTTTGTAATTAAAAGCACAATTTCGAGTTGTGCAATAATAACTGAAATAATTGTTATTCATTTTGTTTGATAAAAATATATAAAAAATTCAAAAAATAGCCTTTTTTTCTTATATCTTTTAATCAATAGTGAAAGAAAAGCATGTTTTATACTTTGCTGTAATTTGCTTCTTCTTTTTGGCTGTGTTTGTTAAAAATGCAAAAGTCTATTTTTTATAAAAAGAAACGTCTGCTTTCTTTTGCTCAAAAAACACATACAAGTAGAAAGAGGTAAAGTAAAAACAATATTTGGATCACAAAAAAGAACACAAATTTTTTTGTTTTCATTTTCTCATAAAAAAAAGTTTTATTACTGGCTGGAAAAAAAGACGTCGATGTTCATCAGTTTTCATTTTCCACAATAAAAATGAAGGCTACCAATTCAAGCAACACTCTATTTGCTACTTTTCTCAGATAACAACCAATTTTTTCTCTAAAGCTTTTTGAATTTTTAAAATAATTTTACAGAAAATTGAAATAAAAGTCTACAATTTTTAATAAAAAAAAGTTATCCTTGAAAATTTCTTCAAGTTGTAATCAACGGCAAAAATTTAGAACCCATTAAAGCACCTGAATGAGTATTTAATGGGTACCTTAATTAAAAAGGAAATTAAAAAATTTTATCAATAACTTAAAACTTGTAAAACATTAGCATGAACTTTTCGAACAGCCTGATATAACAATAAACATTGTTCACTAGATGCTAATTAAAATTTGTACATATTTGTTGTGTCGAATTTAAATGATATAAACATCATTGACACGCTGGGAAAAGTGTGGATTAAACGTTTTTTTGAAGCGATGCTCCCATAGATTTGTCCCAAATTTTCACCATAACTTCTTTGAGGTGTCTAGGAGGCATGTACGGGAGGATTTTAAAAAATATGCATTAGTTCTGTTTTTACAGACCCAAATATGACCAAAATCGACAAAAAATGGGTAAAACCTTAAAAAACGTCATTTTTTAAATTCGAGATTTAGGGGAAAAGATCCCGTAAATTTCATCACCTGTAGTAAAAGAGGGATTTCAGAAAAATTTCAACAGTATAAGATAAATAGTGGCTTCAAAAAAATAGCTTAAAGTTTAAAGATTACGGTAGCTCCTCTACTATTTTCGCGGTAAGAAACGCGTTTTCCCAGCGTGTCATTGAGTATCATAACAAATATATTTATCGATGTATGGTATCCACCTTTCTGGTCTTATATCAAAATTTGCATAATTTTTCATTTTTAAGATTTTATTATAATATTTTTACATGATCTTTATGCAGTTTTTCATGGGGATTTCAATGGAATGATTCTCCCGATCCGTAATCTCAATATCCCTTCATGGGATGAATATGCAAATTTGCATATTTTTCCATTTTGACAATATATATGATCTCCAATCAGGATTTTGAGAATTTTTCAACGGAAGGGGTCTCCCGATCCGTAATCCCCTCACGTTTATTATGCAAATTTGCATAATAATGGTTTTTTAACATTATACATGATTAAAAACGAATTTCGAAATATTTTTGTTTATCAAACTAACACTCCCAAAGGAGTGGCTCCTCTTAAAAAGGTCTTTTAAATTTGCACTTGTAAAAAAATCGATGCTTATCATCGAAGTTAAATGTCTGCAACTTATCATAAAAGAACAAAGTGAATAAAAACATATTCTTTCAATTTTAACACTTTAATTTTATTAGGCTGGATATTTTGTCTTTCAAGAAAATGGATTGTTTTGGAATAAATATTGATTGTGATGAAAAATAGAATGTAATTCGAAAACAACATTTTACAAATTTTTTGAAAGATGATATTTTTAGTGGAATGAGAATACAATTATTGGATTTACCGTATCTTGAGAAACCATATATTCCAACACCAATTTTATTTTCTCATTTTAACATGTTGGATTTTAACACTGATTTAATGGAAGATAATTCAGTGATTACCAATTGCAACACTTTAAAATCGCTGGCATTAAATAAAAACTGTAGTTATATTCTTTTTCCAGTTGAACTTGACAGTATTTCAAAGACTTTTTATATTTTGCATGCAGAAAATGAAAAAAGAAAATTACCACAAGGTTATCAAAGAAATTTGCATATTAGTAAAAGACTAGAGGCATCATTGAAAGAAGAAGTTGATAATTACCGTACTTTTACATGTTTTCATAAAACTATTAATGATCCGCAGATTAATTTATATTACACACATCAAATTGATTTATATGATAATCAACGGAATCCCATTGAAGTTAAGGCACTGTATTACAATGGAGATCCAACAAAAACTATCGATCAAAAATTATCTGAATGTTTTAAAGAATATCAAAGAATTGATTCAATAATACAATGTAAAATTGGTGAAGTTGAAAAAATCATTTTTGGACTTCATAACGGAAATGAAGCTGAAATTATTCAAATGAATGTGGATAAATTAAATGTTGGAAATGTTGGAATAAAAGTAAAAAATGGACTTTCAAAAATGAAAAGTGATTTTAAAGATATTATTAAAAAATATCATAAATCTATGTATGCCGGAAAAGCAGTAAGAATTAAAAATAGTGAAACACGCACTTCTAATGTATGGCATTTTACTTCAATTGATTTTGAAGACTTATCAAAATCAAGTTTATCATATTTAACTTTCGTAAATTGCTTTTAATTGTTAATTATTCTCCAGTGACATTCAAATTTAATTCTTAAACTGTAATATATTCTTATTAAATTTTTTAAATAAATATTTATTTTTAAATCAACAATATAATTTTCAACCAAGTGTCTTCAAGTCGATAAAGAACAAGCAAAGATAATTCTTATGATTTTATCGGATTTATCATATACCATTTTAATATTAATACTTTCTTCATTAACGGAATACAGTTATACTAATTATTTGGTTAGATTACTATGCACAAATTTAGCATAAAAATTTTTGAAATCATTTCTGAACAAAAAACACATTAGCAAAGTAAAAAAAATGAAAAGATAATTTTTTACATTTCATCACCAGCAAAATTTTTTCTTCTTCTATTATATTTCTTATTTATTTTTAAAATATTCAATGTTTAAAATACATTTTTTAGTGAACGTGACAATCAGCAGATCTGTAAAAACAAAGAACGTTAAAATACAGAGTGATTTGCATTTTGTTTTTTTGTTGTATTATAATCCCACGCTTAAACTTTCTAGAATTATACAAAATTTTTATTGTTTATTAGGCATCTGTTTAGTTTTTGAATTTTTGAACGGAATGGAAGTGTTGAAAAGTGGAACTTCCCCTCTTTTTCTGTAGTATAAAAAGGAGACAAAATTTTTCAGTAAGCAACAACTTCTCTTTGATAAAATTTCTTCCTGAAAAATGAAAGTTCTTTTCTTTGTTGTTTTTCTTCTTTTCCTTGCAGTTCAGATGCCTGAAACTTCTGCAGCAAGGTAGGTTCATGTTTTTAGAAGAAGAGACCCACCATATATAAGTTTTGTTCCCTTTAATTCATTGGAGGTCCCAACACGAAAATTTTAAAAACTCTGAATTTCCCAACACGAAAATTCTAAAAACTTTAAATCAAAAAATTTCTGATGACATTTCCTTTCATAATTATTTTTTCTGATGCCAATATGGTAAAAACTTAAAAAATTGGTTGGATACAAATTAAGTTTCAACTTTTTTATACAAAAACATTAATATTTGAGAACTGGTACAAAAATGTTGAAACTCTATTCACCCGTTTTTTAAAGTTCATACCATTTCGGCATCAAAAAATAGTTATAAAAGAAAATGTCATCAGAATTATTCGATTCAGAGATTTTAGAATTTTCGTGGTGGGACCTCCAATGAATGAAAGGGACAAAAATTTATTTGCAATGGGTCTCCTCTAGTGTTCATTTCCCCCCCCCCCCGTAAATCGAAAATCCCGGGGACGGGGATGAAAAACGGGGATAAAATGAAGCGGGGACGGGGACGGGGAAAAATCGCGGGGATGAAAACTTTACGGGGACGGGGACGGAATTTTGGAATTTTAACGGGAAAATTCCAAAATTCCCAGAATCGATAATTAATGAGTGGAAGTGTCATTTTTATCACATAACACAACTGATCCGACCCTTTAAATAGTCAAAAACAATAAATTTTTAATTTCACGGGGACGAAATGTTGCGGGGACGGGGAGCGGGGATAAAAGCGGGGACGAAAATCTTACGGGGACGGGGGGGGGGGGGGGAGGGGGGGGGAAATGAACACTAGTCTCCTCCTTAAAACGAAACCAGCATTTGAACCATTATCATCTCATTCAAACCAATTTTTCTCTACTTGATAAGATTTCACTCCCCAAAATTGGAGATATCTTTGTAATACATATAATATTTCACAATATTTCAGATGCAAACCTGGTAGTGTAGTTGGTATTGGATGGCGCAACTTCTGTCCATGGAACAATCAAGAATGTCATCGATATTGCCGAGGCATTAGTGGCGCAGGATATACAAGTGGTGGATGTACAGCTTTTGATTGTCAATGTCGATGTTAAAAACACATTACAAATTAATATATTTATTTCTAAAAAAATATTTTGGAGGGTTAAAATATAACACCTTTATAAATATAAATAAAGCAAAGCAATTCAAAAAACAAAGTATCATCAATTTTCAGCACAAAAACATGCCTATATCGTGGGGTTAAAAGCTGGGGTGATCAAAAGAAAATTGTTAATTTTTTTCTAAAATTGTCCAAAAAATCTTCAAATAATCATGTGTCTGGAAAAATGGTTAAAAATTTCACTGAACTGTTTTTAAAAAGCCCCAATCAGTTAATACAACTCCGACAAAATAAATTTAGAGGTCATTTAACTTCATCGTTCCCAGCAACTGTTGAATAAAACAATCGATAAAAAATGATAAAAACTGTTTTTACAAAAGAAGAAATAGTATACTTTGAAATAATCTAAGAACATTTGGACAAAAGTTAATACAGCTGAGAATATGCTTAACATAAAAGCAAGAAAGAATTCTCATTTTCACATCAAAGCTCTTGTTGAAAATAAGTTTTTTCAATAATTTACAATAATTTTCTTGTCAAATGCGGAATTTTTTATCATAGTTTCACAACGGGATTGTGCCTCAAAATTTTATTATAAATGATAAAAATTTGATCCATTTTCATTGCATTTTTTACTATTTTATAACTTTTTTGTTTAAATATTACTTTTAAGATATCAAATTTTTAAATATTGCCATCAGCGGATGGAATTATTATTATTTTTTAAAAATTATAAAATATTCAAAAAATAGCTTCTTTTAATTTTTAACAAATGAATTTGACTAGAGTTTTATATTTGCTTTTTCTATTTTTTGGTTGTTGTTAGTTACGAATATCAAAAAAATTTTCTTAAGTGAGGTTGCTGGGTTTTGCTTAAAGGAACTGTCGCAGTCAGTGTAAAAATGACGGACAATGATGGGGAGTGTTTTTTGACGGACGACGACAACAAACGATGCATTCTCCATCATTGCTTTCTTCTGTGTTAAAACTACTTTTGGCTAAATCAGGCAACACTTTTTTACACTGACTGCGACAGCGCCTTTAAAAATACACCAATATGAGCACAATTTTTCAGTTGTGCCATAATAACTGTAACAATAAAAAATCGAGAAATTTAAATTGCAAAACCTGAATCAAAAAATCTATTGTTTCATGCTTTAACTTAAGCTTTGCTTATTTTCTGTTAAATGTTAAATTTTAAAACCAAAACAAATTTTTAATGCTTTATTAATTTGATTGTATCATTATAAAAAATGGGGAATTCTGCATACAAATTTCCTGTGATTTTATTTTTATTATTGTAATTAAAAGCACAATTTTAAGTTATGCCATATTAACTGAAATCGTTATTCATTTCATTTGAAAAAAATTATAAAATATTCAAAAAACAGCCTTTTTTTCTTCTTTTTGTTAATCAATTCTGAAAGAAAAGCATATAAAAACTGCATTTTTTATGTTTTGTTGCCTTTTGCTTCTTCTTTCTCGTTGGTTAGGAATGCTAACGTTTATTTTTTATAAAAAAGAACGTCTGCTTTCTTTTGCTCAAAAGTCACACACAAGAATAGAAAGAATTAAATAGAAAACAATATAAATTTGGATAAACATTTATTTTCAAAAAAGGAACATAATTTTTTTAAGTTTTTGTAAAATAGGTGATAATTTTAACATTGAAAGCTGGCAATTAAAACCTGGCAGCTGCACCGATTTTCCTGGTTTTACAAACTTTGCTATGCAAATTTCTAAAGGAAGATGTCAGGTTTTCGGTATTATGTTTTTTCAGTTTTACCATTAAAGAAATATCTTTTTTTAAATGCTAAATTTTTTTCCCATAGTTTCCAAACGGGATTATGTTTAAAGATTTGTATTATAAATGGCTCGAACAACATTCTTTTTTCAGTTTTTTAAAAATTGTTTTACTTGTTTAAAATTTATTTTTTAAAGATTTGAAAATTTTTCAAAGTCTTGATTGTTGTATTATTCTTTTTTTAAATTATTAAATATTCAAAAAACCTACTTTTTTCATCACATTTAAATACGACTGAAGTTTTTTGTTAGCTGTTTCTTTGTTGGTTGTTATTAGTTACGAATTTCAAAAATCCATTAATTACACGAGGTTGCTGCTTTTTTTAAAAAACATATATATGTTTATAAGAATTTATTAAAGACCAATAACGTTTTTTTCAAGATTCCTGAAAGTTTTTTGACTTTTTTTCTAAATTTTTTTTTGATTTTAAACAAAATGTGTTACTGTATGAATTTTGTTTTATTTAGCAAATCTGCTTTTGCGCTATTTTGTTGAAAGTTGTGTTTTAAAATTGTTGGAATAATTTTATTAAATTTTTTATTACCAAAAAATTACAACAATTATTAGAATTTGTTTTTTGGGCCGATGGCGGAAATCTATTAAAGTAGTTGTATGATTTCAGAGGGCATGTGGTACCCCACCTTGCCAAGATCTCTGACAATTTTTGTAAAACCATTGTTTATTGAAATGCGTAAATATAATTTTCACTATCCACGAAAGATATTGATACCGTAATATTTTCAATTTTAAGCAAAACAACTAACTTCGACTTTGCGTTACGAGGTGTCTTTCAGGAAACATTTTTTGGCGAATTATGTTTCAGAACTTTTAGTAATAATTTTTATATTTTATTTTAAACCTTTTAATAAATCAAGAAAGAAAAGAGGAACTAAAAATTTTATTCACATTGTCCAAATAAATCAACTTTTCAAGCACAGAAATATTAACCGTTAATTGCAGAGCAACATGAACCTAAAAAAAGATAATTGTATAAAAAATTATGAAACATGGATATTACCATTATAGCAAGTAGCACTGAAACCAAAATAACTTTGGCAAATTTGATTATTGCTACATGGTCCAGCAAGATAATTGCTGCCAAGGGGGCATCGAGTACTTGTTCCTGTAGGGGCTGAGCAGCAATTACCATTGTAGCATGTGGCTGTTGCTCCAAAATAGCTTTGGCAAATTTGATTATTGCCACATGGACCAGCTAAGAAGTTACTTCCCTGAGGGCATTGAGTGTTACTGATTGGCGGGGTTGTACAACAGGAGCCTAAAAATGAGGGTTAATGAATGGCATGAATTTTAAGGGATACCATTATAGCAGCCAGAATTGACTCCAAAATAGCTTTGGCAAACTTGACTATTTGCACATTGCGCAGCTAAGAAGTTGCTGCCATTTGGGCATTGATTGCTGACAGCTGGAGGTGTTGAACAACAAGATCCATTGAAACAAAGTGAATTATTTCCATAGAAACTTTGGCATGTTTGATTATTTGCACATGTTCCACCCAATAAAGTGCCATTGTTGGGACAATGATTTGGTAGTGTTGGTGCTGAACAACAGTTACCATTGTAGCAAATGGATCCTGCTCCAAAATAGGCTTGACAAGTTTGATTATTGTTACATGGGCTGGCTTGGAAGTTGCTACCATTGGGGCATTGAGGACTGATGACTGGAGGGGTTGAACAACAAGATCCATTGAAGCAGAGGGAGTTATTTCCATAGAAACTTTGACAAGTTTGATTATTTGTACATTGCCCGTCGAGTAATGTGCCATTATTTGGGCAATGATTAGGCAATGTTGGTGCTGAACAGCAGTTACCGTTATAGCAAATAGACCCTGCTCCGAAATATGCTTGACAAGTTTGATTATTGTTACATGGTCCAGCTTGGTAATTACTTCCATTTGGGCATTGATTACTTGTTAGAAGACCTGTACAGCAACTACCATTGTAGCAAGTTGAATTTGTGCCAAAATAATATTGACACATTTGATTATTGGTACATGGACCAGCAAGATAAGTGCTGCCATTTGGGCATTGTGGATTCATGACTGGAGGGGATGAACAACATGAACCTAAAAATTTATTGTTTTGTTTGTTGCATTTTCTCTACAAATACCGTACCATTGTAACAGAGAGAATTGTTTCCATAAAAGCTTTGGCATGTTTGATTGTTTGTACATTGGCCACCAAGTAATGTGCCATTATTTGGGCATCGGTTAGTGACTGGTGGTCCTGTACAGCAGTTGTTGTTGTAACAAATAGCTGTTGTGCCGAAGTAAGCTTGACAAATTTGATCATTTGTACATGGGGAAGCAAGGAAGTTACTACCATTTGGGCATTGATTGCTCATTGCTGGACTTGTGCAACATGATCCTACAATGGAAACATGGATACTGTAATCTTATAAAAGTGTCCTTACCATTATAGCAAACTGCATTAAGTCCAAAGTAACTTTGGCAAACTTGATTATTGGCACATGGACCAGCAAGATAATTGCTTCCATTTGGGCATTGATTGGAAGTGGCAACTCCAGTACAACAATTTCCATTGTAACAACTTGAATTGGCACCAAAATAGTTTTGGCAGATTTGGTTGTTATCACATGGACCAGCTAAATAATTACTGCCATTTGGGCATTGATTATTAACAGCCGGAGGGGTTGAACAACAGGATCCATTGTAGCAAAGGGAATTATTTCCATAAAAACTTTGACAAGTTTGATTATTTGTGCATTGTCCTCCAAGTAATGTGCCATTGTTCGGGCAACGATTTGTTACAGGTGGTCCTGAACAACAATTGCCATTATAGCAAACTGCTGCAGCTCCAAAATAGCTTTGACAAATTTGACTATTTGTACATGGTCCAGCTAAGAAGCTACTACCATTTGGGCACTGATTTTGAACAGTTGTTGAACAACAAAAACCATTCGTACAAACGGCATTGGCACCATAATATTGTTGACAAACACTTGTTTGTGAACATTGCATTCCCAAATATGTGCCATTAATGCATTGAGTTTGCCGTTTAAAGCGATTACTAAGTTTTAAAGCATCAACATTTACAAAATTAATCACAAAAATTAATCCAAAAACAGCACAAAAACTTGTAAGCTGCCACATTTTGATTGATTTAATCCAAAATAACAAAAAATGGATAAAAAAGATGAAAAGGATCATTTCCTTAAATATCTGTTTTTTTAATGGAAAACATGAGATATTATTTTTATGACTATAAAATTTGCACACCTGTTTTTTTTAAATAGGAAGGAATTAATTTTTGATAAATAATTATGTTTTTTAACGTTTCCTTAAAAATAACATAAACATTGACGGTTAAATTTTTGTGGACATAACCGAAAAACAAGATCAGCAGCAGCAGGAAAAACAATTTAAACAATTAAATAACATTTATATGTTTCTTTTTTGACTTTTATTAAAAAAACAACCCCAGATACAAATAATGGTTTTTTAGTTTTATGTATAATTTTGCTCATGAATAGAAAATTTGCGCATCATTTATCGTGTAAAAACAGGTAATCAATTTTGATGTTAACAATTTTCAAGAAGACCTAATCGCACTTTTAATTAATAAATGTTACAATAAAAGTTTGTATTCTTCAAAAAAAAACAAAAAAATGAGGAATATGAAAGCTTTATTAATTTATCAATACCGTATCACAAAAGTAAAACTAATCAACAAAAAAATAGCCATAAAAGCTTTTTTGTATTTAAAGATAAAAAAACAGTATCACAAACGTAAAATTGATCAAGACATTAATCAGAAGCTTCATCTTCAGAAAGAAACTACCAAGTAATATAAATGACAGTATGATTCTTAATATTTGATTCACGAATCTTTTCACGAATTGCATCAAGTTGAACATTGAATGCTGCAGAAGTATTTGGACCAAACACAAGTCTGATATTTGCATCAGAGAAATGCTAAAAATAAAAACTAAATTTTAAGAAGAAGAAATTTAAATAAAGGGTAGGTACCTTGACAACAAAATCAGAAATATCTTGGACATCAAAAATTTCTGGGATCACTGCCATTTCGAAACTTTTGAGATTTGAAAGATTTTCAAGCTTTGCAATATTTTTCAAAGTTGAAGCAGTCAGCATTGAAAGATCATTTATTAAAAAATTACTAAAGTCAAAAATTTAGCCATTTAAAAAAAATACAAATTACCTTACCGACGGAAATCTTCAATTTTGGGACAAGCACCAAGAATTTCATCGAGCTTGAAAATTTTTCCATCTTCATCAAGGACTTTAACACGGTGCCAAAGATGAAATTTTTTAACAGTTTGAACCAAAAATTTGAAGTCATCAAATGTAATTGTAACATCACCAAGAGAAAGTTCAGAAATATCACATCGATAAAGCTTCTGACAAAGTACAGAAGAGAAATTTGGAGTATAATTTCCATGAATGAGGAGCCGATTAGTCAACCAAAGTTTGCTTGAAAGTTTGTTAAGATCAATTTCGATGCAGCATTCATCAACTTCATGCCATTCGTATTTTGAACAAATTCGAGTTTTGCCATTATCTTCATAATCACGAGGTTCATACAATCTTCCAACAACAAGAATTGGATTTGATTCAAAGAAGTATTTACAGGTTTGAATCAACTTCTTATAAACCTCAACATTTTCTGGATTCATAGCGATATAAGAGATGATTGGTAACGGAAGAGAAAAGTTTTGCTTAATTGCAGGTCCACCAGGCCATTGAATTTTGTCTCGAATCATTGATGGTTGAGTAAGAGCATCAGTTACAGCAGAAGAAGTTGTTGTTGAAGAATCCATTTGAATTAACCAGATGATAACAGAATTCAACAAGTAGAGAGAAGAAGAATTAATTCTAAAACGATTTTACATTTATCATTTGCTACTCTTTTGGATTTTGCAAGAAAGTTCACGAAGCTGAAAGTAGTTGAAAAGAAGGAACTTTTGCTTTTTTCCAACTTTCATAACATAAGAAAAAAGCTAATGTTCCTTTCAGCCTCGCGAACTTTCTTGCAAAATCAAAAAAGCAGCAAATGATAGATCTCCATCAAACACGATAATTATTATTAGTTTTAAAACAAAAACGAAGCATAGTTGTAAAATAACAGCATTTTGCTGATTTTTATTGGCAAAAAAAGAAAAAAATTACGTACAAAATTTTTGTAAAAAAAATGAGAGCTTGGTCTTTTTCAAAAAGAACATTTTGCCAGAAAATAAAACTTTTAAAATTCAATTTTTCATAAAAAATTTCTTCATCCCAGTAAAACAAAGGATCTTAAACTTTTTTGATTCATTAAATATTTACAAAATTGCATTTTTGTAACTTTAACATGCAATGCATTTTCGACTGCACTGCATTTTTGACTTTGTTAGTGTAACAAATTTTTTAGGAACAACAAAATCAATTTCTAGTTGACTGTATAAAAATTATTGATTGTATTTTTGCTTATTTAGTCAAAAATAACCTTTTACAGATTTTATCCTATGCACATAATCAAATCAATATTGTCAATATTTTAATAAAAATACAATCTTAAGAGAAGAAATAAGTTCCCTATTTCATATTCAGTCTTTCCACTAAAAAGATATTTGGATAAAATGAATTTATTTAGTTGTTTTCCTTGTTTTTGTTTATTAACCCCTGCCACGAAAGTAAATCATATCCTGAAATTGTGGGTTTTTTTTGTTAATTTAGATGAATGAAAATAAAAAATTTAGGGAGATTCATCTGGAATGTACGAAGATCTTCAAGATCCACAAGAAATTGATAGTTATGAACCTGCGAAGCATACTTTTTCATCATCTGAATTGAAAAATGAACAGCTTCAGAAAGATTTTTCGCCTTCAGAAGTTTCATCGTTTGAAACTTCTTTTTCTGAACAGGCACAACATGAGAAGAAATAGTTAAAAATCGAAAGGATTTTCATGGATTTCTCAAATCCATATATACTTTTTTGTACAAGTCTTTATTCAATTTTTGTAGTTCTTGTTTTTTATTGATTTACAACAAATAAAACTTTATTTATTTACATTAAAAAATGTTTTATGATACATGTATACTACACAGATAATCCTCTTCTATCAATAGCTTTTGGTTTTCCATTTGCTGCTGCTGCCGGATATTTGAAAGAAGGTCGTTCAAGGAATTTTGCTTTTTCATCATTGATATCTGTTTTTGTAGTTGTTGAATCTGATGGTGGAGTGACACCTTTTTGAAGGCGCTAAAATTTAACATTAATTATGCAAATTTTGAAATTTTACAGTATTTAATACCTTTTTTAGCGATTGTCTTCGATTTTTGAAGATTAAATAATACAATGCATAAATTGGAATTGGGATCATTGAAATTCCTGCTAATGAAAATCCAACATATACAGCCCAATATGGATATTCTTTGTGATTGGGATACTGTAATGGAGTGTACAGAATAATAGAAATAACAAAAAGTACAGTAATAGCGAAAGGGGCTGTAAAATTCCATAAAAGTTTCCATACTCGAGGAATATGAATTCCAACCATTTCATAAACTCCAAATCGAACATTATCAGTACCTGAAATATGCAATATTTTCAATTGTTGTTGCCCTAAGGGGATCAGTAACAAAATTTGCATAATTTAACTTTTTAAGATTTTACGTGTTCTATGCTCCGTGTTCTCCAGGATCTCTATGTTAAAGGTCTCCCGATCCATAAGGACAATATGCAAATTTGCATAATTTTTTTGTGGTTTTTAGAGTTTTTTCGGTTTATGCAAATTTCCCTTTTGACGTATGAAGACCGAGTTCACACAATATATCCCTCTAAAAACTTACCAAAACCCCATGAAATTCCAATAACTTCAAAAAATACAACAAATAAAAGTGCAGCCCCAGAGGCACCATAAAAATCAACAAGTGTTACCCAATAAATACCAGAAAATGAGATCATTGGAATACCCATAAAAAAGAAAAATATACATCCAAATAGGCGTGAAACTTTTCGATGTTTTTTAAGCAAAAATGGAAGTTTGTCTTCAAATGATGTAAAAAGATGCTCCAAAATGGAAACTTGTGAATCAAGTCCAAGAATAACGATCATCAAAAATACTGCAAAACACCAAATTTGTTTGAGGGGAAGATGTCGGATCAGTTCTGAAATGGAAAATGGTTAATATGTAAGAAAAGGGTTGATTTTAGAAAAATTAAATTTCATTTTTAAGAATTAAGGATTGACAAAATAGAGTCTGACTCCAGAAAATCAAAGCTGACTTTAAAAAGTCGATGAATGACTAGTAAGGGAAGGCATTTATTAATTAATCAGCCACTTTTTAAAGGGGGAGGCGCATCGCTTGAAGTTTTTTTGATGCGACTATAAACTTTTTTTTACAAAAATCAGGAACTCATTGGAGCTGCTTTTTTTTCTTTTTTTGCAGCTGCAGTAAAGAAAAAAACAAGCTCCAATGAAAGGTGTTTTCGCGTCAAGAAATGCAATCGACTTTGCATCAAAAAAACTACAGGCGATGCGCCTCCTCCTTTAAACAAAACCTATCCCAGTAGATAGCCCCAGGGCATTTATTCATAATCATAGAATATTAGCGATGAATGTGCCTTCCATATGCAAATTTATAGAATTGAATTTCGAAAAACCCACACCTTGATTTTTCAAAAACCACTGTTTTTCAATTCTGTAAATTTGCATATGGAGATCACATTCATCCCTAATATTTTTGGGTTGTGCATATGTGTCCTGGGGCTATTTAATGGAATAGATATCGTTTAAAAAACAGCTGTCCAAACAGATGACTTTCCACGTTAGTCAAGTTTGAAAAAGCCTGCCTTTTTTTATTCAAACATCCTAAAATCTTACTTACCAGGAAACACAACAAAAATTAATCCAACAGTTGGCTTAACAATTTCTGCTATCTCCTTTCCTCCAATAAATGCCAAATATCCCAAAACCGAGAATACAATTAAACCAGTAAAAATTGAAGTTGCAGCATTTACAAAGCACATAATAAATGCATCTCGATAACAATTATGATGAAATTTATTTTTTGCCCCTAAGGCAATTACAGTACCAAATCCAATACCATAGGAATACAGTACCTGTGAACCTGCATCACTCCAAATATTTATATCTTCTGTTAGAACCGTAACATTTGGGGTCAAAAAATATCCAATACCAGAGAATGCCCCAGGCAAAGTAATAGCCCGAATAAAAAGAATACAAATAATAAAATATGGAAAAATTGAAGAAAAATATATAAATTTTCGAGTTTCGCTTGCGCCATTCCAAATTGCAAAATACACGACAAGCCAAGAAAAAAGCATAAGAACAAAAAGTTCCCATTGAATTCCACCGAAATTGGATATTTCGGATGTTTGTTGAAGAACTCGATGCTCCCAAAATTGTTCAACTGAAGTTTCAAGGGATGGATAATATTTTGTAAGATTTGAGATTACGGTAGTATTCTCGTCACCGGTAAAACAGTTTCCAGTATTCCTAAAATTTGCATAATTTATGGTTTATGCTTTTTTCAAATAAGGTCAAAGGGAATTTAAACATTAATAGAAAAATTTCGATTTCAACAGGGTACGTGTCACTTCAAAATTATAAAAATCCTTTGATCTTTTACCGCCATCGGCAAAAGATCAAAGGCGGCATCTCTCGAAATGGATTTTGCCACCTCTGAAATTAAATACTGACGACACCCCTGATTACCGTATCCAAAAAACTTCAATTTCAAAATTACCCTAATCCCAGATCCTTAATCCATTTTCCTGAAACCTTACCAAAAATTATCACAAGTTTCCCATGGAAACGTTAAATTAAAAGATGAAACAAGATAAAAAAGTGCCCATGAAACAATAACACAAAAATATGATGCACACATAAGTGAAATAAAAATATTTCCAATTCCAACTCCACGAAATATTGGACAAACTTTCCAAATTCTTAAAGCTCCAGTTTGAAGATATTGTCCTATTGCAACTTCAAGAATAAAAATTGGTAAAGCTATTATCGCAAAACATGCAATATATGCAATTAAAAATGTTCCTCCGCCATTTTTATAACATAAATATGGGAATCTCCAAATATTTCCTTAAAAAAAGATTACGGTAGGATATATGAAATCCAATAAAGAAGGATATATGAAATCCTATAAAGAAAGAGATATACCTAATCCAATTGCATATGCGATCATTGAAAACATAAAATTTTGTGAAGAACTCCAATGCCCGCTGCGATCAATAATATCAATGCCAAGCATGGATTTTCTTTTGCCATGATGGCCATGTCTGGGATGACTTCCATCATCCATGTGAAAGCCAACTCGAACTTTTGGACCATGTGAATGTGGGTCTAATGAATGACAAGGATCCATTATTTTTGCTAAAATTGAAATTATTAAACTGTTAAAATACAAAAATATCCAAATTTAGCAAAAATTGTAAACGACAAAAGTAAAACAAAGAATGCAAAGATAAAATTTGGATTAAATAAATCCCAATAGGCTTATTACGGTAATCCTTTTATTTAATATTGGTTAATGTGTTTAAATGAGATTTATCATTTGTTGCTTTTTTTAATTTCGCAAGAAAGTTCGCAAAGCTGAAAGTTATTGAAATTCAGGGACTTTCGTTTTTTTCTAATGTTAGAAAATTTAGAAAAAAACGAAAATCCTTGATTTTCAATAATTTAAGCTTCGTGAACTTTCTTGGAAATCAAAAAAGCAGCAAATGATAAATGTCTTTTAACATTTTCTAAGGAGACAACGGTTGAAGTACTTTTTTGATTTTAATTGTTTAATCGAAAAGCACAAACCTGATGATCAGGCAATAAAATAATATAAAAAGAACGTGATTTTCAGGTTTGTGCTTTTCAATTAAAAACGTCAAAAAATTAAAAAAATACATAAAATACTGCCTCCATTAAAATAATGACAATGAATTTTTTGTTAATTTTTGAGATGTAAGAAACAAAAATGACTTTTGGACTCCTGTTATTCGGGATATTTTATTACTTTTTAAATCCAATATTAATCCCAAAAATAGTCTGTTACAGATTCGAGACAAACTAAACCAAATTTTTAAAAAACCAATAAAGGAATAAAAATTTTAAGGAAATCCTAGACAGAACTGCATTTTTGGAAGCCTTTTTTGTTTAAAAAACCAAATAAAAAAGGCTAAAATTTGTTAAATGAAAAATCACATTAGCATTGGGTTTATCCTCGTCACAATGAAAAAATGGAAGCTTGACAATTTGATTTAAATAATCCATCTTCACTTTCACACTACCAATCTCTCAAATTCAATCCCATTTTCAATATGTCACCACCTCTTAAAACTAATCAATCTTCAAAAAAGGGGCTTCAATTTTTTTTAAAACAAATCCAAAATCAAAAAAAACCCAACATCAAGGAAGCCAAAAAGTCAAAAAACAAAAAAATGAAAGAAGAAAGAAGAAAGAAAAGGAAAAAAAGACGTAAGTATGCATGTCAAAGGCCACAAAAACGCAACACAAAATATAAGACAGATTTGCTTTTTTATGCTTCTTTTTTTTCTTTCATTTTTTAATTTTTTTAATTTTTGCTGCCAACACTACTCAACCAAAACCCTTAAGAGTGTAAGTAAGTGTGAATAAAGGTGAATTTATTCAGTAAATTGAGTTCTGGTTTGATGTACGAGAGGTGTAATTTGGCTGTTTTATTTAACTCCTTTACAACTTTAAATCCAATACATTTAAGAGAGGAAATACAATAACGGTTATTTAAGAGCTTGAGAAGAAGGAAGGAATAAAGAGAGAGAAAGTGATCTACTGGGGTCAGAAAGGAAAGAAGGCGTGGCACTTGTGCGTGTCACCTCTTTGTAGCTTTGGATGAAGCCCTGTCCTTCACAGTAAGTAAGTTATAATAATAATAATTGATACATGCAAAAAATAATACTAATAAAAAATGAAGAAGCAAAAAACATTGAAAAAAGCAATAATTTTGAAAAAAAAGAACTATAATTTATAGTCTATAAAAAAGGTAAGTTCTATTTTCATTAGCAAATTTTGCTTACCAATTTGACTCGAAAAACACCTTTTCTAACACAAAAAAGCAAAAAAATATGAAAAAAAGTAATTAAAAAACAAAGAATCAATACATAAAAAAGTCAAACAAAAAAGGGATATATCAAATCCTCTTAAAATCCTTATTACTTCTTTCAACAAAGTTTTTTAGCCATTTTTTGTACTGCCATTTTCTTTCAATTTATTTTAATTAAAAAAGTAAAAGAAGAAATGGAGAACTCAAAAAAATGCAGACCTTTTTGCAAAAAAAATGAAAAATAATAATAAACGTCATCAAACAAGTTTTACACCTTTTTTAAAATTTTTGAAAAGGAATTTTTTAACCAAAGATTGGAACAAAAAAAATAAAAGCAAAAACAACAAAATTTTTGATTTAATGGAATTACGCAATTTTTGCATTTTTTCATTGATAAGATGAACCAAATGATATTTATCATTTTTTTAACAAGAAGATCAAAAATTGCAATAATAATTTGTTAATTAATTGTTGTCGATTAAAGATTTAAAACATATTTTGAAACTTTTAATTAAATAATTTGATCAAGTTCTATTTTGTATTTTTGTTATCAAAAATACATATCCGGTTTATTAGTCAAGAAAGTAACATGATTATCAAAAGTTGCTTATCTTTTTTAAACATGAATATCATATTCGTGTTTTATTCGGAATATGCAAATTTACGTTTTATCTTAAAATCTAAGAAAACAAAAATATGGCGACATGGAATAGGGAAGTCAGCATCAAGGGGAAACAAAAACGGCACAGACCACTTCCAAAATAATTAAAACCCTTTGATCTTTTACCGCCATCGGCAAAAGATCAAAGGCTTTTTAGCCCATCTGAAATAAAATGTTGCTAACATTTTTGACGGGCAAAAACATGGAAAAAATTTAAGAAGAATACTAAAAAAAGCTAAAGTTGCTAGTTGCAAACAGATGTGACATCTGAGATTTCCGTTCTTTTTTTGAAATATTATTTAAAAAATATCAACAAAATCTTTCATGTTGTTTCAAGATGAAAAATATTTTAAAAATGTTCAATAAAAATAGGCGGTGGTTCTTTTGACAGATGGAATTGATGTAAACATTGTTCTGTTTTGAACAAAGATGTTTTTGTGTATTTCTTTTTATTTTTTTATGTTTTTGGAACACCCAAAAACAAGTGCATTAATTAACAATTAACAATTACAATTAATTAATATTGGAATGTAAACAGATCAAATTTATGAAACCGTCTATAAACGTATACGTTTTTGTTTCTTTCAATGAAACATTCAGAAATGTCTCAGATCTTTTTTCAACAAAATATGGTTATTCTAGAATCTTTTGGGGTCACAAATAAACTAATAAAAATATCAGCGACGATGCCTCAAGAATCTTGAGTTTTGGCGTTTCAAAATGTGTGCTTTTGCAGTAAAAACTCAGTGAAGAAAATCTGTAATAATTTACATAATTATAAAACATTGAATTAAATTATCTTCAAAAGTCTATAAAAACCCTTTCCTCCCTTTTCCTTTTTGTCATTCTCTTTTCTTCCATTCTTTGCTCAATCAACGTGTCACTTATTTCTCTCTCTCACTCACTCACTTTCTCCTTTTATCTCTGATTTCTGGTTGACGCGGAACTTTTTGTAATTGTAAGTTTATTTTTTTGTTACATTTTGTTTAACAATACCGTTTTAGCACTTATTCTTTTATCGTCTGCTCAATTCAAATGGATTCTTCAACAACTTCTTCTGCTGTAACTGATGCTCTTACTCAATCATCAATGATTCGAGACAAAATTCAATGGCCAGGTGAACCATCATTGGAACAAAACTTTTCTCTTCCGCTACCAATTATCTCTTATATCGCTATGAATCCAGAAAATGTTGAGGTTTATAAGAAGTTGATTCAAACCTGTAAATACTTCTTTGAAGTAAATCCAATTCTTGTTGCTGCACGAATGCATGAACCTGATGATTATGAAGATGATGGCAAAACTCGAATTTGTCCAAAAGAAGAACATGCAAATCGTTGTGAAATTAACGAATGCTGCATCGAAATTGATCTTAACAAACTTTCAAGCAAACTTTGGTTGACTAATCGCCTCAGCATTCATGGAAATCAAACTCCAAATTTCTCTTCTTTACTTCGTCAAAAACTTTATCGATGTGATATTTCTGAACTTTTTCTTTGTGATGTTAAAATGCCATTGGATGACTTCAAATTTTTGGTTCAAACTGTTAAAATACTATCTCTTCTTTGGAAACTTAAAATTCTGCATGCTGATGGAAAAATTGTTAAACTTGATGAAATTCTTGGTGTTTGTCCAGCAATTGAAATTTTCTATGGGTAAGTAATTATTTTTTCTCATAAAAGTCCAAGAGTACCTTTTTAGTAATCCTGAAGGAAATAAGACAATTTTTGCTGCTTCAACTTTGAAAAATATTGCAAAACTTCGAACTCAAAATCTTTCAAATCTTAAGTGTTTTCATATGTTTCACATCCCTGAAATCTTTGCTATCCAAGATATCTCTGATTTTGTTTTAAAGGTATGTATCTTTTATTTGTATGATATGATATTATTAAATTTTGATTTTTAGTCTTTCTCTGATGCTTACACTATTTTGCTTCAATTTGGTCCTCACGCTTCTGATGAATTTGTAACTCAACTTGGAGCACTTGATAAAAAAATTCGTGAATCAAATAAAAATCATAAAGTCTGATATAGTTCTGCATCTCTTTTCTCTGATAATGAAGATTCTGATTAATGTCTTGATTTACTTTTGTGATACTGTAAAGTGATATTCTTAAAGATACTGTATTGATAAATAAATAAAGCTTTTATATCCAGCATTCTTAAAGTTTTCCGTTTTTTTTGAAGAATATAAAATTTTTGATTTGGGTACTTATTTATGTAAATTTTTTGAGATCAGATTAAGGGCCGGGGGGGGGGAAGATCTACTTGATCCTACAGTATGAAATATACTGTATCATTGCTTCGAGAGACACTGAAGTTTAAAGTTTTAACATCACTTTTTTCATCAATGATGTTTACATTTAAAATATATCATATATTTCAACATCAAAAGTTTTGGATTTTTTTGCAGAAAATGTCAAATATGAGTCATTATTGAAAAAGTTCAAGCAATTAGAAGCTCTTAAATTGTATTTAACAATTTACAAATGACATTTTACAATTATCATTTAAAAATATTTTTTTCTCAGAAAAAGGTCACTGTTTCTCTTTTTAAAAAGCCATTGATTAATTTTGATTAAAAACATAATCGAAGAAACAATTGATTCTTGTTTAATTCAAAAAAAATGAAAAATAAAGAAATTGAAATTGTAAATGTTCCACTTAAAACTCATTTTGATTCTTCTTCAACTTCAAGCAACTCAATTTCAAGTGAAGATAACCAAAATGATACTGTAGATGAAACAAGAATTACTCAAAATGGACTATTCTATTGTTGGAATTCAACACGATATTTTATTCTAATTATTTCTTTAACATGTTTTTCGATAGTTTGGAGTAATGCATTAGTATGGAATTTTACAGTAATTTGTATAAAACGAAACTGCACGGATTTTGAAGTTGAATTAGAGAAAAATGGAAGTATGCAAATTTGCGAGAATGGAAAAACTTCTGTCTTTTCAAAGTATCAACAAGGATGGCTAATTTCTGCGATCGCAATTGGGAATTTTATTGGAAGTGGAATTCTATCTTTTGCGTCATCAAAAGTTGGAACGAGGTAAGCAACAAAAAAATTTGCATAATATTAAAGGCATTTTACCGTATTTTTTCCATTTTATGTATTGGAACGAAAATAGATTTAAATAAATTTGTCTTAACAATAAACCCTGATTTTCAGGTTCGTGCTGCACAGACCTGAAAATCAGGGATTTAAACAATACATTTCCTTTAAAATCCTTTAATCCCATCTTTTGCAGATTTATATTTACAATTTACGGATTTATCTCAGCAATTTGTACATTATTATCCCCTCTGGCTGTCACGTTAGGATTCCCATACATTTTTGCAATGCGAATTGGACAAGGAATTGCCAATTCTATTGGAATTCCAGGTGTTGGAGCAGTTTCATCTCCTTGGGCTCCAATTAGTTCTTCGGGAATCTTTTTATCATTATTGTCAACACATTTATCAGTTAGTTTTTTCTATTAAAATCAGTTTAATAAACATTCAAATTTCAGCTTGGTCCAATTTTTACAATGCCTTTGGCAGGGCTGTTTTGTGATTCATCAATTGGATGGCCAGGCATCTTTTATCTTCAAGGCGGATTAACGATAGCCGTTTTTGGGATCTTCTTTGTGTTGTTTAGAGATTCACCAGATTTGCATAGGTACAGTACATAACATTATATTAAGGATTACGGTAACCATAAAAAATTTTAGAAATGTAAGCAACAAAGAATTAACAAAAATTATTTTTGGTAAGCCAGCAAACAATAGTGAAAGTTCAAAGGGCTTGAAAATACCGTATATGCAAATCTTTACTGATAAATCTGTTATTGGAATAATTTTTGCAACAATCGCAGGTGCCATTGGCTTTCAGGTTTGTCATTGTTTAACATGGGAGGGTAATATACAAATTTGCATAAATGTCGAGGACGACCTAAAATTGCTGCTAGAAGTTTTTACCCATTAATATCAAGGTGATAGGATTGCTTTACAAAGATGCCACCTGCATTTTTATTTTCGAGATGGCAGAAACCATTTGAAATGGAGCCGCCTTTGATCTTTTGCTAAAGGCGGTAAAAGATCAAAGGATTTTTGTGATTTTGGAGGGATACGTTCTGTAGAAAACTCTTAACTCCATTTTTAGGTCTTCAATCAATATGGTCCAATTTATCTCCAAAATGTTCTAAAAATGAATCTCGCAAAAACTGGATTAGCAGCAGCATTACCGTATCTTTGTTCCCTTTTTGTTAAAATTATATCCGGTCCAATCAGTGATAAACTAACATTTTTATCCCAAAAAACTCGAGTAATAATGTTTGCTTCAATATCACAATATGGCATGGCAGTATGCTTTATCTTGTTAGCATGGATGCCATTTAAATCTGCTGCAATGGCACAAATTCTTTATACTTTGGTTATCGTATTTTCTGGTGTTAATTGTGTTGGAATTCTTAAAGGAATAACACTGGTAAATTAATTATTGATTTTTGAAAGTGGTAAAAAAATAAACGTTTAGCAAGCATTAAAATATTCATATTTCCTTTTGATCATCTCAGCTTTTATCAATAATCTTGTTGTCTTAGTTTTGCCATTGATAATCTCACATTTTGTACCAAATGATGAAGTATGTTTTTGCTTAACTGTTTACCTAAAAAACCAAAATTTGATCAAACTTCAGTGGTCAACAGTATTTTATGCCATTGGCATTTTGCTTATAATTTGCATAACAATTTTTAATGTCACCTGCGAAACTGAACCACGGCCATGGACGTATCCAACAACAAATTAAAAGCTTTAATAAATTCTATATTTTTGTGAAAAATAAATAATTTTATATTTTGTGTGCTTTTTCAGAGATAAAAAAACAATCTTAAAAATAAATCTCAAGTATACATCTATTTACAAAAGAGTTATAATTGCTGCTATTAAAAAGAGTAATAAAAATTACTGTAAAACTTTTAGTTTATTTTGTAAAAAAGTTAATAAAATTCTGCAGCTTTGATTTTTATAAAAAAAATGCAAAAAAAGTTGAAAAAGAAAAACGCAAAAAATGCAGCAGCAGCAACTTTTTTCTTTTCGTTTTTTTACAAAGTTTTACGAAAAATTTCGAAACTTTTTTGAATTTCGCGCCCTTGATTTTCAGGGGAAATACGGTAGAACGATGACGTTGCTTTCTTCTTCTTTTTGAGGTAAAGACTGCCGCTGCTTTTGCACTTTTTTTACCTCTTCAAATCTTGCCGCTTCTCATCTTTTTTCTCTTGATTATTTTTTTATTTTGTTTCTATTTTTTCTCCAACGTGTTCCTTTTCCTTTATCCTTGCTTTATCCAGCTTTGATGTGTGATATTTGGTAACTTTTTCAGCAGCAAGATAAAAAAATACAAAAAGTGGATGCAAAAATCTGCTCATAAAGCTTACTTTTTAATAAATTTTTTTGAGCGTGCGACACTTCCAATCTTTGCTTTATCCAGCTTTTATATGATTTATCTGCTCTCTTTTTACCTCCAAAAGCAATAAATATATAAATTTGATGCAAAAATTCTGCTCAAAAAGCTTGCTTTTTGTATATTTTTTTTATCATTTTAAACTTGCGACACTTTAGCACTTTTTGCAGCATTTGCGTTTAATCCTCGTAAAAGATTGCTCTTTTCCAGTACAATTATATCCACCTTTTGGTGTTTTAGAAGCTCAAAACTATGATAAGCGTGCTTTTTTGGTAATTTTTGCCTCTAAATGTTGACGAAGTGATATTCTAAAAGTTCGTTCTTAATCGTAAAAACATTCCTGCCAATCCAAAGTACTTTTCAATAGTTTTCGGCTAATATATGCTTACTTAAAACTTGTTTTGCATGTCTTCCATTCCTTTATCTAACACTTTTAGATCGTTTGAACTTGATATATTTCTGCTGCGTTATAAATTCGTGTAGTATGTCGCGTTCATATTAGTAATGTGCTTTTTTTGTCTATCAATATTATGCATAACTTTAGCTTTTTTTTTCAGTTATTACTACGTATAACTATGGCTCTCTCTCAATCTCGTAACTCTTCTGATGTTGATCGTCTCATGGAACGGCTTCGTGTAAGTTTATTTTATTGATCTATGTATATATGTTTGTTAATATTCATATGTTTTAGCTTGATCCCATTCCTGCGGTAATGGCTCAAAAGAAACCTGCTGGAACCATCGGTACAAGCACCCAAAAGATCATCACCAACATTCATGGCTTGAAGGTCCCAGATGCTCTCCAAGTTTATCGTTATGATGTAACGATTCAAGCTGTCCGAACCGTCAATGGAAATGAACGGATCGTTGATCTTACCAAGAAAGCTCGATCTGAGTTAGTTCTTTTTCTTTTGTTATCAAAAATGTTTAATTTCCTTTCTTTTTTTAGTGCCATCGTCACCAACAGAAAAGATCTCTGTCGCTCCGTCTTCCGTACCGCTGTTGCAGAACATCCTGATGTTTTTGGACCGTTTGAAGAAACTTGCTATGATCTTCAATCAAGTAATCTCTTTTGTTTCTTGTTTATTATATATCTATCTATTGTCTTCTTTTTAGCTTTATTCACTCGGAAGGTCATCACTGAAGATATTGATGGTGTTACATATGATGTAACCAATCCTCATCTCGTCCAACAACTTCCTGGTGCTCGTGCTCAAATCAAGATCAAGCCTGTCAAAGATACTCGTGTCTTGGATGCATCAGAACTTACTCGTCTTTCATCCAGCTTGGTAGAAGTTGATCATTCTCTTCAGCAATACCTCGAACTCGAAACTTCTCAAACTGCTTTGATGAATGCTGCCGATCATATCACTTATCCTGGTGGAAAAAGCTTCTTGATGAATCCTGCAAATCATGGCTTCACTAATCGTGATGCTCCTCCTCTTGGTCATGGAAAATATCTCGGCATTGGATGTCAAAAATCTATTCGGTATGTCTCTTTACAATAATAAGGATACATAAATAACTTCTTTTATTTTTTAGGTATATTGAAGGTCCACGTGGTCCTGGTAACAAGCGTGTTGGTGTTGTTGTGGATACCAAAAAGACTCCTTTTCATGCTAGTCTTCCCTTGGTTGAAATGGCAGCTGGAATCATCAATCTTGGAAATCGTGCTCTCAATAATCTTGAAGTTGATCATTTGAAGACTGCATTTATTGGTACGTGTTACAACTTTGTTGTCAATTTAATAATAGTGTATATGTTTTAGGTCTCTCTGCTGTTACAACTCATGAAGATAATCCTCGAACAATTACGATCCATAGCATTAGTGCAGATACTGCTGAATCCAAGATGATCCAAATCGATAATGATAATCAAATCTCTGTTGTTGATTATTTTCGCAATCGTTATGGCATTCAACTTCAATATCCTCAAGCTAATTTGATCGTCGAAAGCGGCTCTCAAAAATCAGAATTCCCTATGGAAGTCCTCCAGATTGCTGATAATCAACGTGTTAGGACTGAACATCAAACTCCTGAATTGGTCCAAAACATGATTCGGGCAAGTCTTTGTTTTGTATTATTTGTTTCTATTTTACTCATTTTGTTATTTTTAGGCTTGTGCTGTTCCTCCTTCAACGTTGATTCCACAAAATGAACGAAATGGTCTTGCTCTTGGTCTTTATGGTGCTAACAAAAGCCCTCATCTTGAAGCTATGGGTATTGATGTTGTTGATAGACCTGTTGTAGTAAGCTAATTTTGTTGATGATATGTACTGTATTGAATTTAATATTTTTAGGTCAATACTCGGGTTCTTCCTCCACCTTATATCCAATACCGTAACAATATGTCTGCAACACCTGAACCTGCTCGTGCAACTTGGAGTCAAAGAGCTCATTATCTTGTACCTTGTGAATTGGGAAGATGGGCTATTTATGTTCTTGGTACCATGCCTTCACGCAATCGATCAAAGTTTGAAGAAACTGAACTTTTGTAAGTATTTTTATAACATATTTGATTTTACAGTAATGTGTAATTACTTTTTTAGGCAATTCTTGTCTTGCTTCCAACAACAATGTGGTCGTGTTGGTGTTCCATATGTTGCTCCTGCATATATGAATGCTCTTCCAATTGATGTTAATGCTGTTGAACAAGAATTCAAAACTTGCAAAGATGATGGCTTTACTTTCATCTTCTTTATTCATGCTGACAATGATCAATCATTGCATAAAGTTGTTAAGTTGCTTGAACGAAAGTATGAAATTACAACTCAGCTTGTGAAGATGCAAAATGCTGGTGATATCGTTACCAAGGGAAAGCAACAAACTATGGAAAATATCATTCATAAGACAAAGTAAGCTTTTCATTCTATCCTTTTGATTGTATTAATTATCTTCTTTTCAGCATTAAGCTTGGTGGTGTTAATTATGAACTTCGTCTTCCTGAAAAGGATATTGCTGAAACTCTTGGTGCTGAAACTTTGTGCATTGGCATTTCACTTAATCATCCTGGTGCAATCAATCCAACTCTTCGTACAACCATTGGAAGTGCTCCAACTATTGTTGGTTGTAAGTTTTTGTTATTTTTATTTACTTTTGTTTTATTCATTTTGTTCTTTTTAGATGCTGCAAATGATAAGAAGCATCCATATGAATTTGTTGGTGGTTTCCGTCTTCAAAAGCCAAGCAAGGAAGAACGTGTTACTGTTCTTGGTGAAATCGTTACTGAATGCTGCATTCGCTTCAAAAATAATCGTGGACAATATCCTCGCAAGGTTATTCTTTTCCGTAATGGATGTTCAGGTTTGTATCTTCCCATTATCTTTAAACATGTATTTAACGGTTTTGCATTTTTAGAAGGTCAATTCCGTATGGTTCTCTCTACCGAACTCCCGTTTGCTGTTGGTGCACTTGCTAAACTCGGTGCTGCTGCAAAGATTACTGTCATCGTTCCTAATCGAATGCATAATCTTCGTTTTATGCTTGAAAGTGCTACTCCTGCTATGAAGCCTCCAGAACAAAATGTTCGTCCTGGAACTGTCGTTGATACTGTCGTCGTCCATCCGAGTTACAATGAATTTTATCTCAATCCTCATGTTGCTTTACAAGGAACTGCTAAAACTCCTCGGTTTACTGTCTTGTATGATGATAACGATCTTTCCGCTGATGCTGTTCAACTCCTCTGTTACACCCTTTGCTTTGGCCACCAAATTGTTCGTCTTCCAACATCTCTTCCATCCCCGGTTTACATTGCAACTCGTTATGCTGAACGTGGTCGTGCTCTTCTTAATGCTTCTTCGTAAGTTATTTTGCTTTGCTATACTTTGCTTTTATTAATACACTTTTTCTTTTTAGATCATTAATCGAACTTGATGGACCTGATGCTTTTGTTCAGCTTGCTCAAGAACTACCGTACTACCATAGTGATACACTTCGGGATCGTCGTATCAATGCCTAACCGAATCGTCTTTTGCTCGTATCTTTGAATATTTTTGTTGATTTATAAAAATATTTTGTTTGTTTATGTTGAAGGAGCAGCTTTGCCTGCACCTCATATTTTGTTTATTGTTGAAAAATAAAGTTGCTTTTTTGCATATCGAATGTATTGGGGGAATCTTTTACATGGGATTGGGATTTGTTTATCGTTCTTTCATTTCTTCTTCTGAGAACATTTGAGATTGGCTTGTTTCAATTTTGTGAATTCTAAAAACTTGTAGTTGCAAACTTTATATTGTCTAGATTTTTAAAAGATTAAATCTTTATAAATTTTGTTAAGAAAGGATATGTTTTCATTAAATGATTAACAACAAATTTAGTTTGGGGGAAAAGATAGATATTTACAAAGCTTTTTTCAATGTTATTGAACCAATATTTAAATAAATATTTATTATCCGCAACATATCATGCACATTTGCTGCAACTAAATCACCTTGATTACAGTCTCCGCAACATTTGTTGAACATAATTGAAAGCATCCTGGATGCCTTTGCATGGTCGATCCAATTTTGGTTGGGACATTAAAAATTCTGTGGCATTTCGGGTTAAATTATTATTGACAGCAGCAGGTTTATCACCAATATCTTGCAATACCGCTAAATGCAACTCAAGAAATAAAATGATGCAAAAAAGTTTGCTTTTTAAAATTCGAATAGTTAATTTGACAAGAACTTTATCTTTATTTTTCTGTATTGTTTTCTAAATTATTTCCAAAATAATCAATAATTTAAAAAATTAATACTTTTTTGAACTTTATAGTGACATGTTTTTTGACTTACTGTAACATATACACTTTCTTTATCCCGCATTTTTGTTTTTTCTTTGTTGAAGTTTTTAAATCGATATTCAATTCTTTTCTATCATAAAAAAAGATATAAAATTTGAAACAAAAGATTAATGCTGGTTTAATTTTGACATTTTTAAAAAAGACCCCAAAAACATCTGTTGCGGCTTTTTTGTGTTGACTTATTTTTCATGAAGAAAAAATGAAGAACCTTGAGCTGTCTCTTTTTTAATAAATTTTTTTCCAGAATTGCGTTGCCAAAATTTATTTATTCAATTTATTAGGATTCAAAGTTTTTTTATATTTTTTTTTTGTAAAAAAACCTTAAAATTTTTAAAAAAAGTTTAAAAACTGGAAAGATTTTTTTATGGAAAAGAAAAGAAGTGTGTGAAAATTTTTGTTTCAGATTTCTTTAAAAATGGCCAAGATTTCTTTTTTAAATCTGTGAAAATGTATTAAATATCATTGATTGTGTTTTGGGTTTTGGTTAAGTACTTTTTTAAAAGCTTGTTTTGGTTATTTTTGAAATGAAATACTTTTTTAGAAGTTTAAATGAATAGGGTAAACTACAAAATACAGATAATGAGTTACAAGAAAGGCAGCAGCTAAATATATCAGACGGAGCAGAATCTTTTTCGAAAGGACGCTCCTTTGATCTTTTGCCGATGGCGGTAAAAGATCAAATGATTTTTGTGATTTTGAATTGGACACGTGCCTTTGGTGACAATTTTAAAAAGCTAAATTTTTAGTTGTATTCAATGAATATACTGTAATAATATAATTTGATATTTTAGTCAGCATTACAGTATGTCAACTTTGTTCATATTGCTTCACTGATTTTTTTGTTGCAAAATTACAAAATCATTAAACGTTTTTGCTTTTTATTAAAATTCCAAAAATTTAAATAACAAAAATCTTGAAGCGTGACAAATCTTTTTTTGCGCAACAATGGACTTGTTATTTCTTATGTTTCTAATTTTAAGTAAACTTTTAAAAAATTGGATTTAAGTGTTTTTATGTTTGTTTAAAGAGAAGCTTCATCATCATTGATGATGATGATGTGAAGGCAGTGCAAAAAGATAGAACGTTTTCTCCCACTTTTTCTCTCTCTTGTTTTGTTGAAAAATAAAAGTTCCTTCATGGTTTAAAGTAAGTAAATTTCATTAAAGAAAAGTAATGTCGATGATGATGTTTTTCAACTTCTTTTTTATTTGATGATGAATTTGGAGGGTGGTTTTCTTTGTTACTTTTTGAACAAAAACTTTGAAGATTAGTGTTCGCTTGAAAATAGTTAAAATTTTTCGAAAATTAGTTTTAAATGTACCTAAATTAAAAACTTTTAATAAAATATAATTTTGATATTTGACCTAAAACTAAGGAAACTGAAAATGATTACTTTCAAGACAGAAACAAAATTTAGATTTTTTCAGTTCAAAATTTTCTAAACGAGTTATTTTATGAGTTTTTGTTGACAGTAGATCCAGGTAAACTTGGCCCGATCTGGGACGAAAATTACCATATCGTTTCTGAAAACATAAAAATCCTTTGATCTTTTACCGCCATCGGCAAAAGATCAAAGGCGTACCCTTTCCAAATGGTTTTTGCCACCTCCGAAATAAAACGCAGCTCAGGTCCTGAACTACCGTAACCTTGTTTTAATTATTTGTGAAAAAATATATATATATATAAAAAATCAAATTTTACAAAAACTTTATCTCCCCAAAATTCACCACAATTCTTTGCTTCCCAAATATCTTGACCTCTTAAGCTTACTCATTTTTCACTTTTTTCATCTCCACCATCCCTAAAAAATTTTATTTTTTTTCACACCAAACTTTTGTAAAAAAAAGCCTTAACCACTTTTAAAACTTTTTTTGCTTCTTTTATGACCCTGTTTATTTAAGAAATCTTTTCCTTCTCATCTTTTTCCCGGTTTTTGCTTCTTATTATTATTCATTTTATTGAATTAAAGAAAAGCGTTAAAAAATCTTGACTTTTTGTCAATATTTGATCCACAAAAGATTTTTTCCGTTGCAAAAAATATTAAAGAAAGTTCTCTTTTTTTACTGTTCACCGCAAAAAAATTGAGAAGTTTTTTTGACATTTAGAATCAAAAAAGTTTGATGTAATGATGAAATAAATAAAAGATAACTTGGAGATTTTGACAGCTTGGGTTTATTTTTTTAAGCATCAGATTTTTTTTTTGTTAGCTTTCAGATTTCAAAAAAGTTTGGTTGAAGGTTTTTGCAGAAGTTTTTGTTATGATTTTTTTCAGTTTTGATAGAAAAAGAATTTAAGTCAGATTTGTTTTTTGAAGGAAGAAAGATAGGAATTCAGAATTTATTACAAAAAAAACTATCATTTGCAGATTTATTGCAAAATTAACATAAAATTGATATTCAGGAATTCTATTGTTATGTTTCAAAACTGTTTTTCATCTTTTATTCAATAATAAAAGCAGAAAAAACCGTTTCAAAACCTAACAATAGAATTCCTGAATATCAATTTTATAATAAAGCAGCAAATAATAAAATTTCTTTAAGGATTCTGTAACTGATACCGTATCACAAAATTGGATTTTTTGAGCAAGTTTCATACCAAATATTTTGTGTCTGAATAATCATGGTTGAAAAATAACAAATTTTTGATTAGAAAAAATTCACCCTATAGATTTTTAAATTTCAAGTTTCTAAAATTTGCATAATTTAAAAATTTTTTTAATTGTTTATTTTTCAACTTGTCGAACACCAAACAACAAGAACCTAAACCCAGTTTTTAAACCTTTTTTTTCAATTTCTTTCATTTTTTTCATTGTTGAAATTGTTTAAAATTATTTTTCAACAACCTCCTATTCCACTTAAAAACCCTATTTTAACTATATCAAATTTTTTTTCTTTCTAAAAATGCACTTCTTGTTTTTTTTTGTTTCTACCATTTTAAGCTGGTTTTTCTTCTTCATTTTCTTTTTGGATGGATGGAAATTCAAGGAAGAAGAAACAGAAACACTCCAAATCAAAACAGAAAAAAAGCATTGAAGAAGAAGAATGAAAAAAAACCACGATAAGAAAATTTGGGTCTGTTTTTGTTCATTTTTAGTGTTTTTAAGAAAGAAAGAAGTACTCATTTTTTGATGGTGTTGTGTTTTTCTAAAATTTTAAAAACATCTGTTTTTAATGTTAAATTTAGAAAAAGAAAGTCATGGTCTTTTTAAATTTTTAAAATTTGAAGCTTTTTAATGGCAGATTTAAAAAAAAGCAGCATGTTTGTGCTTTTTAAGACTATCAAAAAGCTGCAAAAATTCTGGGTTAAGCGTTTTCAAATAAAAAATTGGGTATTTTTTGTTTAATTTTTAAGAAAATGCAGTAATTTCTGAAATTTGCTTAATTAAAATAATTTGTTTAAAAAATCAAACTTTTTAGTGACCACAAGAAAGAACATCTTTTTAATTTAATTATGTTAACTTTATATTACAAAAAATTAAAGAAAATATTTTTCTGCGAACGTTAATATAAAATTTGATACATTTGTTTTTTAAGTGTTATGTTTTGTTATATTACACTAATTTCTCATAATTTTTGTGAGATAATTTAGATACTGTATTAGTTGTTAATGCAGTAATTACTGTAGAGTCAATCTGGGGGTGAGAGATCAGAGTGAAAATCACAATAAGAGTTCCGCATTGTTTTTTAGACATTTTCTTTTAACACTAAATCCTAAAATTACTGTATCCTAACCAATTAAAAATCCTGAACAGTTTTTTTTTCTTATTAATCCTTCACTTTTTCGGTTTATTACTTTTTAAAAATTAAACAAGTTGTATTTTTTTTTGTTTTTGTAGAGTGATGACCTTGTCAAACAAAAAAAAATTTTCTTCAACTTTATGTTCAAAAACATATTTTTCTTGTCCAAATTTTTTTGAGTAAAGAATTATGTTTGTAACCTTGAAATTTTTGTATGTTTTTTTGAAAAAAAAACTTTTTTTAAAAAGAACTTGATCATGACAAATCATACATTCTTTGGGAGTGTTTTTTCTATTAAAATATTTTGAAATATTTTATTGCCTAAAGGGTTTAAGGTTTACAATTGTTAGTTTTGGAGAGGAATTTAAATGGGAAGTATTACGGTAGTTTTTTCGAGATGGCGTATTTTTGCCTTTTTTGGGTCTCGTAAAGAAAATAAATTTGAATAAATTTGCCTCAACAGAAAAACCCTGATTATCAGGTTAATGCTGAACGAACCTGAAAATCAGGGATCAAAAAAGTATTTGAATTATGGGCTTCTTTAAAAATTGGCAAGAACAATTTCAAGCATCTTTTTTTCTTCAATTTTTTTTATTCCTTTTAATTTTGCTTTCTCTTTATTTTTCTTCTCCTTCTTCAAACTATATAAAATGTATAAATATATATATATTTTATTTGTTGATGATGGGTAACTGCGCGATGGGAAGAGGGGAGGGTTATGTTCTCTTCCTTCCAATTTCCTTCCGTCGATTCTTCTTCATCTTTTTTTCTTTTTCTTGTCGGCAGATAGTTGGTTTGTAGATTGTTGTCCTTCCTCCTGCTGGTAGCAACCGACAGCAACAACATCAGCAATAACCAGCCCGCCATCAAATACATTTTAGATACATAGAAAGAAGAAAGACGCGTTCACTTTTTTTTCACCTTCCCTTTTTTAGTCGTTGTTGTCAACACTTATTTTTGTATTCGTGCGTGCACTTGCCTTTTTCCTATTTCCTTCATCAACAAAAAAATGTTCACCTCTTTTTACCGGTCAAAAATAAATAATGTAAATATACTCAAGAAAAGTACAATCTCTTTTTGGTACCCATTTTGGTGTTATTCAAATTTTTGAACATTTAAAAAAATCAGGGACAAAATTTTATTATGTTAATTTTATGGGTACTGTAACTATTTTTTCTTTCTGAAAAAATTAACACATCTCTTTTGATATCAATGGGCTTCTAGAATCTTATTCAAATTTTTGAACATTTTCAAAAAAAAATTATTTCAAAAAATTTTGTCCAAAAATTAGTTATTTTATTTTGGATTACTGTAACTCTGTTTTTTCCTCCTCAAAAACTTTGACTTGTTGCTTCTCCTCAAAAAAAGTTTCCCTTTTCTTTTCTTTCTTTTCTTATTTCTTCTTGTTTTCTTTGACTCATCTTTTTCTCTCTTTCTCTTTCTTTCTCTCTCTTAAACAATCAATCAATTCTGCCTCCCATTTATATATATTTATATATTTTTTTTGTTCTCGAAGTTCTCCTTTTATGGTTTTCCCTTCTTTTTTTCCTTCTTTCTTCAGTTTTCTTTTGATTTTTTTCTTGAATGCTTTGATTTTGATTTTCTGAATGGGTTTTTTTGCCTTCCTTTTTTGCCCTCATTTGAATGAGTCAAGAAAAGAAAAGAAAACATAAATATAAAATATAAATACGAACTTCACGTTGATCACTGTCTTTTTTCTGCTTTTTCTTCAATGTTTTTTTTTTCTGAATCAAAGTGATTCTGGCGCCTCTTTTTTTGGATGTTTTAAAACTTTTTCTTTGACTTTTGACGCGATTTTTTTTCATTGATGCAATTCTGGGATATTTCGCCAAAAACCTTTTCGACAAAAAATTTGTCATGGATTTTCGATGGCATTTTTAGATTAACGAAGAAATAGAAATTGTCAAATTACAATTTCTGTTTCTTTTTTTATCTAAAAATGCCATGAAAAATCCAGTTTTGTCGAATTAAACTCGAAAAAAAATGGGACATTTCGGTCTTCCTATGAATCCAAGATAAATTTTCTAGCGACATATCCCTGAATCAATTGATTGACTGTTATCCAAGTTTTAAATATACAGTAATCAACTTTTAGTGCTTTCATTCTTCTCCATCAGCAGCTTTGTGGCGGCATTTGATGCCATCATCAAAAAGCATTATATGGCACCAACACAAATGCCAATTCCACCAGTACCATATCCACCTGGATCAAAGAGATCAGTAACCACAGGTACCGCATTATCATTGATCTATTAGAAAATATTGTGTTATCACTGATATGATATCAAGTTATGCAAATTTATTTTTTTAGCCACCACTTCCCCGACATATAATTTTTCTACCAGTTCTTTATTATCCAAAGTTTTACAACAGCGACAAATTCAACGAGCTGATCAACTTTTTTCAATTCCTGATTATGAAATTATTACTGAGCTGGTAAGTTAAGCGGAAATAATTTATTCTCTAAAAATGCATTTTTTCCAAATTTGAGGAAAGGATATAATTAATTGAATTAATTAAAAGGAAAAAAACTTCAAAAAAGGCTTTAAAAATTTTTGCTTTTGGCGGCGGCCGCTTTTTCTTTTAGTTTTAAAAATCAATAATTTTGTTGAAATAATTTTAATTTTGATAAGAAATATAAGTCTTAAAATAAAATTTTTTATCTTTGAACTAAACTTTTCAAGAACAAAGAAAAAATGTTTTTTTAAGGAGTGCCTTTACTGATTATTGATCAAGAGCTTTTCGATTTTGAAATTTGAGATTAATTAAAGTTACTGTAGCTACAGTAACAAAAATTAATGGATACAAACTTAAAATTACTGTAACCCGCCTGTTTTTTTGTTCCTTTTATTTAAAAAAAAGAAGTAAAAAAAAAGAACTGCCTAACAGCACTTTCTCTTTTCCTACTTCCAATGAGTAACAAAAAAAGCGACTTCCTTTCGCCTCCCTAATGGTCTAGTGGTTAGGATTTCTGGTTTTCACCCAGGCGGCCGGGGTTCGATTCCCCGTTAGGGAAGTTTATATTTTTTTGAAAAAATGTTGGGGAAGTTCATTTTGTTGAAAAAAATGATAATGCCGGGATTGTTTTTAACCAAAATTGTACTTTAAAACTTTAAACGTGCAGTTTTTAATATTTTTTGGAACACATTTGTTTTTGTTAATTTTTGCTTCAAATTTATTGCACGAGAATTGATGATTAGTAAATAAAATGACTCAATTAAATTAAATTATATTTATTTTGTTTATATTTTCGATTCGATTTTTTCGTTCATGTTTTTTGTGTTGCTGCTGCTGCAAAAAAATAAGGTTTCAATCATTTTTCCGTATTGATTTCCTTCTTTTTTTGTTGAAAGGTTTTTTCCTGAATGAAAATCTGTCTTTTCATTTGGCGATCATGCTGACTGACGATCATCAAAAAAGGGATATATTTTTTGACGTCACAAAAAAAAGTAGAAAAAAATACGATAAAAAAACTAAAATCTGTTTTCAAACCTGAAAACTTGTTCAACAAGTTTTTGAGAAATGCTTTTTTCTGTTTCCTGCAAAAAAATTTGTCGAAAAATTATTTTTTAGCAATGTTTTTTTCTGGGGTTTTTTTTGCATTCATTTATTTTTGGTTGGGAAAAGGAACGGGGAAAGAAAGGGACAAATAAAAACTGAGACAGACAAAAATATTTTTTTTGAGGTTACAAAGAAGAATGGTTTTTTGGGAAAATGAGCAAAAATGGTAATAACACTTTTATGATCAAAAAATAAAAATACGATGATGTTGTAATAAAGCATTGAATACAAAAGTGTAAAAGTACAGTATACGGTAATAAAAAAAATTATTCTCGAACATTCTAGAAAAATTTAAGTCTAATAAATGAATCAAAATGGTTAAAATTACTGTAAGTTTTAAACAATGTAAAATTTTAATAACGTTGAATAAAAATTCGTTTGTAAATATAAGATCAAAAAAGCAAATAAATTTGCATAATCGAAATAATGAAATTTGTGTTTTGAATAAATTACGGTATTTAGAAAAAATTGATAACAAAAGTTTTCGGGACGCAAAATTGAAAAAAAAACATCGAAATTTTGATTTTTCAAGTGTTTTAAAAAATACAAACCAGAAAAAAATAAATAATAACCATATTCAAATTTTTTAGCACTCGGCTTTGACAAGGATAAAACATATTTTTAATGATCATAATTATGTTGAAAATTCAAATGATCAAAGTGTTGTGGAATTAGCTTTAGCAAGGATTACAGCAGCGATACGGTAATTAATTATTATTATTTTTATTGACATTGAAACTTTAATAATTATTGGAAAGTGTATATTTGACCTCATTTTTAATTTTTTTTTGCAGTGAAACATGCTCCATGGAAACGTATGCTCCTGCTCTGGTTGATGTCCTTGATTCATGTCTTTCACATAAAATGTATATTATATCGTCTGGAGGTCAAATCCATGATTCACCACATTGTAGAATTGCTTCAGAATTATTGTCCAGTCTTTTCTTGGTAAGAATTTTAAGTTATGAAGGTTACGGTATTGAGATACTTGACCTAAATGTCATCTTACCATAATCAGGGATGTCAGAGCAGAGCGCCAGGGGTACTTCCCTTGTCTGGAATCATAAAATCCTTTAATCTTTTATCGCTATTCACAAAAGATCAAAGGCGCTCCCTTAAAAATGATTTCAATGCCCTCCAAAATCATAAAAATCTTTTGATCTTTTACCGTCATCGGTAAAAGATCAAAGGCGGCATCTTTCGGTATGGTTTCTGCCTCATTCGAAGTAAAATGCTGCTGACATCCTTGTTCAAGATTACGGTATTGAAACACTTAATGTAAATACCCTTCTTACCGTAACCATGACCTTGTTATCTTACTGTAACCATATTTACAGTAACCCTTTTTTATGACCCTACGCTAAAATAACTTATCATATTTATTTTACAGTACCATAGCAAGAAATCCGTCATGACAGTTGCAATTCCTGTCGCAATTAAAGCTTTAAGCTCCGCCAATCATGAACTTGTTCGTTCAACTTCATCTTATCTTTCACTGGCCGCAATTCACAATGGAAAACTTCTTGCTCAATATGCAATTCAAATAATCTCAAATATTATTAATGGTAAATTTATTTTATTTAATGTTCAACTATCAATAAAGTTACCATATTTATAGGCAATTATTCATTAGTACGGGTGCTACCACAAGTATATCCAGAAAATAGAGAACCTTTTCATGCACATTTATCTCCGCTATTTCGATTACTTGGGCTGTCAGCTTTGGATACTTCAGAAAAGCTTTCATTGCTTCAGCTTGCTTCGATGGTTGCAAATTATAAACCTGATGTAAGTACATAGACGATTTTTTTCGATTATGCTAATTTTACTAAAAGCAGAAAAGTTTGAATATGCAAATTTTATAAAGCCGAAAACAAAATTAAGCAATTTTTCAAAGTGAGAATAGTCATTTGTGCAAATTTTTTAAATGGGAAAAATTGATTATGCAAATTTAAAAATTTTGATTAAAGTTTATAAAAATTGATTATGCAAATTTTATACGATTTTGATAATTTTGTCCAAATTAAATAACTTAATTGTGTAAATTTTGTGTCAAATTAAAGATCAATATTTTTAGCTAATTATTCCACACTTGCTTGAATTTGAAGAATTTTTACAATCTCAAACAACCTGTACAGCTGTTTTACACATTTATCTTTCATTAATCTCCAAAGGCCGTGTAGAAGCTTTAATCAATCAATTACTTCCAATTAAACGAGCCTTACGAAAAAATGCCCCATCACAAAATAATTTAACAACAATGGCAAAAGTGATTGGGCATATTGGAAAAACTGGTGGAGATATGGCATGTTTGGCTATTCCGGATTTAATTGAATTATGCAATAAATCAAATACCCAAAATTTGCCAATTTTGTTGAAAGAAATTGAAAGTAAGTTGTTGGTGGAAGGGTTGACATAAGGGTTGATGGAGGGGTTGATGGAGGAGTTGATGGAAGGGTTGATGGAAAGGTTGATGAAATGAGATAATAAACGATTGGATTTAGGCGTTGTTGAAGCATATCCGGCCAGTGTTCAACATCATTTGGATATTATTAAAGAGCTGAGTGAACGACAAGGAACAAATTATTCCGTTTTTAAAAGAATTCGTGCACTTTCTCTGTAAGTTTTTATGATTAAAAAGTTTTGTTAAAAAGAACAATAACTCAAAAAAACACAGTATAATTTTTCTACTGTAACCTTCAAAAAAAAATTTGCATAATTAGCAACTTTATGCAAATTTGATTGTTTTTTAAAAAACTCCTTTCAAATTTTCATACTGTAACTCTTGAGAACACAAATTTGCATAATTATCAAATTTTTGCAAATTAATAATGCTGCCTTTTTTAATAAAGCAACATTCCAAATCTTCATACTGTAGCATTATAGAACACAAATTTGCATAATTACAAAATTTATTCGAATTTGATAATTATGCAAATTTTTTAACTTACTGCAGCCCTAAAAATTTTCTGTCCTTATTAACCATTTTTCTTTTCTTCTTTTGTTATTGGTTTAACCCCTTCATTATCGTCTTTAAAAATTTGCATATTTTTAGAGAAGACAAAAAAAGATCATCTGGAAAATTAATCGATCCATCATCGAATGAAGAAATTTATCTTTCAACTGCTACAACAACTACAAAAAATCCAAATTCAAATTCACGATCTCGAAATAGCGGTTTTGAATCCATTGAATCCCTGCAATCAAAACGATCATCAAGAATTTTTCCAAATGATCCAATCCATCATAGTAATAGTTCCAATGTTCCACCAACAACAATTTTTAATATCAATGAAGGCAATACATATTTGAGTTCAGCTATTGGGATTTCATCTTGTGCAGTTGGTGCATCTGATGCAGCTGGTGCAACTGGTGTAGGTTCATCATCAACAAAGGCAAGAGATATTGGAGAGTTGGATAGAAATATGAAGCATTTAGCAGATTTGTATAAAATGAGATCCTCAGGATCCCTTGGACATCATCCAAAAACTCCAAGTTACAATAATATCGGACAATCAAAGGTTGCCGAAGGGGTTGACGATAAACCTGATCGGAATTCTCTTTATGCAAGTAATAAACCTTCATCCCCTCAACCCCAACAACCCTCTCCTACCAGTTATCAAATGGCACTTTTATCAACGCCGATCGCCATTGGCAAAGATGGTCGTGTTAGGCCACTTTCAAATACCCGAGCCCGGCCAAATATCACTCAAAAACCTTCAAATCTATCACCCCCAACGTTGAGCTATGAAACAACCTTCCCAGTAGGGGATGTCTCCCCAATTACAACAACTTCTTCAACCACAAACATCAATTCTAAACTACCCCCAAAAAGTAGTTCTCATCCAAGAAGTTCTCATTCAATTCATACTTCTTCAACAACTCCAACAAAACATAAATCCACGGATACTGTAGGGCGATCGACGATCAAAACTGGCACATCCTCAGATTGGGATTTAGAAAGGGGAGATGTCGTAAAACAGTTTGTTGCAAATCGACGATCAAAAATTCGAAGATATATCCAAGATTTCACTTCAAAGTATCCGATCCCTTTGAAGTGTACTGTAGAAGCCGCAAAATCTTCAAAAGCTCGAATGAAAATTTATTTTGTTTGTCAACTTCGTGAACATCAATATTGTCTGCATGCCACAAATGAAACATTATTCGTGTTTAAAACAAGTATTCCAGCTGTTTGGTTACATTTAATGTTTTTGCAAGTAAGTTGGAGAAAAAGATTTGATATATCCGTGGTGGATTTCATATATCCAAGTTCTATAAAGCTTTGTATTGTTAAGAAGTAAAATTTTCCAAATATTGTTAAAATATGATGAGAAAAAGGATTCGAAAAGCGGATATTGTAAAATAATTTGAAGATTTAAAATATCCGCTTTCGAGGAGAAAAATGGATTTGATATATCCATCATATATCCGAGTTTCTTCAAACTTTTTTCATAAATATAATTACCTAAAAAATAGTTAGAATATATTGAAAAGATTGGATTTAACAAATCCTTTGTGGATTTAATTAATCCATTTAAGATGACAAAAAAGGATTTGATATATCCACCATGGATCTCATATATCAGAAGCATATCCACCAGGGCTGTGCGATACCAAGGTTTCGTCTCGGAGTCTCGGTATCGAGTCTCGGGTATCGGTCTCGAGTCTCGGTCTCGGGTGAATTTTTTAAGGTATCGGGTCTCGGGTCTCGGTCTCGACAAATATTGTTTCGGTATCGGGTCTCGAGTCTCGGTCTCGGCCATTTTTTTACCCGAGACTTGTTCAAAAACAGTAGGTTTTATGCTTTGTTTTTGAAATTTTGTATGTAGAATTTACTTTCTTTTTTTTAAGCAACTTTTATTGTGTTAATTTATAGCCAAAAAATTTTCCAAAAAAAATTAAAAGTTTGAATTATGGTCTCGAGTCTCGGTCTCGGGTAAATTTTTCAGGGTATCGGGTCTCGAGTCTCGGTCTCGGGTTATTTTTTTTCAAGTATCGGGTCTCGGGTCTCGGTATCGGATGAATGTTTTAAGGTATCGGGTCTCGAGTCTCGGTATCGTCTGTCTGAGTCTCGGGTATCGCACAGCTCTGATATCCACCACGGATCTCATATATCTGAAGCTTCATTAACTCAGATATAAAATAATCCTTGCATTTTTAAACAATATCGAAAGAAAGGATTTGATAAATCCATTACGGATTTCATATATCCCTTTTATTCAAAATTTTATTCTCAATTTTAGGCTGAAGTTAGCAGCATTGAATCTGCCAATAAAGTTCTCACCCAAGAATCAGAAGAATTTAAAACTCTTGCAAATTGCTGGAATACACTTGGAAAAGATTTTACCAAGAATCGAGAATTTGTAACCCTTGTTACTTCAGCTTTTCCAACAATTAAAGAACAAACTCTAATTTTGAAAGAACTTCAAGAAGCTCGATATTTTGATGATTTTAGTTTTAATCCAAATTTGCATAAATGGTCTTGCTTTACTTGTGCACATCCTGAAAAAGTCAAGTAAGAAATATTAAGGATGGGTTACTGTATAAAAAAATGATGTTTTAGATCTTTAATAAAATCTGATAACAGTAATATGCCATTGCTTGAAGGTCAATTGAAAGAAAAACGTGGAAAATGGAAATTCTTTAAACGTTGGCATACAAAATATTTTACGCTATCATCTGCGGCATTAACCTACAGTGAAAATACATATAATGTAAGTTTATGGCCTTTTGGAAGATTACTGTAGCCAAATCATAAAAAATTTGCTTAAGTTTTTTTCTGATTTAAACAAGGACGTCAGCGGCATTTTTTGATATTTTGGAGATGACAAAAACAATTCCAAGGAGGCCGCCTTTGATCTTTGCCGAAGGCGGTAAAAGTTCAAAGTAGTTTTATGATTTCGGAGGGGGTATGTGCCATTGGTTATCCTTTCAGATGTCCCTGTTTATATCTATTGAACAAAATTACTGTAGTCTGCACATCAAAAAAATTTGCATAAATTTTAAAAGCATTCAAAATCGATTTTTCAATAATTCCAATTTTAGACAGTGAATGAGAGAACCGTTAATCCATCGATTGATCTCCGAAAAATCAGATCTGTCAAATCTCTAACCCGTGGACGGCAATCCCGAAAATCCCTACCAAAATCCTTTGAAATTTTTACAGAAGATGAAAAATCATATGTTTTAAAGGTAACAATTATTCCTTATTATTTTTATCATTAACATCAAACTGAATATTTTTAGGCATCTGATCGTAACAAAGCAGAAGAATGGTTTCAATGTTTGCAAATTGCAATCGCAAAAGCACAAAACGATCGAAGAACGCAAAGCTTTAAAAAATAAACAAAAAAATTTCGTCAGTAATTAAAAATCTCGGTTTTTCAAAATAATTTTTACTATGAAATTTTGCTTTAAATAATCATAAAATAATTGAAATTAAAAATGTTTAAGAAAGCTTTGATGTAAAAAGACTGTTCAATAATTTGAATATACTTTTTGTAAATTTAGTGTAATAAAGTTGTAAAAAACACATAGAAAAGAGGATATTTTCGGAATCCTGGACAGCTTTGCTTGAAAATGCAAATTGAGCTTGACATTTCATGGATTTTCGGATGTTTCACCCAAAAGATTTGTCCTGGATTTTTGGTGGCAATTAAAGCTTACCAAAGAAATTGAACTTGACAGTCTTGTCTAAAAAAATTGGTATAAAAAATTGTGACATTTTGGTCTTTCCAAAAATTCAGGACCTTTTTTAGCCGAAATATCCCGGAATCCATTCGATGCAACTTTTTATTTCATTTATTTTTGTTATTACACCCATTACTAACATTTATAGAGAATTACAATGAAAAATAACAATGAAAACTCACAGAAAAGTTAAACAAAAATCAAAAAAAGAAGAAAGAAAGAAAAAAGAAAAAAAATTACACCAACAAAATAAACAAAAAAAAATTGACCTGCGACAAACAAAGATTACTCACTGTTTTTAAAAAAAGTTTTTTGACGTGGTCTTCAATTTCCATCAAGATTTATTACCTGATTTAAATGTAAACTTTTGCATTCGAAGTTGATGTTTTTTAATGATGAAAAAGCCTTCGAAATATTCAAGATTTTTAAAAACTACTTTTTAAATGTTGTAAAAGTTTTTAAAAATCAGTAAAAGAATGAATTTTGTCGAGCTGCAAAATTTTGAATTTGAAGGTTTGAATAATGCTGTAGATAATTTCAACATGGACGTTGATGAAGATGTTGCAAAAAGTAAGTAATCGATAAATTTCAGAGTTAAAAGAATACCTAAAATGATTTTCTAAAATTTTTCATAAATTAGGATTTGGTGATGAAAATTCAAAAGTTGTAATAAATTTTATGAGTTATATTGAAGTCTCCAAATTTTTAATTTAATTAAACAAACTTTTAATTTTAGGCATTTCACCATTTAACTACAATTTTGAAGGACATACAAATATCCACGATCAGAACAATCTTTGCTACTTCCCATCACGTTCTGATTACTTTCAAAGTTCATGTAATATTTCCCCAGAATTACATGTACATCCATCAAGTAATACTTCCAGCCCTAACATTGCAGGTAAAAACATTGATCATAACAAAAAATAATTATTTAATTATTACAATTTAGAAAACTTAAAACCATTAACTTCTACACCACGAGGTCGACCAAGAAAATACTTTAAAGAAAATGAAAGGAGATTTGCCGCCAAACAACGGCATTCAAAAGAACGAAAAAAGAGAAAACAAAAAGAAGAGAATGAAAAATTTCAACAAAATAGGATCCTGGAGAAAAATAAAAATTTAAAAATCGAATATTCAAAAGCAGCAAAAACAAATAATTTATTGCTCAAAACCTACCTTCAAATTTATTCAACTTTTCCGGATTCAAATTTAATTTGGAATGAACCTGAAGATCTTTCTTTTTTTAATGTTCAGTTGAAAAAATCTGAGATTAATTATTTATCAAAACTTGAAATCCTCAAAAAACAAAAATCATTGAATCCATCCAAAAAATGCAGAGAAAAGAAAAAATTGGATCAAGAAAAAGCAGAAAGCAACAGCAATATTTTGGTACAAATGAACAGCGTCTTGCGAAGGTAAAATAAAAATTATCATAAAAAACAATTATATTGAGTTTTTTTGCAGATGGATATACGAGATAAGTTTAAAAAATGAGGATTTAAAAAACTCAGTCAACATTCCAGTGATACAAGAAAACCTGGGGTCTTTAGAAAACTATTCCCAAAATCACCCTGAAGTGTATTATCAGAATACCAGCAATTTGTCGGCACACCGAAATTATGTGTCGTCAAATACAGGTGAACAACATGGTAATTATAGTAATGACTTTAATTAATCAAACATTTCAAACTTTACAGATGTATCAAATATGCCACAACATTGTTACTCATATTGTTGGAACATTGGGGAATTAGTTATACTTGTACTTTGTTGTATTCCATTGTTGTATTTCTTCTCTCTCCTTTCTATTGTAAAGTGTTGGCATTATGTCAGTAATGACCTCGCTTCCTCCTCCATTTTTCTATAAAAGGGAAAATTGTCCCTCAAAAGTTGTTCATTCTTATGTTTTTCTCTCCGAATATGTTTCATCAATAAACTTCATCTTTATTAATCCAACCTCTATTCATCTTCGTCCAACATGGAGGGCCCACCAAATCTTCTTACAATTCCTGTCGCTGATTAATATCGCCATCTCGCGTGGATGTGGGAAAAAGAAGATCGAATCAGAATACGAAGATTATTATTATGGGTGCAGACATAATATGTGAATATTGGTTATTAATGGATGGATTTTATTTGTGGCTCGGTCAGAAGAGACATGGAATGCTCCAGTTGATGATTTATTGATGGAAGAAACTCGAGAAATTGGTGATCCTGTCGTGATTGCTCTCTACTTAATTTTTGACGTCCGTCTCAATTTCGTTGCGGGAATTCTCTGATTGATGAAGATATTTTTTTTCAACAGCTCGTGTATTGGCATATAATCTTGGTACAAATGGCTCAAGCCGGTATGTGCTTATTATTGTTGATGTTTGGTTTTGTTGATCCTCGTGGTGTACACGTTGGTGATGGTACTTTATCGTTCATGGTGGACATGGTAAATCGATAGTGCTTTTATTTTTGATTACGTTAGCTAAGATTGCGCGTATATCTGTGATATGGTTATTGGACCTGATGCTGAAGATTGCTGAAGGTATTTGTTCAACGTAATGTATTCCTGCTTGATGCTTGTATATGGCCGATGGTGATATGCTCTTGAAATGTGATCGTGATATATATGGAATGGTTACAAATGATTATTATGTGATGTTGTGGATCCCGCTGCTCGTCTGAATGAATAGATGTCCCTTGTGGTAGCAGTATATCGACACTAGATTTGTCTAGCCAGCTGATCAAAGTATGAATCTGTAATGCTTGGAAATATGTATGCTCGATCGTCGTATGGAAGAATCCTGTTGATCTCTCAATCGTGGTAAAGAATCCTCTTCGTGACCAAAAAGAAACAATAGCGAGGACGCTATTTACATCGGGGACGGGGCATGTTGGAACATTGGGGAATTAGTTATACTTGTACTTTGTTGTATTCCATTGTTGTATTTCTTCTCTCTCCTTTCTATTGTAAAGTGTTGGCATTATGTCAGTAATGACCTCGCTTCCTCCTCCATTTTTCTATAAAAGGGAAAATTGTCCCTCAAAAGTTGTTCATTCTTATGTTTTTCTCTCCGAATATGTTTCATCAATAAACTTCATCTTTATTAATCCAACCTCTATTCATCTTCGTCCAACAATATCCTAATCCAAATCATGCACAAACTGAATACAATTATATGCCATATAATTACGATCAAAATCTACAGCCTTTGCAATATTCAGATTATCCGATGCAAATTGCACCTGGGCAAGTACTCCAACAACAATTGACATCGAAACAGCATTGGATCCATCTTTTGTGACCTCCCTTCAAATTATAAATATTGTTGATTATCACATATTAAAGGACGAGACCCATCGTGAATAAACTTTTGATACGCAATTTTGATTGCATTTCTCGACGCGAAAACACCTTCATTGGAGCTTGTTTTTTTGTTCACTGCAGCTGCAAAAAAAGAAAGAAAAAAGCAGCTCCAATGAGTCCCTGATTTTTGTAAAAAAAGTTTGTTCACGATGGATCTCCTCCTTTAAAAATTAATTTGGTCAAAATTCGCAACAATAATAAATGTTTTGAAAAAAACATTGTTTTCCACATTTTCTCAATTAAGAAAAAATTGCTTAAAATATTCAGTGTTGCAAGATAATGGAAAATTCTTAATTTTTTTTATTATTAAATAAATTATGGTAATTTCAAGAGTCGATAAATTAAAACTTTTATTATGCATAAATAATTAATAAGTATAAAAAACAAAAATTAGCATTCCTTAGAATTGTTTTAATTTTAAAAATCAAACACCACACAAAAATATGTATATTTCTTATTCGGCGACACGAAAAAGTTATGCCGAAAATTGAATGTTGTTTTTCATTCTTTTTTATTCAAGAAAAATTAATTTAAAAATTTATATCAGTAATAATTTATTATCCAAAAATAAACAACAAAAAATAAGCATTCTTTAGGATCATTTAGTTTATAATTAAAATATTCAAACAAAAGTTTGCATAGATCTTATTGCTGTTTAACATTCCACAATGAAACAAAAAAGCTTATGTCGAAAATTGAATGTTGTTTTTCATTTCTTGAAACAATTGATTTTTGGCATTTTTCATTGAATCCACATTTTTTCTGAGGCCAGCAATATAAATGTGTACCATGTTAAAAATTGTAAAAAACAGCAAAAATGTCATCATGAAAATCACTAGCAACTTTTTAATGTAAGGAAATATAAATTTGCATACTTTTCCAAAAAATGCCATCGTTCTTTCAATAAATGGCAATTTCAAAATAAAGGTAATTATGGCGTTCTGGTAAATTTTAAATAATTGTTAAATTAAAATTACTAAAAAAACTTACCAAAAAATTTTGGAATACAGTAATCACCAAAAATTTATACGGTTCATTTTGTTGCGAATTAAAATGTAATCGGCCATATTGTTGGTGGAAGAAGGGTAAACCTGGAGGTTGATGAAATGGATGATTAAATGGATTAAACATGATTGTCTAAAATATTTATTATTCTGAAAACTTCTACCAGTTTATCACAAAATTTGTTGTTCAAATGAAACCACTTTAAAAATTTTTTCCAGTGCTCAAGTTTTTTAATGTTTCATATTTTTTATCAAGCAACAACTGTTTCCATTATAAATCATGTAATGTTTATTCTTCTTTTTTTTCTATACTAAAATTTGAAACAAAAAGTCAAAAACAACAAATGTTGAAAATGTTAGTTACTAGATCCAATTTAAAAAATTACAACTGATACAAAACTATTGTTTTCTTAGATCAAATTTTTAACTATTTGAGCTTGTAAAACTAATTTGCATAAAAAATATTATTTTGTATTACAATCACTAAAATTTAAGATTTTTTAGAGTTCTATGTTGTATCTTTTCGACATCTGACGTCCGATATTCTATTCAAATTTTTGAAACCCACATACGCTTCCGCTAGATGGTTTCCTTTGATGTTTACCGCTTATAATGTAAAAAGCATTAGATTTTGGTTAACTCGTTTTCACCTTTAAAACTATTTATGTCAGAATCTAGACAATCCCTAATTTTTTGTTTTTAATTTGTTTTATCTGTAAAAAAAATTCAGTTCAGTTTTCAAGATTTTTTAAATAAGTGCTCCATAATCCAGTTTGGATTGTATTGAGTGCCATCATTCGAAATCTCTATGTTTAAACTAAAAAATTTTCTGCTAAACAAACGTGAGATTACATTTACCTTTATTTAGCAATGTTAAATATAACAAACGAAAAAAACGATTTAAATATTTTTTTAAAAATTACAAAATCAAGAGATAAATGTTAAATATTGCATCATCAAAAAGGTATCAAAAAAGAAGTTTAACAAAATGAAACATGATAATTTGCATTTTTGCAAGTGAAAGTTGAAGTGCCATCATCAAATGCATAGGAATAAGCAGAAGGGGATCGTTGTTTGAAGAATCGAGAATAATTTGTTGGCGGACATTTTTCTGGAGAATTATATGGTGGAGTACAACAGTATTCAGGTTTATGAAATTGTGTACAAGCACTATTACATTGAACAACCCGATTATTTTTGATGAGCTTCAATTCAGATGGGCATTCATCGAGGATATTTCCATTCACCTGGCCACAGCTTCGACAATCACCTTGACCATTTTGGGCAGAAATAATTGTCTGAACATTAAAGCCATCAACATGTGAAACATCATAGAAATCTAATCCACTCCATTTTCCTAGCCCAAATTCTGCCAAGGTTACACCACCTTCACCAGTTCGGCCATTACATTTCTCAGAATTTCCACAACCACCTGTTTCACATTCAAATCGCTCGTTGCAACCTGTTCGAGCCCAAATTCTTCCACTTGTCCAATCATTTGGGACATCAATGGCATAACTTGCCCCAGGGCGTAAAGTTGTTCCACCACCATTTGGGGTGCCATTATCACCTCGCCATCCTGGCCATACTGTAAATGGACAATTATTTTTCATTTCAATTCGTCGACCTAAAATTAGCATATTGTACATTTAATTGTGCCTTAAATTGGCCCCAGGACGACCCGAAGGGGAGTCTGGGGCAATTTGGGTTCAGTTCCCCACCTGCCACAGACCCCAAAACGTAAAACCCCTACTTTTCGGCTTCTCCTTTACTTTTTTACTATTTTTATGTTTGGACTACCTTTCCGGGCGTCTATTAATGTTGAAAAATAAAAAAAAAATTAAAAAAATCGGACCACTACAACGTCGTTTAGAAAGTTTTGTCACAAGAAATCTTGCTGATGTCTCTTCGCTTGTTCGTATGTCACAAGAAACTCATTTTTTTTTCGTGGTGGGATTTTTTTTTTGGCGCCAAAAGAAAAGCTTTTGATTTCTTTTTTTGTTGCTGAGATTTAAAAAAAGCTTTTTTTGTTTATCTTTTAAAATTAATAATAAAAATTATTATTCAATCGCATTTTTTGGCCCGGGCCATAAAATGTCCGGCCCAAAAAAAGTTTTAAGTCCCGCAAAATTTTTTTTTTTACCACAAAAGTGAAGTTTTTTTCTTTTTTTGCAAATTTGACAGTGTGTAAAACGTTGGGTTCATATTTTATGGACCGGGTCAGGAAAAATCCGGCCCGCAAAAAATTAAAATTTGCCCTGTAATTTTTACATTATTTTAATTGTTCCCTTTAATTATTTTAAAATAAATTCAGATGAAAAAGCCCGAAGTAAAATCGGCCGGGTTGCATTTGTGGCCCACAGCACTAATTATACATTTTTGAATGCTGAATATAAATCTAGCAAAGAGTTATTTTTTTATGTTGATGATGTGTTTTTGAATGTTCAAAAATTATTTTTTAGTTCATTTTGTCCGCGGTTGTAAAAATACTTTTACCCCTAAAGTTTTCTTTGCAAGTAAAAATGTAATACTTTTTAATTTTGTTAGCTATGAATTATAATTATGTAAATTATTGATCGCTAAGTATTTGTTGTTCTTTTTTACGTAATATATAAATCTACGTTATAGCTCACAGCTCAGACAAGCTTTTAAACGCTCAGTCTATATTTTGTTTCCATTACGCAACTTTATGAGCTTATCTTAGACCTAAGATTTTCACGGGCTCATTTTTGGGTGAAAATTGTCCTGTAGAGGCGCCCTGTTAAACCATGATAGAAAACACTTAAAAATGATGGAAAAACCATATTGGGGGTTTTTATGAGGTATTTTGGGGTTGTGCCGTGCAAAAATCGAAAAACGGCAAAAATGGTGTTTTTTGGCACTTTTTATGATGTTATACTCGAAATACCTGAACAAGTAGGCCACAAACTTCTATTCATTTTTACCTTTTGGTATGGTTGACTATAATTAACCACTAGAACATGTTGATATACCCCCCCAAAAAAATCAATTGCTCGTAAAAATTGGCAATTTTGCCCTAAAATAGGTACAAATTTTGGTTTTCTTGGCACCCTGCCCATATTAACTGAGAAAGTGGTCCCCAAACTACTATTCATTTTTACCTTTTGGTATGGTTGACTATAATTAACCACTAGAACATGTTGATATACTCCCCCAAAAAAATCAATTGCTCGTGAAAAATGCACACTTTTTGCAATTTTTACCAAATTTTCATTTTAAAATCCTCGAAAATCGGAGATGAAGGTTCTAATCAAAAAAAAAACTTGATAACTTTCTTCATAATATTGTTGTGAACGAAAAAAAGGCATTGGAACTTCTTCTGTGCCACTGAGATCCAAGTTGATTAATTGTTTTGACGGTCACTTGAAAAATTAGCAAATTTTTCAAGTGACCGTCAAATTAACAACAGGGCCTAAAACGAAAAAAAAACTTGATAAAAATCCTCGTAGTCACTAATAGATCATAAAAATACCAGCTGGAACTTTTCACGTTTATTGGTTCCCGAGTTAATATAACGTTTGTAACTATCATGTGCTACAATACCCCCAACATGAAAAATTGAGCTCAGAAATGGTTTTTAACATGTGACAATGCTTAAAACAAATTCCCTGACCTTGATTTAGTATTACCCAATCTTGTTTAAATCAAAAACACACACAAAAAAGTTTTTCTTCAATAATGAAATACTACACAATACCCCCAACATCATTTTTGCGCTATAACTCAATTATTTGGTCAAGTTTAAAGCAGTAAACGGGTTTTAATATAATTTTTATAACATTTCAAGTATAGTGGGATGTTATTAAACGAAAAAAATAAAAATCAAAAAAAAATTTTTTTTTGAAAAAATCCACGTGGTCCCCCCTGTGGAAAAAATCGAAATTTTCAAAATTTCGATTTTCGGGTTGCACATTTCCCAAAATTTTTTTGCATCACTCTTAAGTTATTTGGAAGTGATTTTGACCATATTCGACCCCTTAAATCAAAAAACCGTCTCTACAGGACACTGAATGAGCCCGTGTTTTATCTCAGACTTCATCTCAGTTTTATATAACAAAGCTGTGATTTATACCAACTTAGTCACGTTTTTCACAAGAGAATTTGTGACGCCTTTCAAGAATTTAAGGAGCAAACAAAATCGAACCATTTAAAAATGGGTATTATTATTGAATGTTATTGTTAACTAAATATCAAAGATATCAATAAAAGTCGGGAAATCGTACAAAAAACTTGCACATATACAAAGCTTATTTAATTTGGGCTGGAGTCAATAAAAGCAGTGAAATCAAAAACTCTGATGCCAATAAAAGTAGGGAAATCAAATAAGAAATTCAACAAATTCTCTAAATTGCTTTTTTGAAATTACCTGTTTTTGAAATTTAGAGAATTTGTTGAATTTCTTATTTGATTTCCCTACTTTTATTGGCATCAGATTTTTTGATTTCACTGCTTTTATTGACTCCAGCCCAAATTAAATAAGCTTTGTATATGTGCAAGTTTTTTGTACGATTAAGTTTATTTAACTTACCGCTGGCATATCCAAAAACAAGAAGAGCAACAAAAAGACAAAGCTTCATTTTATTCAAATTTTCCGATTTTTTAGAGAATAATTAAAATTTTTTTTAAGTTTTGGTTTATTTTTCTAAAAATATTTATTGCTTTTATAGATCCAAAAATGCTCCTCCCAATTCTTTTAAGATTTTTTATCATGACATTTTCGTGGTTAAAAAACTTATTTTTTTTAGTCAAATTTTTGCAAGCTTGAAAATAGCAATTTTAGAGGACAGGAAAAAGTAAGAAAAAAAAGTCAGGAAATCAGCGTATTATAAATTACCTGATCCTGTTTTTTTGTGGTGAGGAAATTTTTTGATGATGTTTTTTTTTTAACTTAAAAACTTTTGTTTTTAAGTTTTACATAAAAAAATCATGAAATAAATTACTCTAAAAAACCTAAAATTTCAAATATCTAAAAACTGACAAACCAAAATTTACTTTGTCTAACTCACAAAAAATTTGTTCATTTTTTGAAAAATGTACAAATTTTTTCTTGCGTTTTTATTTTTGTCATTAATTATTGGGATTGTGATTTGTATTGATAAAGAAGAACATTATCGGTAATTTTTACTTTTAAAATTTATCAAAATAAATGCGGCGATTTACGTACCTTTTGCTTTTTTGGATCTCTTTATAAAAATAAATTTGAATAAATTTGCCACTACAAAAAGACCCTGATTGTCAGGATCGTGCTGAACAAACCTGAAAATCAGGGATTATGAAAATAATTAAACTAGTGCCTTTATTAATTTTTAGGCAATGCATTTCTGCCATTGATGAGCGATTTCTTTTCAATGATATTGGAAATCTTAATCAAAGCCAAATTGATTTTATTCATAATCTTTTTGAACAAGTTTATCATTGTGCCAAAGATTCTGTTTCTGCAACATCGTCATCTGAACCACCACCAGTGAGAGCAAATATGCAAATTCCAATGTCATTGCCAACAACGAATAGAGAAACAACTTTCATTTCAAGCTTACAAATTTTTGATAATATTTTTGAAAATTTTGCTGCTCTTTCAGTTATTCTTGGTGCCATTTATGAAATTTATGCCAGATTTCAATATCATAAACTTCAACAACAAATTTTGTACTCGAGATTGCCAGAAAGTATTTCCTATCCAGGTCCAATGGAAACTGAAGATTTTGAAAATTCCAACCCCCATCAAGAATCCATGGTTTCCATTGAGGAAGTTTTTGAACAACCAAAAAACAAAGCTTTAAAATGGAATAAATTTTCTTTAAAAGGAAAAATTGTTTAATTTTAATTTTCTGGTTTTTAAAAATTGCATTTTATTTTTTATGTTGATTAAAATTTCTTTTGTTTTTATCTATTTAAATAAATTTTAAAAAAAGTTGGTAAAATTACTGTAACTCAAAAACTTTGTTTTAATCAATGTTTTGTAACAACAACCACGCCGGTAAATTATAATTAGTGTTTTTCTACATAAATCGCCATCGACACCGCCAACAGGGTAAAAAATCAGATACAACCGTAGCGGCATTCTTTGATCTTTGGCAAACCTCTTGGAATATTTCAAGTAGTAATTCCAAGCTGCCGAGGACAGAAAACAATGCAAATAATAAATGCAAAAATTTATGGTTTGTGTTCAAGATGTGATTAGTGCTTTTCGATCACAATGTTTGAGATCACAATAATTAAAATGTGCTAGCAAAGATGTACAAAGTTTCAGGCGGTTGCGTAAAAACATAGGTTCCAGAAACACAATGTTTTTAAAACGCATATTCTGACAGGCTTGGCACAGCAAAAAATGAATCTTTTTGAAACTTTAACGGCAAAAAGTGCCATTTTGGCACTTTTTGCCGTTGAAGTTCAAAACGGCATTAAAATGACATGCTTTTTAAAAATTAAAAAAATAGAAAACTAATAAATCAGAAAGCAAAAAATTGAAAGATACCGTCAATCAAAAGTGTGAGTAAAAAGAACTTTCTAAAGTAAAAAAATCAGTTTCAAAAAAAACAAAAAATAAAAAACAAAAATTACTTGAATAAAATATTTTTCTTCGCGTTTTTTTAAATGTTGTCTAAAAAGTAGTGCTGCAATATTTGAAAGAAAACAACTGATTCATTGTTTTTTTATGTGATGTTGTACGTTTACTAAACTTTAACCTCTTCAAAAAAATTAATTTAATTGTTTTTTTAGCTCGAAAATATTTCCTTTTTTGGATCTGTTAATTTTGATCAGTAAAAATGACTTGATAAAAAATAATAAAAGCTGATCATTTTTTGCTATAAAAGCAACAAAGATTCTGTTGAAAAAGTAAAAAGTACAGGTTTTGTATTTTGATTAACTGTTCTTCAAATTTTGAAAAACTTCTTCCGATTTCTTTTTTAGTTATTCTTTTTTGATTATAATAAAATTTAAATTTCAGAATTCTTGTTCACTTTTCTCCAATCAATTAAAATGCCGGATCTTATTTGGGAAGAAAACTTTGACAATGATTCAATTGATCGATCAAAGTTTGCCTTTGAAATCGGAAGTGAAAATAATGGCTGGGGAAATGCCGAGCTTCAGTATTACACGGATCGGTCTGAAAATGCCAGAATCGAAAATGGAAAATTAATTATTGAAGCTCGAAGAGAAAATTATGAAGGCTGTGATTTCACCTCCGCCAGACTCAAGACCCAAGGGCTTCAAGAATTTAAATTTGGAACTTTAGAAGCTCGGATTAAACTTCCTAAACAAACAAAAGGTCTTTGGCCAGCTTTTTGGACCCTCGGGGCAAATATCGATCAAGTTGGATGGCCAAATTGTGGTGAAATTGATATTTTAGAAGCAGGTTCTGCAGATGCCATTGCAAATAATGCCGTCAACAATCAAATTACTGGAGCATGTCACTGGGAAAATGACGCAAGTTACAATACCGTACATCGTGCCGACTTTGATCTTTCTGAAGATTTTCATAATTACAAACTCCAATGGACTCCTGATGTTATCAGTGTTTTACTCGATGATAAAGAATATTTTCGAATGGATATTCCAACTGAAACTTTTAAGAAGCCCCATTTTATGATCCTTAATTTAGCTGTTGGTGGAAATCATCCAAACATTCATGACCAAAATCAAATTGAAGCAAATTTTCCAGCTTGAATGGAAATTGATTTCGTCAAATTATGGTCTGAATAATTCATATTTGCCCCAAAAGATATCACCACGAAAACGAATACTCTAAATTTAAAAAAAAATTGCATAAAATTTTTTTGTTCCGTAATTTTTTGTCTTTGATATAAAATTCTATTAATTACAGTATTCTATTTTTTATAAATTTTTAATGTTTTTTAATGTAAAATAAATTAAGCAACATTTTTTACACACTGCTGGTCCCAGAAAAAATGTTGATTTAATGAAAAATGCGAAAAATCAATTATTTCAAGAAATGAAGAGTAGCATTCAATTTTCGACATAAGCTTTTTTGTCTCAATGTGGCATGATAAACAGCAATAAAATCTATGCAAATTTTTAAACACTTTTAGGATATTTCTGCAATCCTAAAAATGCTTATTTTTGTTATATATTTCTGTGTAATAAATTATTATTGATAAAATTTTTGAGTTATCTTCTCTGAAAAATACCGTAACTTATAATTAAAACATCCAAACATTTAAAAAAAGATTAGGGATTGTCCAGATATGACATCATACGAAAATCAGCCTTACCCCCCTTATACATCAAAGGCACTTTTTGCCGCACATCAAAAGCGGCACGGTCATTACCTCCTCCCTTTCCCATGGCGTCATATCTTGACGGTTCTTAATGGCAAAAAAATAATACAACTTTTAAATATATTTATCTAACATAGATGAAATCTTTGTTTCATTGTTGTGGCAGTCGAAAGATAAATTTCTCCCTTCTAAAATGCGATGAACATCTTGTGGTTGTCAAATTTATGAGATCACAAAAATTAAAATGTTTCGCGAAAGATCTTAGAAACTTTTTGTCGGTTGCGCAAAAAAAATTGTTATTTTAAAAAGCAAAACAAACAAAAAAACAGATAAGACAGAAAATGAAAAACCACTAGAAATCGTGCGTGAATCATAAAAAACAGAAACAAGATTTTCTCAAGGAAAAAAAGAGTTATCAAAAAAGGGTAATCAAAAATTACTGATATAAAATATATTTCTTCACTTTTTTAAATTTTTTTAAAAATGTTGTCTAAAAAAGTGATGGTGCAATAACTGTTAGACGAAAAACTGATTCATAGCTTTTTTTTTAAACTAAAAATTGATGGGGCAATTTTATTGAACAGCTTTTTCAACAAAAATTTTTATCAAAAACAAAAATGACTTGATGAAAATTCAAAAAGAGGACAAATTTTTTGCTATAAAAGTAACAAAGATTTTTAGAAAAATCAAACAAAAGTTAAAAGTACAGATTTTGTATTTTGATTGATTGTTTTTAAAACTTTTGCGATTTTTTTGTTGTTTTTTTTAAAAGTGATAAAATTTGAATTTCAGGATTATTGTTTTGACGCTGAGTTATATTTCTTCTAAGAATCAATAAAAATGCCACATCTTATTTGGGAAGAAAATTTTTCAAGTGGTTCAATTGATCGATCGAAATTTACATTTGACATTGGACGAGGAAACAATGGCTGGGGAAATGCTGAACTCCAATATTACACAGATCGACCAGAAAATGCCCGAATCGAAAATGGCAAATTGGTTATTGAAGCTCGGCGAGAAAATTGTGGAGGCTGTGCTTTTACATCTGCCAGACTCAAGACCAAGGGATTACAAGAATTTAAATATGGAACTTTAGAAGCTCGGATTAAACTTCCTCGACAAACCAAAGGTCTTTGGCCAGCTTTTTGGACCCTTGGGGCAGATATCGATCATGTTGGATGGCCAAATTGTGGTGAAATTGATATTTTAGAAGCTGGGTCTGCAGATGCCATTGCTAATAATGCTGTCAATAACCAAATTACTGGAGCATGTCACTGGGAAAATCGTGCAATGTATCATAGAGTACATCGAGCAGGCTTTGATTTATCCGCAGGTTTTCATAATTACAAACTCCAATGGACTCCTGATTTTATCAGTGTTTTACTTGATGACAAAGAATATTTTCGAATGAATATTCCAACTGAAACCTTCAGAAAACCGCATTTCATGCTCCTTAATTTAGCTGTTGGTGGAAATCATCCAAATATTCATGACCCAAATCAAATCGATGCACAATTTCCAGCTCGGATGGAAATTGATTCAATCAAATTGTGGTCGGAATAATTTGATAGAATCAATCTGGCGAAAAAACAATGGCACTTAATCGACAAAATTGGCACTTATATTATTCATCGACAACAAATACTCCTTTTTTTAAATTTGTATAAAATTCTTTTATTTTGTGAAATTTTCCAATTATTTTTTATCCCTGATATTTAATTTTATTAATTACAATATACTTTTATTAACATTTTTAAAGTAAATAAATAAATCAACATTTTTTAACACAAATGTTTTAACTATAATTAAATTTGCAAATTTTTAAAGTTAAAGGATTATCCAGAAGTCAGCAATTATAAAAGTGGAGGGGGTATTTCAAAATCTGAAGCTCATCTTAAATGCGGCAAACATCAAAGAAAAAATAAGGCAAAATAAATTTTGAATATTTTGCTGACGTCAGATCTGGATAATCCCTACAGTAATCATTTAGAGTTTTGGAAGAGTTACAGAATTTTAATGAATGCAATCACGTTTTTCTCCATCGAATTCTCCAGCAAGTTCAATTGTTCCAACATTATACGGTACTCCAGCAAATTCGTCATAGTTAATATAATTTTTGGGAATGGTAATGGTTATTTTTCGTTGGCATGGCTTAAAAATTTTAATGTTAGATTTTAGTCATACAAATATAAAAAATTACAAGCCAATCATCACAATCATGATAAATTTTAAATTTTGGTGTAATTCGAGTAAATTCATGCCCAGTCCCAGTGATTCGAAATTCACCATTGTAATCAGTTCGTCCGGAAGCAAGTTTGTCATCAAAAGTGAAGGCTAAAAGCTTTGATATAAAAAATTTGCATAAATGGCATGACAATGTCCGTAAATGTAAACAGACTTGGACAAGTGCCCCCTCCAAAATCAGAAAAAAAACTTATGATCTTTTACCGATATCGGCAAAAGATCAAAGGCGGCCTCCGTCAAAATGGTTTTTGCCTCCTCCGAAAAAGCCAATATCTTAGACATAATTTAATTAAATGTTTAAAAAATTACTATCATGATCATATAATTTAAGAAGAACGCCAGCAGCTGGTTCACCATTACATCTCAATGACCCTACTACCGTAACGGTTTGGCTTCTACCAAGTTCTGTAAATTCTTTTGAAGAAACTGCAACAATAAAAACAAATAAAAATATTATAATTTTATTCATGACTTTTAATTTAAGTTTAAATTTAATCAACACCAAAAACCAATTCGTCGTTCAAAGCAAAAAGAATAAAGCTGCTTTCTAAATTAAAAAAATATCTTTTTATTGAAAATAAAAGGAAATAAAGATAGGCATTTTTACGAAATAATATAAATCAAAGAATAAAATATTTTTCAGCAAATGACTTGAGGCAATTAAAAGAGGAAGAGCAAAGAGAGAGCAAACAGGTGATTTATTTCGATCAAATTATTTCTTAATTTTTATGTTTCTTCTAGCAAATGCTCTGTTGCTTGAACTTTGAAATGGTGGAGCCTTTTAAAAAAACGGCTCGGATGATGTTTGAGGGTTTTAATTTTTTATATAATTTTTGCATAAAATATAATTAATATAAATTAATTGAAATATTTTATCAAATCTTTGGCAAGATAACAAAAGTTTTGTTTTTTTATGAAACAAGAGTCATTCATGTCAACGTCAAACATGATGGTTGAAAATTTCAACTTGAAATTTATTCAAATGTTTTTTATAGGTACACTAATCTAAACATGTTTGATCAAATATTTTCAATCTAATGTCAAAAATATACTTTCGCAAGAAGACTGATTAACATCTTTTTAGGTTTTTTATAACAGTTGTTAATTTTATTATTAAATTTGCATATGCAGATTTTTCGGTGTTTTAACAGAAATATTTTTGGATTTACAACTTTTTTTTATTGAAAATCATGTAATGTAAGTTTTTTTGCTATGGCATTTACATACATTGCCCAAGTGATTTCACTCCAAAAATTGATCTTTCCCAATCCATAATACAATTATTACAAACAAGGTCAAACCAATAAATTATTGGAAACTGCATAAATGTAGTGGTTCATAGATTATCTCTTCTTTTCCAGGGAAAGAGATAAACATTAATTATCCCTGGAAGGTATGACCCTATCCTTATTTTGCAGATTAGAATAAATTGTTTTCGTAAACAAACCATCTAAATAGTTGAGTATTTAAGCGATCCTATTTAAGAATAAATTCATCAGTTTTATTCATCAAAAATCTACTGCAACTTCTTCGTTGTCTTCTTTTTTGCCTGCTGCTGCTGTTCTCTGAAAATGATTAATCTTAAGTCGTTTTCTTTTCTTTGCATTCTTGGAATTGCATTTTCTGCTGGAGTTGGTGTTCCACCAAAACCACCTAAAACTGGTACAAAAGCTGCAACAACAACAACTACACAATTTCCAACTACTACAACAACAACTATTCCAAAAGTTCTAGTAACTCAACCAACTACAACTTTTGAAGTTCCTGCTTCAACTACAACTTTTACTCCAACCGAAACAACAACTACATTCGTTAAAACTCCATCATCAACTGATACCACAACTGCTGTTACTGAAGCTGCTCCAGAAGTTGTCACCACAACTGATGCTAATCAAGTAAGTTTTCTTATCGAATTTATCAAATCCATGCCCATATCCAGAAGGGGAGCAAAACAGAATTTTTTTAAGGATTTTTCTTTGATCTTATGCCGCTGTTTATCATTAGCGGCAAAAGATCAAAGGTTTTTTGAATTCCCTAAATATGTTAATTTTCATTTTTTCCCAACCTTAAATATGTCAATTTTCATATCCAATTTATCCTTATCCTTCTTCTTTTCAGATTCGTGTATGCAAATGTGATGAAGTTAAAACCTGTGATGAAAAAGCTTACAAAAAAGTTGATCAATGCAAAACTACCTGTAAATCTTATCTCGATTATTTCGGTACTGAAACTGATAAATATTACACCTGCTTCACTGATGCTGCAACTGAAACTGAAAAAATTACAAAATGCATGAAATCAAATGTTGATCAATTCTGTGCCGATAAAACCGCCAATGCTACTTTCATCGAAAAACCTGATTACAACAAATATTTTGAATCTTATGGCGTCAACGAAGATACCCTTGAAGCAACTCCTGAAATGCAAAAGAAAGCTCGAGAAGTTTTTATTCAACAACGAAAATTTCAAACTTGTGTCATTGAATGTATCAAAAAAGAATCTGTTCAATGCTATGAAGAAACTGGTTGTGCCATTGGATTCCCTGCTAAAAATGAAACTTCTCAAATCCTTGATTCTTGTCCACTTTTCAAAACTGAACTTCATATGAATGCCATGAAATCTTGTCGATGTCTTGCCTTCAAACAAGGCGTCAAAAAACTTATCGGAAAATGTGCCTATGTTGTTAGCCCATATTTAATGCGAAAGCTTTAAATATTGAATTTTTATCTGTTTTTTTTGTGAAATCTTTTTTTTTTATTTTTATGATTTGTGTTTGTTTGTTTTTCTTTCTAAAATAAAATTTTTCTTTTGAATTTGAAGATGGTCATTTTTGGGGATATTAGTGAATGTTAAGTTAATTTATCAATGGGGTGTGGGTATGCGATATATTAGGCTTCACGTTAAAAGCGGCAAACATCAAAGGGAAAAAAGTAATCAATATCAGTCCACCCGTTGCTCTGCAATATCTAAAACTATAGAAAGTAGCTATGTTAAACATCAATAAATTTTTTTGCATTCATTTTTTAAAAACGTGGGGTTTTTTCGTTAATAGTTTTATCGAAAATCTGTAGGTTGTATCAGCAGACAGAATTTAGGTGAAGTTGCGGCACTTGTCAAAGTATAATTTTTCATAACGTTTTGTTTAATAAAACTGTCTCAGCACTGTATTCTGTTACCGCTTGTTTTATTCAAATAGATTCTTCAACAACTTTTTCTTTTTTGCGTTTGTCTTTTTTATCAATACTGTGTTAGAAATTTCTTGTGAGCTATTAAAATCCTAATTTTAGATCGTAATGTCTCTTTCAACTTTAAGAAAAGTAAATGATGCAGTGGATGCTTTATCTGTTGAACCAACAATGATTCGAGGTGCAAGAATTCAATGGCCTGGCGGACCTGGAATCGAGCAACACTTTTCTCTTCCAGCATCAATCATTCGTTATATTGCTCTTAATCCTGAAAATCCAGAAGTTTATAAGAAGTTGATTCAATCCTGCAAATACTTCTTTGAAGCAAATCCAATTCTTGTTGCTGCACGAATGTATGAACCTCGTGATTACCGAAGTGATAACAAAACTCGAATTTGTCCTAAAGAAAAACATGCAAATCATTGTGATATTAACGAATGCTGCATCGAAATTGATCTTAACAAACTTTCAAGCAAACTTTGGTTAACTCATCGCCTCAGCATCCATGGAAATTATACTCCAAATTTTTCTTCTTTACTTCGTCAAAAGCTTTATCAATGTGATATTTCTGAACTTTATCTTTATGAAACAATCATTCCATTTGATGACTTCAAATTTTTGGTTCAAACTGTAAAAAGACTTGATCTTTTGTTTACAGTTAAAGTCCTTGATGAGGATGGAAAAATTTTCAAGCTCGATGAAATTCTTGGTGTTTGTCCCAAAATTGAAGATTTCCGTCGGTAAGATAATTTGTTTTTTTTTTTTTTTTTTTTAATTTCATGATCAATTTTACTTTTGTGATACTGTTTTTATGTGATCCTGTGTGATACTGTATCGATAAGTTAATAAACCTTTTATATTCAACATTCTCAAGTTTACGATTAGTAATTTTAAGAATACACTTTATTAATTTGGTAAAAGTCAAATGTCATTAGAGAAACAGTTTTTGATTTTCAAAATAAGATGCCAATTTAAATATGATTTTAATTTCCAGGGCCCGTTCGTGGTGGGTGTAACTACACCCCCCAGACATGAAAAAATCAAAGGTAGTAGTACATTTTTCGATTTTGCTTGTCATGAAAAATATTTTTTTTTTGATGAATAGACAATTATAAATGCCAAAAAAGGGAAAATTCGCATGAAAAAAGAGCACGAAAGACAAATTTCTTACTGTTTTACTACCCTCGGGACATAAACTTAAAGTTCAGGAGTCATTACACCCCCCAGAATTTTGGTGACGGACGGGCACTGTTAATTTCAATTGTAATTATTTGCTTTTTTCTTCATGATATATGAGAATTGAATTTGTTGTGTCGGGGAAAATCCGTCATAAACCTTTTTACCCTGACACTTTCTTTTACTAAATTTTTTTAAGATCAAACTATAGAGACTTTCTAAACATAATCAATATCGAATTCAATGGATTCGATAATGGTGTGATTCAAACAAAATAATTGTAATTGGTGATTTAAGTAAAATTACAACAAACTACATTATTTTTATTTGTCAAACATTTTTGTTTAATAAAATCAGTGAATCCAATGTTGCACTAATATCGTCGAATGTTTTTTTTTTGATCAAAAGACCAGAAACCATGACCACCCATAAATTATAATAGAATCTACAAGGTCATTCTTCTTCTTCCTTTTTTCATTGAATGTGTTCAAATTTTTAAAAAAAATTTAGCAGAAAAAAAAGATTAATGTTCAATTACGTTTTTTAAACTTTAGTCCATCTATTTTATGTTTGAAAAGATTGAATTCAAAAATTGTAACAGTAAAAAAACAATAAAAAAGAGAATTGTGTCCTTGTACGTAAAAGTGCAACGAAAGTTGTACATCTTCTTATTTGTTCTTACAGCGGTCGAAAAAGTGATGACATTTTCATAAATATTTAAGCTCTGAAATACGACAAAATTGATTACAGTTAATTTAAATATTTTGCCTGAGGGTGCAAAACTCGTACAAGCATTGGACAATATTTTTCAACGATCAATTATGAAATTCAAATTTGCATATTATCAGCATTTTCTTTTGGATTCGGTAATAACCATTTCGTAGGGGCATGCCTTTGATCTTGTGCCGATGGCGGTAAAAGATCAAAGGATTCTTACAACTCACCAGCAGACCAAAGCCCAATGAGTCTCAAAATAATAAAATTACAAACTCACAAGGTCAGTTTTCCAACATTTTCGACACATTGACGCCGGCAAAAATAGAGTTATCGCCGACGCCGCCGCCAGCGGCACCCTTTGATCTTCGGCAAAATCCTCTGTTTATCGCCGATGCCGGTGGCGGCGAGGAAACACTGTTCAGGGTCTAATAAATTTTATACATTTACTGAAATCTGAATAATTTTTTGTTTCTGTTTCAGCGCTAAATCTCCCTAAAACTAATACAAAGTAAACACACAAATTTTTTTATTTCATAAATCTTTGATGTTATTTTACCATATTTTTGTGCGTAGTTTTTTTTCTGTCACTTTTTTAAAAACACGTGTTTTTGCTTGCCCTTTTTGGAATACATATTTTTGTTATTTTTAATCTTCCATTTTTATTAATTTTTTATGTTTTTCCGAGGTGTTACATCATCATTGTACATTATACATAAAATGCTAAAAATTAAAAGGATTAAAAAATATATTATTTCTTTCATTTTATTTTTAATCTTGCTTTTCTAGTTAAATTTTTTTTTAAAAAAGTTAAAAAAAGTGTTAAAAACAAAAATTTAAAAATAAATTAAATCTTTTTTTAATGAAAGAAAACGTACTTTTTAATTTTTTTCGATGTTTTTTTTTATATTTTGAGTTGAGTTTTTTAACACAAAAAATTAAAACTATTTTTTTATTTAAAAAAATGTAAAAAATATTATTTTGTAACCACGGAGGAAAAAAGAAGAAAGAAAGCTGCAAAAAAAAATTTGAGGGCATTTGTCATCGTTTTTTTTGTTGCTTTTTTCTTTCTTTTAAATTTCTTTTCAAACTCGGCTTTTGCTTTTTTTGAAACAAAAAAAAATGTGTGATGACGATGATGATGATGTTTGTTTGTTTCGGGGGGATATGGATATAGATATATGTTGTGAGGGTGTATATGGGATATATTTATTTTTAGGAATGATGCCATTTTCTTTTCTTTTTTTATTGAAACTTTAAACTTTTCTTTCTTTCTATTTCTTTTTCAAGGTTAATGAATTGAATTATAACGGTTCTTTTTGGTCGTTGGATCGCCTACGCTTTTTTGCTGTTGCAAAAAATTGTAATGTTTGTTAAGGGTTCAAAGCCCAAAATGTTGCAAAATTATTTGATTTCTAAAAGAAGAAGAAAAGTTAATTTTCAGGCTTTTTTAAATCGTTTGGGCAATTTTTTGAAATTTAACTTTGAACTTCTTACTAAAATTAATTATGCAAATTTTTTCTCAATTTAAAGTTAAAAAAACCTCTTAAGAATTATTCAATATTTTTATAATTAATGAAATAATAACATAGGATTATTACTGTCAGAAACATCACTCCGGAAATCCTAAAAATCTTTTGATCTTTTACGGCAAAAGATCAAAGGCGGTCCTTCTCAAAATGATTTCTCTTCTCTCCAAAATAAACACCGTCGACGTCTTCGACTACCGTAATCTTTCTATTTTTGCACACTTCATTAAACGTTTTAAACACGAAATTTCAACGAATTATCATTAAATTAATTTAGTTGAATAAATACGATGCCGAAATCTTGAAATAAACCACATCTAAAAATGCCCTTAAATAGCCCTCAAAAAGCCATCTTTGTTTTAATTTTTTTAAAGCTTTTATCTATTTTTGTTCTTCCTTCTTCCGCTTTGATGACATAATTTTGTAAAAACTTTGTGGCATCAATTAAAAATAAATAAATTTATATATCTTCTCCGAATTAATATAAAATAATTAAATTTAAACGTTTTAGAAATAAATGGCAAAATATTTGACACTTTTGTAAAAGTGCAGAAGCAAAAGTTAACTTTTATAGCTATAATTTTAGTTAATAAAAACTATGGTTTTATAGGTACTGCTTTATGCAAGTTTGTATTTTTTGCAATTTTAAAAAGTTGAAAGTTGTCAAATAGTATTTCTTTAAAGTTTAGTTGCATTTAAAAAGCAGCGAATTCACCAAGGGCACGTACCAATTCAAAAACCATTAAAATTCTTTGATCTTTTACCGCCATCGGCAAAAGATCAAAGGCGGCTTCCTTGAAATGGTTTCTGCCTTCTCCGAAATACAAGGCTGCGTCCTTATCTTCTATTTCTACTAAAATAAGTTCTCCCAAAACGGAACAGCTTTGATTTTCAAAAATTATGATAATTTAATCTGGAGTTAATATTCTCTGAGTTACTTGTTGACCTATGTTTTTTAACACCTAATCAAACCATTCAACAAACCAAATTAATAGAAACATTTGACGTCTTTGCCACTTTTTTTGATTCTTGTTTACGTTTCACTCTACACTTTTTTATAACCTTTAATCAACACAAACGTTTGCTACCTGCAAAAATATCTCTTTCTCTATCATTTTTTGCACCAAACCCATCCTATTTTCTTGTTTTCCCACATTTTTTTCACTAAAATTCGATTTTTGCTCTTTGTTTAGAAAAAAAAATGAAAACTACTTTTTTCCTTTGATTTTTTTCGTTTCGTTTCCAATTTTTTTCTATAATTTTTTTCTGTTGTCCACTTCTGTGTTATTTTCCTTCCTTTTTTTCGCTTCCTTCCATCACAAAAAAAATATAAAAATCAGTACTTTGGTCTTTTCCCTTCCATATTTTTTTCCATTTTCCATCAATTTTAGCAGTTTTCAAAACCCTTTATTTTTTTCGAAATTCTGCTCTTTCCTTTCTTTTTTTGTTGTGTTTCTTTTTTACTTTTGATCGCCGATCAATGACTTTCTCTTTCATCCTTTTTTCCTTTATTTTTCCCAAAATTTTTGGTGTTGTTGCGGCTTGTTTTTTTTGTTCAAAAAATTTTGACAAATACATTTCACTGCTTGCTTTTTTGTTTCTAGAACATTCGTTGTTTTTTAGATTTTTAAAAACTAAAAAAATCACATAAAATTTTTGCTTTTTTGGGATAGAAAAAGAGAGAAAGATTGTAATTAAAGGGTTTTAATGGGCTTGGGAACGCGTCTCTTTTTATTGGTAAAAAAACAGGAACCGGAAGATATATGCAAATATTTATGTTTATATTTTTTAAATGCCAAAAATGGTTTTGTTCGATTTTATTTGTAAGCGTGGGAAAGTTTTTGAATGAAATTTTAAACAAAACTTGCGCTCTATATTTTGTTGAAATTGCTTTTACGGAATGGAGAAAACTTTTGTTTTAAAATTCAGCTCGAAATTCTTGCGTCATATTATCAGTCACATTAGTTTGTTACAATGAGATAAAAAAATGTGACTAATCAGATCCTCTTTTTGAAGTCCATAATTTTTGTTCTTTTCAGCATATTTACAGTAATCTACCGTAGTCTTATTAAAACCTTTGACAACCTTGAAGATCAAAATTACTGTATGTTATTAAATCTACAGTAATTTTGCTACAAAGGAAACATATTAAATTTTTTTTAAGAAGTTGTTGACCAACAAAAATTAGATTTAATATTTTAACGTTTTTTTGTATGTTTTTTTAACCCCCATATTTTTCTAAATTTATAAATTATAATTATAATTTCCTTTTCCTGATTTTTTCCATTCTTATTTTTTGCATCAAAAAACAGAAAAAATAAGCTTTTTCTAAACAAAAGAAAACGAATGGCGCCAATGAATGCAAAATATAAAAAAAAGTAATACCGAAAATAATATAAAATAAGGAAGTAATACATAACAACCTGGCGCCATGGCTATGAATTCAATAGATATAGATAGGTTTTCTTACACCCTTGAAATACCTAATTATTTTCTCTCTTTTTTGCTTACAACCCTATAATTTTTTGTTTTTTGTTCCTTTTTCGGCAAAACAAAACATACCTAAAAAAAGGAGGGGTTAATTTTTTTTCCTTCCGGAATTCCGGTATCCCAAAAAGAACTGTTTACTTTTCTTTGTTGTATTTAAACAGAAGTTATTTAAGCTATTATACAATAACAAAAATTGTTTATTTATTTTTTTAATTACATATATGTGTTTATTTTGTATTTAAAAACGTAACAACAAATTTGTTGTTATTCTAAAAATTTTTATAAAAAATAAGGAACTTGAATGTTCCCTAAAAAATAGGTAGGTTGGTTGGTTGCTTGAAAATAAAAAAGAACATTAATTTTTTTGTAAACAACAAAAATACGTAGTATTAAAAATTGGAGTCACTCTGTAATTTATTCAAATTTTTGATTGTAAAACATAGTTTTGGATTATAGGTTTGCAAACACCTGCTTGCAGAAGGATGACACCTGCGTTTTTTTGTTACGGTTTTTGTATGCGAAATGTTTTCTGATATATCCTAAAAACAGGAACTGTTTTTGTTGTTCAAAAATATAGTAACTTTTTACAAGCTTCTTTAAAAATTAATTAAAGTGGAAATTTGAGTTTTTTGTTGCAGCTGTTAAAATCAATATGCAAATTTTTTGTCAAGCTTATTCCTACCGTATTCTTTTATTTTTTCCTGTTTTAATCGTTTTTTAAGAGTAAAAATTGATGTCTAAAAAATATTTCAAATTCTTTCGCAATCTTTTTATTTCCTCTTCAATCCCATTAAAGCGTTTTTTATAAATGACCAAAACGAACAATGAAAGAATCTTTTAAAGAATTTCATTGTTTATAGGGATATGACTCATTGCATAATTACGCTCTTCAAAAACAACAACTGGTTGTAAATCGCTGCGAACTGAAGGAAAAATATTTGCAATACGTATGCAAAAAATTTTAATCTAATTTTTCCACAAATATTGTTTACGCACTTTTTTGATTTCTGATTTGCAGGTTTGTGCAGCACAATCAAGGTCACTTTGTCGAGGGTAATTTATTCAAATTTTTTTCCGTTGCAATACCCTTAAAGAGTACGTAAATCGCTGCTTTTTTCATCTTTAAATTGAACTTTGAGTTTCATCTTCGGTTTCTTTTTGTTAATTAATAATGAAATATATTATTTATTACACTTATTCTTCTTCTTTTTCTTCTGTTGCCGCTAAAACCCCTGCTCATTGTCATTTTTGAGAGCATTGAGCTTTGTCTTCCTTGCAGGCGGACAAGTCCAAGGCCGTAGAGAGGGGGGGGGCTTTTGGGGCACGTGCCCCCCCCCGAAACTGAGAAAATCCTTTGATCTTTTGCCGCCGCCGTGTTAAGGCGGCAAAAGATCAAAGGCGTGCCCCCTCCGAAATGAAAATGCCCACCCCGAAAATTTTTTCTGCCTACGGCCTTGGACAAGTCATGTCATCAAGTTTTACAACTGCTGCAACAACAAAGTAGTAACATCCAATATATGTGATGAGGTTCTCCTCTTTTTTTGTTCTTCTAAAACACGAACAATGAAACTAGTTATACATCTAAAACATGTGTGGGGATATGCGTGAGTGTGTGTTTAAACATTAAAAAACTCACATTTTTTTGTTGACTTCCTGATGAAATAATTTATGAGGTATTTCATTATTACGTAATATTTGGTAATAATTAATTTAATGAATTTGTTGTTACTTTTTTTTCTTTATTCAGCGAAGATTAAAAAAAAGAGAAAGACTACACCTTTTCTATTTGTTTCTTGTAAATAATACTCTTTTTTTAATAGGACTTTTTACTTGTTTATGTCATTAATGGAACTTTGGTCTTTAATATTATAATATTATTATTACGGTATGCAAAGGTCAGTTCTTTTTTTGCTGATTTTGAAGTTAAAGGAGGCGACAGTTTACGTATTTTTTGCTTTTTTGGGTCTTGAAACGAAAACAAATTTGAATAAATTTGCCTCGATAAAAAGACCCTGATTGTCAGATTCGTGCTGTACAACCCTGAAAATCAGGGATCAAAAAAGTAGGTAAACTGCTGCCTTCTTAAAAAATGGGCAAGAACAATTTTAAGCATGTTTTTTATCTTCTATTTTTTTTTCAACTGCCGCCTTAACGAAAAATGCTTACAAAACGCGATAAATTGGAAAAAAATGGAATAATATTATTTTGTACCCAGAAATCATCTTAAATTTACCCAAAAAGTTTTTGGGTAAAATTAAGATGATTTTTTGGTAAAAAGAAGCTCAAAATAAGCACATTTTAAGCAAATTTAAGATGAATTTTGGGAACTTAAAATTTTTTGGATAAATTTAAGATGATTTTTGGGTACAAAATAATATTATTCCACAAAAAATATTTCTACATACCTGTGTTTCAACACATGTGTTTATTCCAATTATTTTGAAATCAAAAACACTTTTAACATTTTCAACTTTCAAAATGTTTGTGCTTAATCAGCAAAAATCCTTTCCAAAAAAATCCAAATAAATTGTTGCACAAAATTTTCGTGGCAAAAACTTGTCCGACGTTTGCCATGTTTTGGACTCTTGAAAAAAACTGGACCCTTCCATGCTTTGCATCTAATTTGCATAATCTCTTCTTTTAGAAGCCTTCTCCCACTTCTCCCAAACACTTTTCTCTCTTTTTCCGTTTTCCGTTTCTTTGTTCCAATCTCACAATAAAAAGTGGTCATTGAAACAAACCCTTCAAAAAAAACCTCTCCCATTCTTCTTCTTCTTCAACAACTCGATTCCATTTTGATCCCCTTCTTCTTTTTTCCCACTTTCTTTTTCTTTCTCTTTTGAAATCACTTTTTTTCTCTTCGGTTTTGCTTTTTTTCTTTTTTCAAAAACTTATAAAAAACTCAACAAAAAACGAGGGAGGAAAAAAGTGAGTGTGATCCAATCCGTTCCATTTTCCTTCCTCCTCTCTCTCAATCGTTCGCGATCATTCTTTTTTTTGACGATAGAACTTTTTTTTCAATGAATCAGCAATAGAAAAAAAGCAAAAAAGTATCCTCATTTTTTGAAAACGGGACAAAGACAATAAGTTTTTTTTCTAATGGCGTTTTTTTTATATGTTGAACAAAATCTAATAAAAAAAAGGTTGATGAGTCTGCGTCATTCATTCCTCCTCCCTCATTTTTCTTCTTTTTCTTCGTATTTTTTCCGCCTACTATCCTATCATTTTGCAGACAACAAAAAAATTAAAAGTATTTGTTGACTTTCAATTTTTTTGTGTGTCTCAAAAAATGAATTAGAACAGCAAATTTTGTATATAAATAAATAAATAAAAATAAATATTTAATCAAAACCCCCTCACTGGTCCTATCATCCTTTCTTCAACTCTTCCAAAAAACAGTTTTTTTCTAAATATCACTGTTTTTGTATTTTTAATTTAATTCTTTCTCCAACCTCCTCACTTTTTTGATTGTGTTTGTTTTAAACAAAAAAAAAACTTTCTTTAAAAAAAGAAAATTTTTATTGTCATTCATCAACAAAAAATTGGTGATTGTAAGTGCAACAAGATGTTTGATTTTTTTAATGGGCAAAAAAGTAATGGGTAGAAATTTAGATGCCGGGTGGTATCATTCAATGACTTCTTTTTATTGCTTTAGGGGGAGGAGGGTAAAGTGGTGAAACAGTTTTAAAAAAGGTTTTTGGAGTTTTAGAGAGATAGTTGTTGTTTTTAGAGCCTTTGGAAACGGTTGAAATCAAGTAAGTTTTTTGTGCAAAAATTTGCATAATTACGATTACTGTAGTTTTTAATTAATCCATTCCAAAATTTTCTTTAAAAGTGGCGGCGGTTTACCTTTTTTATCCCTGATTTTCAGGTTTGTGCAGCACAAACCTGACAATCAGAGTTTTTGTTGAGGCAAAATTTATTCAAATTTATTTTCGTTACAAGACCCAAGAAACGTAAAAGGCCTTTTTTACATTTAATTACATTTAAGCTTTACCTAAAAATTAAGCTTTTTTAAAGATCATTTGAAGATCACCAAAACAAATTGATGACATTTTTCAGCAACAACAAAAGCACACATTCCAAGCGTTCCATGTTTCTTGATTTGTGTTCGCTGATTTTCTTTTTTGCATGTTATTCAGCTGTTTTTCTCATGCGCTTTTTTCTCCTACCTCCTCACCACCCAACAAAAAATCATCATCATCATCGTCACGCACGCTCTTTGATTCATTTATTTGTTTTTTGACGTTTCAATTGATTTTAGAAAAAAGAATGAAGGGAAAAGTGAGGGTTAAAAGAACTATTTTTGAGTCATTTGAGCAATGATGCTTATTTTATTTGCATTTGATGGGATTGTCCAAATCTGACGTGGGCAATGTAAAGGTTAGAAGGGGATACGTTAAAATTTGACGCTCACGATAAAAGCGGTAAACATCAAAGGGAAAAATCTGGTGGAAGGAGTCAAGGCTGTCCGGAAAAAAAATTATGATCCGGAATCCGGAATTCCGGAATGCCAAAAATCAACCGGAATCACGGAATCCGGAATCCGATCCGGAAAAATTTATATAGAAAACAAATAATTTTATCCGGAATCCGGAATCCGGAAAATCCGGAACGCCAAAATCGTCCGGAATCACGGAATCCGGAATCCGATCCGGAATTCCGGACAGCCTTGGAAGGAGTACGATAAACTCGAAAAAAACCCCATGTTAGGTGTTGACAATCCTGTTTACACGGATATCTTATCGATCATGAAAATCATCAGAATTTTATTTCGAAGGGGGCAAAAACCATTTAGAGAGCGGCCCGCCTTTGATCTTTTGCTGATGGCCTTAAAAGATCAAATAATTTTGATAATTTCAAGGGGGAATGTGCCCCAGCTGACGTTCCTAATATTATCTGTTTTTAAATGATAACAACTGAAAATCTCTTCTTTTGGGACGGGGATACTGTAGCTTTAATCGGTCATAAATATATTATTGCTTTATTTTATTTAATGCTCTTCAAATGTGCAATAATAATATACTATGAAAAGAGAGTTATAACACGTATCATAAACTCTCTGATTCATATTTATTTCATTCCTCAATGGAATTGGAATTTCATTGAATGCCTTTTTTCATAGTGCTTTTTTCCTCTCTTATTTTCTTTCACAGTTCTTTTCAACATTTTTATTTTGATCATCATTTTCCATCATCATACTTTTTTATATATTGCTTTTTTCATAACACCATCATCATCATCGTTCATCGTTGCTGGACAGAAGAAGAAATATAATCATAAAAATTCACAATGTTTTTCTTCTTTGCCCCCTCCTTCAACAACATTCAATAAATAATCTTTGTTGTTTTTAGCGCGGTCTTTTTCTTCTTGCTTCTGCTGCTTGCTTTTTGTGTTTCTATATATCAAAAATAATTTTTGATATTTATCTTTTTTTAAGGCATTTTCTGTCTTTTTTTAAGGCAAAAAAAGACAGAAAGAAAACAAAAATCACTGAAAATATGTATGTCTATTTTTTTGATAACAACCTTTTTTCTACTTTTTTTTCTTGTTTGCTATCGAAATTTTTTTCATTCATTCATTTTTTTCAGAAAGTCAAAGGTAAAGGTCAGTTTTTCCTGTTCTTCTTCTTTCTTTTTTGTGCTATCTTTAATCCCTTCACTCTTGTTGCTGCTGCTGCTTCTCTTTTTTTTGATTGTGTCTAGTCATTCCATCAGCATCCTCAAAACATCAAAGTGTACGACGTAAATTTACGTCAATGCTGCTGCTTCTGATGTTTTCGTTGATGATGATGATTATTTTTTTAGTTTCTATCTTTGTAATTTTTCATTTTTTTTGAAAGTGTTACCATATTTTTTAAGGATTTTAAAACAGCTTATCTTTTGCCTTCTTTATTTTTTTTAATCCTTTTTCATTTATTTTATTATTAATATTGAGTACGTAAATAATTATTTATAGTATGTAAAATAATAATATAATGTACCTGGAAAAGATACAAATTTTGATTAAAATTCTTTTTTTTGTTGTTGTTTAAAAAAATGATTACGTGATTTTATTATTTTACGTAAAAAAGGGTATTTAAATTTTTTTAGACTTTTAAGGTTAAATTTGGGATTAAAAAAGGCAATTTTTACATATTTTTTGCTTTTTTTGGGTTTTTAAACGAAAATAAATTTGAATAAATTTGCCTCAACAAAATGACCCTGATTGTCAAATTCATGCTGCAGAAACCTGAAAATCAGGGATCAAAAAGGTACGTAAACCGCTGTTTTCTTTAAACTCTGAATTTGGGTTTCAAAAAAGCTACTTTTGCAAAAACGATCGCAACAAATTTTAGGCTCTACTTTTTTTTTGGTAGACTTGGATTACGGTAATTTGATCGTTAACTTTTCAGTTGCCGAAAATGTTACACTTTTTTATCCACACTTTTTTTACACACTTTTTTCATTCATTTTTTGTTTTTGCGATGACTAATCTTTAAAAGATCTCTTTCCCATCAGCTTTTTTTTTCTTTTTTGTTTTCTTGTTTCAAAAAAAACACATTTTTATTTATTATTTTGCTTGCTTTGCTTTGCTTCCGATCATCATCAGTTTTTCTTTTTCGTTCTTTCGAAATAATATGTATCAGGAAAAAAAAAGACAGAAAAAACTCGAAAGAACGAAAAAGAACCTTTTGGGTTTGGAGAAAAAAAGCGGCGACGAAAAGGGGCGGAACAATGTCGCGCATCAAAAAAAATTTCTTTCTCTTTTTTCTTCTTTTTCTCCACCTACTTCCAGCCAGTTCGCCAGCCTCATATTCTTCCTTCTCATTTTCAACATCATCATTCATCGTCAGAGCCTTAAAAAAAGTGATCAGTAGTTGTCCTTCAAATTTCTTTCCTTCTTGTTGCTGCTGATTTTTGCAGGAAGGAGAAACTGACTGACCATTTTTTTTCTGAGAATGTAGAGGGAAAATAGAAAAAGTCCAGTTGAACATTTTTTCTTTCTTGCTTTTTTGTGATGTCTACGTTCTGTCTAATAGAATGGAAAAAAATGAAATTGTTGTTGCTGCTGTCTGGGAATCATCAATGACAGTCAGCAACAACAGTATCAGCAGCAGATAATTTCTATCTATTACAAAATGGATCTTTTTGATTATTTTGTATCCCTGGACCTAGGACGTCAATGGCATGTTTTAGAGGGGACATAAAACCATTTTAAGAATTGCCGCCTTTGATCTTGTCCCAATTTCGGTAAAAGATCAAAGGATTTTTATGATTTTGAAAGGGGCACTGCCTCAGGTGCACTGTCCTGCTGACATCCTTGTTCTAGACTATCTTATTTTCTTGTCCTTTCTGTTTCATTTTAATCCAATTTAATCCAATTTTTTTGTGTAAATCTTTTTCAAAATTCTGATATTTTTTGCTTTGAGAAAAACAGGGTTTTTAAAAAAAGTACTTTTCTGACTGGTCATACATTCTTACAATATAAATATACACATATACACCCTCCCATTTCATTTCAGTTTTTTTCAACTTTATGCTTTTTAGTCATCATTTCCGATTTTCTCTTTTTTCTTCTTTTTTTCCTGATGATTCATTTCATTCTTTGATGATTTCGTTAGTGGTGCCTTTGGGTTGTCTCTCCCTTCCCCCTTCTTTTTTTCTCTTATTTAAGTGCTTCCAAAATTTATGGATCTTGTCATTTTTGCTTTTCTGTTTCTCCATCGATGTGTTGCGTTTCAATATGGCTTCATTTGACTGAAAATATATGATGTTAGCTTTATTATACTGTATTATATTATATGGTCCTGCTAATTACGGTATTACATATTACTGTAGATATTTGTTATTATTCTTTAACAATTATTGTAGTGTTAATATTACTGTATATTATTACTTAATGGATAACAAATATTACTGTAAATATTACTGTATACTATTACTTACCCATAAATATTACTGTAAGTATTGCTGCATATTGTTTAACAATTATTACTACTGTATATTACTGTATATATTATTACTTTATAATATTTAAGAACTTCCATTTTCATAAAAACTTTCCATTGTACTCACCAAGGTTTTCTGATGGCTATTATAATACTTAGAAACTTGGGAAGTACAACGGTGATTTTATGATTATGACATAATATTATTTATAATATTATTATTATTAAATATCTATTTATATAATACTATATTACTATATTTTATTCACTTCAATGGCTTCACTTTTTTAATTCCAAAGCTAAAGGTAAAATCTATGACATCAAACATGCCTTTTTTATTGGACTATGAACCGGATACGGTAATATCATTGAATTGAATTGAAAAAACGAGCCAAGTAAGTACAATTCCATTTTTTTTGTGTTTATTCATTCAATTAAATGAAAAAAAGTGATGCATTTTTTTCTGTCAAATCAAAAAAAAGGTGTGTTTTTATGATAAAATTATTATTGGCGTCAAACAGAAGGAAAAAAATTAAAGTTATTTAAGAGGTGACATTTTAATGTAATAAAAATAGTAGTTTTTGTGATGATTAAGAATCAGGAAAAAAAGGCGGAAAAAAACTTTGCTACTTTTAAGGCGATTAAGTGTAAAAAGCATTGATAATGGAAAAATGAAGTTTGGTAGTAAAATTTGAATGTCTTTTAGAATAAAGTTCAAGTACAAGTAATGTGCCATAAATGACACAAAATAGCTTGAAAAAATGCAATCACTAAAGTTCAAAATGGCATATGCCTGATATGGTGAAATAAGAATACGGTATTTGGTTATCGAAAGAAGTTAGCTCGGCTATTATTTGTATTACAAGAGAAATTTGCATATCATCTGGATCTTTCAAAAATCTGAATCACTTTGTTAGCCGAAAAACACCTGAGGGGGTTGAAACAGCGCTGGTGGATTTAGCACAAGTTTGCGTAAAGATCGAGCTTCAAAAACCCAAAAAAAATAAAAGGAAATAATTTATGCAAATTTTTATTTTACCCTATTGAGGGGATATCGAGCATACAGTTCAGGAATAAGGTTACAACATTTGTTTGTTTCAGTCTAGTCATTGTTATGCCAGATATGTTTAATTTTTAATAAAAATATATTTAAATATGCAAATTTCTTTGAAAAATTTTATATGATAGATTTTTTCATTTCCAAACGACCTCTATCAATTTTTTTGTCATTATTCAAACCTACAGAAACCACAAACCCTAAACTGTTAATTTTCTGCGATAATTGAACTTTTGCTCCAAAATATACATTTGAAAATTCTGTGATCTTTGCATCTTATCTTTTTTAAATCTTTGTTATTCTTAAAAATCATAGACTGTTGCCTGCGCAAAAAAGAAGAGATTCAAATTTGATTGATATCTTCTGTCTCGTATTTTCTAGTATATTTTCTAGTAGAATTTTCGGGACTTTCCTTCGATGAATTGGGTTGTACTTTTTTTTGTTTACGTCAATTCATCAAATTTTATGATGACAAAAATGGTCAAATTTTTGAAAAAAGATCAGACTAATTTATATCTTCAATTTTCAAAACCTTGACAAAAGTTATTTTTAAACGTTTGGTACCAGTTATTTTGCAGACAAAATTTTTTTATCATTAAATTAAGCTTTTAAAATGCGGCACTTTGAAAGATCGGTTTTTAAGAGTTCAAAAATTTTTTAAAAAGATGCAACCTATGTAAAAATTAAATTTGCATAAATCATTGGATAAAGATAAATTAACAATAGAGAAAACGATTTCTGAGCCTGCTTTTGTTCATAAAAATTTGTTACTGTAGTTACAGTATCTTAGAATTATTAAAGATTTACGTACTGTATGCTAATTTTTTAAAACGTTGAGATTTTTTTTATTACTGTTTTCAACTTTTGTATTCAGTTTTCTATTTGCTGATACAGGGTGTAAATTTTAACATGTATGGGTTTTAAACGCGTGAAAAACATAAAAATTTTAGGTTCCAGAACCTCAAATTTTCACAGTAGGTTTGTATGAGGCTAAAGTTTATTTCCACAAATTTTCAGCCCAATCGAAGACCTAAACTTTTTTCGAGGATCTAGATCCTAGGTCTTGACAAAAAATAAAAATTTGTAGCTTTTTAGATTTCTTACTTTATGGACTATCAAATTGCTTAAAAGTGTTTTTTCTTAATTTCTAAATTTTAAATTTTTTCTTCATTTTTAAATTTATTGAAAACTGAAAAAATTTTCTAAGTCCGAGATTTTGTTAATGCATTCAAGGACTTAGAAATTTTTCAAAATTATTGTTTTTTAAAATTTTAAAAAAATTTAAAATTTAGAAATTAAGAAAAAACACTTTTAAGCAATTTGATAGTCCATAAAGTAAGAAATCTAAAAAGCTACAAATTTTTATTTTTTGTCAAGACCTAGGATCTAGATCCTCGAAAAAAGTTTAGGTCTTCGATTGGGCTGAAAATTTGTGGAAATAAACTTTAGCCTCATACAAACCTACTGTGAAAATTTGAGGTTCTGGAACCTAAAATTTTTATGTTTTTCACGCGTTTAAAACCCATACATGTTAAAATTTACACCCTGTATTTGCATATTCAACGTTTTTTTAAACCAAATTTTGTTGTTGTTGCTACTTTTTGTTACACCTGCTTATTTACACTTTTTTTGTTGAAAAAAGGATACTGTAATCGGATCATCGAAAAACAAGTCAATGACGATCCAAAAACCAAAAAACTTGTTTTTTATTGAAAAATTACGATAGAAAAAACAGAGTGATTTATTTATGGATGAATCATTCATACTTTTTTTTGAAAAAGAAGAAGATGCATAAAAATAAAGTTTTTCATCAATAAAAACTTCTGTCTCTCTTTCTCATCTATTTTTAAAATGAATCATCGGCACTTTTTTGTTTTCGATTTTGTAATAAAAAACAAAGAAAAAAATGGAAACGCTTCAACAAATAAAAAAGTTTTCCCAGGACATTTTATTTTTTGAAGAAGATGATCTGGTGTCTTTCGTAATATCATATGTTGATGTTTATGTTGGTTCTAAATAGCAATAAAAGTTACAGGGGATAGAATAAGGATAATGAAAGAGATACAATGGTTTCGAAAATGAAAAACAATAATGAGTCAATTTTTAAGGTGCATTTAAATTAATTTTATCAACAAACTTAAAAAATCAAAAAAAATGCCCATTATCAGAAATAAAATTATTACAAGAAACGAAAAAGTTGACGATGTTCATGTCAGAGCATCGTTGCTAAATATTACATAGTTTTTGAACATCTCATTACAAAAATGAGTAATTTGCGGTTTGTTCAGGGTTGCCCATTTCAGAGAAATAGAAAAAAATGCCATGAAATTTCCGACTTTCTCAACATTTGTAACTTTACTATTTTTTTCCGATTCTTTTATTCATTCTTGCCTTTTTGACAGCAATCTATGCTGCATAAATTGATGTCTCAACGTTTTTAGAACAGACATGAGAAATGCGGCCGGCCGCCGCTGCCCGCCGCATGCCGGCCGCGCCGCCGGCCGGCCGGCAAAAATTTTCATGCTGGCGGCCGGCACGGCCGACAACTTTGTGCCGCGCGGCGGCCGCTTTATATTTTGTGTATTAGAAAAAGTTCGATATACCGTAAAAATATAGTAATAATTGTTAATAATATTAACATAAAACATATTATATTCTTCTTTTGCATGAAAATACTATAAAAAAGAGTAAATAAATAAAAAAAAATGAAAATTTGCTGTGTTTGAAGTAATATAAATAAATTTTTTTTTTGTTATTAGTTTGAAGATATTTGTTAACGGCCGCCGCCGGCCGGCCAGCGGCCGGCCGGCAAAATTTTTGGTGCCGGCGGCCGGCGCGGCCGATGAATTTTTGGCCGGCGGCGCGGCCGGCAGTAAATTTCGGCCGCATTTCTCATGTCTGTTTTAGAATTAATTTTTTGGAAATCAAAAAAATATTGACTTGTTTATTTCTTTACAAAACATACATTTTTATTTTTTTTATATAAAAAATGCAGTGTCAGAGGTGTTTGATGTCTCATCTTTCAACACCAAAATTTATCTTTGAACCATTTTTTTACTATTTTTTCCGATTCTTTTATTCATTCTTCCCTTTTTGACATCAATCTATGTTGCATAAAGTGATGTCTATGCATAAAAAATTAAGATCTTTTTTGCTTTTTCAAATCATTTTTAGTTTTTTCTCTGTTGAAAGCTGATTTTTTTAACATTTTTTATATATTTTAATTGCTTAAAATTTGTTTTTTAAGATTAGCTAAATTTACAAATAAAACTGAATTGAAATCGTCATTTAATAAAATAAAATAAGATAATGGAAAGTGTAATAAATTGACATTTAAAATATAAAATTAAATTATCAATTCGAAAAAAAATTTTTGGTATATTTTTTTAATTAACAGAAACATGAATATTTGCTCACATAAAAAAATTTAATATTAAAAAATCTAAAAAATGAAAGTGTGAAAGCTAGATTACACTAATTTTCACTATATTATTTTTAACACTGTTTCGTTCGAATCAATGATTCATGACCAAAATGATGACATTTCACAACATTTTTTATGTGCCATATTTGTTCAGTATTATTTACGACTACCAAAAAACTAATAAAAGTATTGTTTTCAAAAAGCATATTTGTTTCAAGTTTCAAATGAATTACATTTTCATTTCAAATATCAAGTTTGTTTATTTGTGTAATATTTTTACAATGATTCATTTATCGTGTTTTTTCATGTTCAGACAACAACAAAAAAAACCAACGACGAAAAAAAGAAAAAAAGAGTTGCCGAAATGAGACAGATTTTTTTAGACAAATAAACTATTTTTGTCGTTTCTTTTTCTTCCGTTTTTTTCATCGTTGACTGCTGGAAAGAAGGAAGCAAAGGTCAAGAAAAAATAAATTATTTCAAAAGTTTGATTTTTAAAAAATGCAAATTAGAGAAAATTTGAGGAAATAAGAGAGACAAAGAAAAAGTTGAATGAAAAATTCTAACAAAAAATTTTTTGATTTCAAAATTTAGTGCTTTAACTTTTTTTAAAATTCAGTCTAAAAATTTTTAAGTTCTCCAAAAATAATGTCTTTTCCAATCTTTGAAACATTTTTGGTAATAATTTATTTGATCACTTACGATTTATAAATTAAAAAAAAACAAAACTATTCTACAAATTATTTACATTTTTAAACTCAAAGTTACCGTAACTTTTACAGTATCTTTAACAAATTACTGTAACAATTACATTTAACAACAATTATCCACACCAATAATAGTAATATCCATAATCACCGTAATAACTGCGTTTATCCAAATCTGCATCCATATCTTCGGCATCCTCAAAGTTTTTAACCCCATCAGCTGCTGGTGCTGGTGCAGCCGGTTTTGGAAATTTTCTTCGACGCCATTCACCTTTTTTGCCATTGCCTAAAGGTTTTATGCCAGATTGGACAGTTTCAGGAGAGCCTGTTGCTGGAAAATGATTGCCATTGATGACTGCAGTATCGGCAAAATTTGCAAGTTTTGCATCGACCAAAGTTGAAGAAAGAAAAACAACAACAAAAAATAAACAAAATATTTGATTAAACATGTTTAAACAGATTGTAACAAAACTGTTGAATGTTTTGAACTGTGACATTGGTTTTATATTAATTCAAAAAATTGTTCATTGATGATAAAGCTTAAATAATGGAATAAATTTTGCAAAGTCAATCAGGATTATGCAAATTTTAGGGGCATATGTTATCTTTTTGTTTTTTTTGATGTCAGTGATACTGTATTTGCTCTAGTCAAACAGAGAATAGCAGACATTCAAATGTTCAAATAAACACCTGACGTTCTCAAATTTGTCATAAATTAAACAAAAACAAGCTTAAAAATAATCAATTTTGCAAAACTTTAATCCCAGTTTATATTTGAAATTTCAATGATCGATAAATTTCATTTTAATGATAAACATAATCAAAATTAATATCCGCAAGGATTTTGGAGAAGGCATAGTCCCATTTCAGGAGGAGGATGCCTTTGATCTCGTGCCGCCAGTGTCTTAATTTTTAGATCTGCCAAAAATTTTAGCCACATTTTCGACCACAGATTTTAGCTAATTTTTAAAAGAACTGCTGTGTCACTCCTGCTTTTCTTTTTTCGTCGTTGAAACGTTTCTATCTATAGCCAATGATGAAAAAAAGACCTTTGTAACTTTCACTTTTAATTGATTAAATTGAATTGGTCCTTTTTTCCGTTTTTTACTGTTCAAATGTATTTTTTCACTGATTAAATTTAGAATGAAAGGAATGAACCCTTCAAAAACAGAAGAAGAAGGTAGCAAGAAAAATATATTTGATAAAAATATATAACACATTAAAATCCAGTTAACGGCAGCAGTAGTAATGGCTATTATGGTTGGCTACAACTTGATTAAATAGTTGATACACTGATAACAGACACACACAAAAATAATCTTAAAACCCATTGAAAGCAAAGAAAAAAGGAAGCTTAATTAGTTTTGTTTTGTTTCAATCAAAGCAGCAACAGCTATGGCAGTAGCAGCTTTGAATTGGATATTTTTATTTTTAATTCTTGGAATATTTATTTTTGTAAATGGAGATACCTGTACCTGGGATAATTGTCCAGCTTATACAAATGATGGAAAAATTAATGTTCATTTGGTAAGCAATTTTTATTATGCTTAAAACTACAGTAACTAAAACTTTACGATAAAGTCGAAATTATTAGTTGCATCCAACAAAAAAATTAGAGCCGTTTTGGTCTTCCTAAAAATCCAAGACAAGTCAAAGTTTTAGTCAAAATTTCCAGGAATCATGTTTATGAAATGAGTTGATTTTTTAAAAAAAATTTAACAGATCTAATTTTTCATGCGTGCAAAATAAGAATCATATTTGTGTTTCTGGTAAAAAAAATAACAAGAGGTTCAAAAATTTGATTTCAAATCAATAATTTAAATTTAAAATGTCATCATGATCTACAGCCACAATTAATGTTTAAATCAAGATTTTTATTCAGTTTTATTTTTATATTTGTTTATGTTTTAAAAACAAAATTTAGAATATTAAAATATATTAAAAAATCAGCGGAACAGCAATTTTCTTTAAACAGAGAAAACAAAAATGATTCAAAAAGGCAGAAAAGAAAGATTGTTGCTTTTTTTTGTAAAATTTTTGGTCAATGAAAGAGCATCAAAAAAATGCATAGATAGAAAGGGGCCCAAAATGAAAAAAATCGGATGTTTATTTAGTGTGCTTAAAACATTGAGGAACATGGAATGTACATTGAAATTAATAAAATTTGCCGAGTATCTAATTTTTTCATGTGCGCAAAATAAATATTTGTGTTTCTGGTAAAAAAAATTAACAAGATTCCCAAAAATTTGTTTTCAAATTAATAATTTAATTTTATATTTTTAATGTCCTCTTTATTTTCATCTAGTTTTAACTAACTTTTAAATCAAGATTTTTAAGTCATTTTCGTTTTTAAATTGGTTTATATGTAATTTAAAAGCTTAACTCAGAACAATTAAAATATATTAAAAATTCAAAAAATCAGCGGAACAGCAAAGCTCCATTTTCTTTAAGCAGAGAAAAAACTGAAAGTGTTTTGAAAAAGCAAAAAAGAAAGATGTCGATTTTTTAGTGTAATGATTGTTGCTTTTTGTAAAATTTTTGGACAATGAAAGGGCAATAAAAAATGCATAGACAGAAAGTAGCAAAAAATGAGAAAAATTAGGTTTAGCGTGCTTAAAGTAATATGGAATGTATTTTTAATAAATCATTGTTTCACATTTTTCTGCTTTTTTTCTGCAAAAGAATTTGATGTGACTTTTCCTATTTTTTTAGATTGCTCATACCCATGATGATATGGGATGGATCAAAACGGCAGATGACTATTTCACAGGTGCCAATGCCCAACTTGAACATCATGGTGTTCAATATATTATTGATACAATGGTTGAAGCGCTTAAAAGAAATAAAGAAAGAAAATTTACATATGCAGAAGTTGGATATCTTACTCGATGGATGGAAACTCGATCCCAAGCCGAAATTAGTGATTTAATTAGTTTAGTTCAAAATGGACAATTGGAATTTTCTGGAGGTGGTTGGGTTCAGCCTGATGAAGGAGCTAGTCATTACGTTGATCTTATTGATCAATACACGTTGGGGCTAAGAAAGTTGAATGCAACTTTTGGGACAATGTGTGGACATCCAAAAATTGGTTGGCAACTTGATCCATTTGGGCATTCTCGAGAACATGGAAATATCTTGGCTATGTTGGGATATGAAGCTTTATATGTAGCCAGAATTCATCATCTGGAACAAGATGTTAGGCTAAAGGAAAAAAGATTAGAATTTAATTGGTATCCATCAACTGAAAATCGTAAGTATGCCTTAAGGGGGAGATATATGATATCTGGATTATAGAGATACAAAGGGAATATACGGAATTCGGATTGTGGTTTAGTTTCAAAAACGGATATACAAAATCAGGATTACTTTTTGGTAGTAGATATATGGTATCCGAATTATGGGATTTCATATATCCTTTTTATCCACAAAGGATATATAAAATCCTGATAAGAGTTTCGTTTTCGTTTTCAAAATTGGACAGATAAAATGAGAGCTTTTTTGGATTGGGGATATACGATATCCGGATATATATCGTATATCGGATTACGATATACGATATATATTATCGGCAACGTTGATAACCTAAAATAACCTTATTTCAGCATCCCGAAAACTTTTCACTGGCTCTTTGATCAGTCTTTACACAGATCCACCAACTTTTTGCTTTGATGCAGATTGTGTTGATCCACCAGTTGTTGCAAATCCTAAATTTGATAATTATAATGTCGATGACGTTATCTCCCGTTTGAAGGCATATGTTGAAGGATATCGAGTAAAATTTGCATATTTATAAGCCTTTTCAAAAATTTGCATATTTAGATTGGAACTCAACCTCATAAGCATGTCTTTGTTCCAATGGGATCAGATTTTCATTATCAAGCTGCAGAAAAGAATTTTCGAAACATGGATAATTTGATTAAAGTTGTTCGAAATAAAACAGATTACAATATTTTTTATTCTACTCCAGCTTGCTATACAAAAGCTGTTCAAGAAGCTGGTGTTTCATGGACAAATAAATCTGCAGCCGACTTTTTCCCATATGCTTCTGGAACACATTCTTTTTGGACTGGATATTTTACATCAAAGCCAGCTTGTAAAGGACTAATTCGACAAAGTTCAAATATCATGAATGCTATGAGAACTTTCAATGCTTTTGCACTTCCTTCGTCAAGAAGTGAACAAAATACTCCAGAAGAAAAATTGGAAAGAGCTTGTGGATTAGCCCAGCATCATGATGCTGTTCCTGGTAGGTTAAAATTAATGTTTAAAAAGTTGTGTAAAAATCGATATCTCGTTTTCGTGAAAATTTCGATAACGATATAACCTGCCGCAAAACATATGTATTAACAAGTTATGCAAAAAAGCGTAAATTCTACTATGATTTTCAACAAAATCTGTAAGAATTCTTTGAAAACAAAAATTTGTTAGTCATGAAAATATTTTTTTGAGGTTAACATAGTATTTTTGAACCTATAATTTTACTGAAATTGTTTAATATTTTTTGGAAATTTGCTGAAATTTATTTTCATTTATTTAAGAAAATTCTATTTTTAATTCCTTAACATTTTTAGTAAAAATTATCAATTTTTAAGTTTTTGTTAATTTTTTCTTGATTTTTAACATTTCAGGCGGCGCCTGAAATGTTAAGAATCACTTTCAATCCTTAACAATTTAGGCGCCGCCTAAATTGTTAAGGAATTTTTCTTTGGAGTTTTTTTTACAAAAATTTTTCCCCCGACGGGGGTTGAACTCGAATCTTGAAGTTTCAAGTCTAACGCGCTGCGCCATTTGGACATCAAAAAAATAGTGTTGAAAGTTGCTTTTCTTTCTTGTTCTTTTTTAGCAAGCAAATTTTTGGCAAAATGTCGAACAAAAAAGATTTCAAAGAAAAAGAAAGAAAAGCAACTTTCAACACTATTTTTTTGATGTCCAAATGGCGCAGTTGTTAGCGCGTTAGACTTGAAACTTCAAGATTCGAGTTCAACCCCCGTCGGGGGAAAAATTTTTGTAAAAAAAACTCCAAAGAAAAATTCCTTAACAATTTAGGCGGCGCCTAAATTGTTAAGGATTGAAAGTGATTCTTAACATTTCAGGCGCCGCCTGAAATGTTAAAAATCAAGAAAAAATTAACAAAAACTTAAAAATTGATAATTTTTACTAAAAATGTTAAGGAATTAAAAATAGAATTTTCTTAAATAAATGAAAATAAATTTCAGCAAATTTCCGAAAAATGTTAAACAATTTCAGTAAAATTAGGGTTTGAAAAAAGCTAAAAAATGAGCTAAACAATATTTTTGTTTTTTTGTTTTAAAATAAATGTGTGATTACATATGTTTTGCGGCAGGTTATATTTCACTTTTTGAATGTTTAAGAAAATTTGAGAAAAAAATGTTGGACAACGTATTTATCCGCCGGATTAAGGACGTCACCAGCCATCAGCCATTCATTTCGGAGGGGACAAAATCCGCTTCGAAGAAGGCCGCCTTTGATCTTTTGCTAATGGCGGTAAAAGATCAAAGGATTTTCATGTTTTCTTTTGGGAGTAATCAGTTGCCGTTAAATTTCCTATATCGAATCTAAGATCGAATAAACTGTGTAAAAACATATTGTAGTTTTACGGATCAGATTATTCATCGAATTAATGGATTAATCCGTTCGATCGAATCGTTTCCAAAAACTTTAATGTCCTTCTTTGCTAAATTCAAATTCAAAATTATAATTTTCTTTTAATTGTAGAAAAAAAATATAATTTCGACATTTTAAATTGCTGATATTTTTTAAAGGTGTTTATCCCAAAATTCTATTACTTTTCAGGAACATGCAAAGAACACGTAACCCAAGATTACAATTATCGTCTTCTTCAAGGCTGGACTGCTGCAGAAGGAGTATTCCAAGAATCTCTTCAAACAATTTCACAAAAGGTCAAAGGCAATACCCAAACTTTCCCAGCTCAAACTTATTGCCGATATTTGAATGAAAGTTCATGTGATTTTAGTCAGAATAATAAAAATGGATTCAGTATTTTGATTATGAATGGCCACAGTCAACCTGTTTCCCAATTAATCCGAATTCCACTTTATGAAGCCATGGTTGCATTGATTGATGAAAACAATGCCGAAGTTGATAGTGCTTGGGTAAAGCAAATTATGCAAATTTTTGGAAGTTCATGGAAGAGATTTTAGATTTTGCCAACATTCATCAATGGCAAACAGCTACCAAATGATAACATTTCTCCTTATGATTTGCAATTTATCGCAGATTTGCCAGCAAGCGGATTTAAGACCTACTTCATCGAAGGATTATCAAAGGATCAAGCTCATCGAGCTGTTAAATTGCATGTTGAAGAAGAAGCTAAACTTCAAGGGTTTGTTTCCGGTGTTATAACTTTCTCTCACCTGAACCCCAGAGGGAAAATTAAAAAAAATCAGGGAAAACGGATGATTTTGAAACGTCAAAGAGACCGACTGTTTCTTATATCCCCTCAGGGCCTACATTTTTTCTTCCCATGAGAAAGAGGAAGAAACATAAATCGCCAAATTACAGCATTTTTAATTACCATAAAAATTTGCATATCTAATATTAACCCATTTCAGTTCCCCAAAAGCATCTACCCTTTCAAATGGCATTATCACCATTAACTTTGACGACAATAATGCCATCGCTTCAATCACCAATTCCCAAACTGGTCAAACATATCCCTTCAAGCAAAGCCTTCTCGCTTATCGAGGTCATGACAACGTTGGAGAAGCTTCTGGAGCATATATTTTCCGACCACAAGATAATACTCCTGATGTTGTCAATGCCCAGCCAGGCCTTACTCTGACATATTTAGAAGCTCGACAAGTTTATTCTGATTGGCTATCACAAACTATCCGACTTGTTCCAAATAAAACTTTTGTCGAATTTGAATGGACAGTTGGCCCGTTGCCGAAAACATCTGACAATTTCCATGATTACGGTAAAGAGGTCATTGCACGATATGAAGCTTCTTCAATTAAAAGTGGCAAAGAATTTTATACTGATTCAAATGGCCGACAAATGATTCTACGAATTCGAGATTATAATCAAGATTTTCAAGTTGATAATTCTGGAGAACCTGTTGCAGCAAATATGTATCCAATCAATTCTCGTGCGATGATTAAAGATGATGCAACAGCTTTCACGGTTCTTACAGATCGATCACAAGCTGGTGGCTCTATTCTAGATTCGACACTTGATTTCCTTCTTCATCGCAGAGATTTTTATGATGATGGTTGGGGAGTGAATGAAGCCCTCGATGAACCTGGAGCAGATGGTCGTGGGCTAGTTGTTCGAGGACGGCATCGAATCTTTTTCTCTGATGCAAAATCTGCAGCAGCTTTACATCGACCAGCAGCTATGGAAATTTTTCATTCTCCAATTATTTCATTCGCAAATTATGATAATGTTCCAAGCTATGCTAGTAAATATGTTACAACTTTTGCTGGGCTTGCAACAGGTCTCCCACAAAATGTTCATCTTTTAACCCTTAAACAACTTGATGCTTCAACATTGTTACTTCGATTGGAACATTTCTACGGCGCAGGGGAAGACACATTTTTGTCACAACCTGTAACAGTTGAATTATCAACTTTGTTCAAACAATTCAAAGTTACTTCTGCCCAAGAATTAACCCTCGGGGGAAATATGGTAGTATCAGGAAGTTGTAAGTTTAGCATTTGTAAAAACACTTATAACTCATAAAATTTATTTTAGCCTCAACTTTGGTAACACTCAGCCCACAAGATATTAAAACTTTTCAAGTTACTGTAACATCACAATAATTTAAACTTTGTAATTTCTATTTAGCGTTGTAATAAAATTTAAACAATTTATTCATAAACAGGAAAATAATATAAAAACGAATAATTTTGCTAACGGAAGGTTCAGGAAATCGTTTAAACCGAAGCAGCCAAATTTGGCAAAAAATTCTGTTTTTTTAAAACTCCTCGTTAATCCCCTTTATTCTTTTTTTCACATTTTGTACTTCAGTTTTAAAAAATATATTAAAAATTAAAAAAATCTTCCGAACAGCAAACGTCCATTTTAAAAAAAAGAAAAACAAAAAATGATTTGCAAAAGCAAAAAAGAGATCCTGTTGTTCATTGAATAATATAAAAAAATGATGTTTTTTAAGCTTTTTATCTAAAAACAAGGAAATATTTAAGAGAAGAGCTTTGAAAAATGCAA